>CM076572.1:527786085-528386085 GCA_034641835.2 Pinus albicaulis
TCCCTCACGGACAGGCAATCTCTCTAGTCCTAGGAGGGTCTATAACACAAGATTCTTTCTAACATAAGCTTTCTTAACTATTTCTTACAATGAAAAGAGAAGAGACATAAATACCTTATTCCAATTGCTATCCTTGGATCCGTCTGATGGTGACCTTGATCCACGATCCTCAGGCCCGCTCCCCGCTCCCGATAGCGCGCAACAATTAAGCCGATGACCGGGGAGATAATAGAAAACATGACACAATATATAATAAACATAAACACTAAACCTATCTAGAAGATCGAGTACCACAATATTTGCATAGTTATGTAGAAAAACATGTAAAGAAAAACATGATATGTTATTATTGACAAATTACAAAAGGATAGCTTACAAACTGTGCCTTGATGTTGGAGGCATCCTTAGGCAAAAATTTGAGTCCTTCACTCAGCCTCAAAATCATTCCTTCTCCCATACACTTGAAGCTTAATCACAATGCAAGAATGCAAAGGGATTGGAGTTCATATGAGTATGACAATGATCAACCAAGCTCTAAAATTGGGGGAATGAGGGATATGAATTCATAGCAAGGAGAAGTAGGTTTGGAGCCCGTGAAAGGAGGAGGAAGGCCGACTTTCCAAGGGATGATCCCCATGGATGGGATCAAGGCTCCAAAATGAGATACCTTGACCTTATCATCTTTGTTCAACAACCAACTCGTCTCCTTTCCTTAAGCTTCTAGAGGTCAAAGCTTCTTCTTCTCCGTTTAAGGAAGAACCGCGAGAAATGGGATCATTGTAGTTTTCCAAGAAATTAGGGATCCGACAAAGTTGGGCCAGAACTGGGATAAGGACACCGCCGTGGTCATGACACCCTGTGAAGAGCGGGCTTAACCCAAGAAACTAGGAATTTGACCAAGTTTCTTCAAGAATATTTCAAGGAAGTTTTCTTTGATATTCACGGGGATATCTTAGCATATTTCTTGATGATGGAAACATTGCATGGGATCTGCCGTAGGACATTTTAGGATCAAGGATGGGAAAATGAGCATGGTGAAAAAAATACTATGTAACAATTCGGTGAGGCTGACCGCGCCGACGGATGAGTCCGAAAAGTTTGTCCAAAAAGCCGATCAAGTGAAACAAGAATAGTTGATTTAGCGAGGACTCGACCGTTAAAATAAGTGGGAGGGATGTAATTAATGAGCACATCCGGGTGGATCTGCCACCAAATGAGGCATTTATGAGGCATATCCAAGGAGATCATGGATTTTTAATTGAATTTTCCGATAAATTGGGTATCCCTATCTAATAAATTTAAGACGACGTTTTATGTATATTAGAATTGATATTTTTATGCTTGCAAGAACGTTGAGCTATCTGCTTTATATCTTAATACAATCTCTGAAGTATTGAAATATGAATTTCTCATAGCAATATGGTACATGATTCATCTAGGTTTAGAAAAACACAATGATCGCTACACCACCCGCACATAAGATATGGTCAAGGTCGTTTGTAAAGTAGAACACTAAGGGCGTGGCCCCATATCAAAAGACAAAGAAGTCGTTGTTAAGGATCATTGCCCTAAAAGAAGATTCCTAAGGAACGGAGGAGTAAGGGGGCCCAAGACTGATCAAGCAAGTTTTTGAGGTAAAAGAGTCAACGATGAAGAACTTGCACTAGAATATATTTCCACCTGAGGAGGTAGAACCTATCTCTAGGTTTCATACATTCCACCTTGGAAACTGTGACGATGTGAAGCCTACAAGAGATCCATATGTAAGGAACATAATATCTTTTATGTCATTACTACCGAATGAAGTACCTTGAGGGGGGTTTGTTGGGAAAAGTTCTATGTGCGGATGGAGTACCGAAATCTCTAACGATCTTAGCAAGTGCCCGTAGTTCGACCTGCCGTTATCTATGCTCCTATTACGTCGAAGGTACCATAGTAAAAATATTGAACCGATGAAGTGGGTGGTTGGTATCCAAGACGCGGGATACCGAACATGCTATATGTTCCACACTTCGGCGAAGTATCATCAACATAATTTGTGTGCACCCACTGCCGATTCCTGTGTACGATGATTGTTTATGGTTGGGGAAGAAAATTCCTATTGATGCGATGTTGATAAGGAATACGAAACTTCCGTGTCTTGGTTTGAACCACAAATAAGGGATTCAATTAATGAACCTTTTAACATATCATATGTGCGATCATAGAATATTGAACAATACCCTTAATTTGAGGCCATTGAAAAATAACCGTAAAAATCACATTATTCAACCCCCTACCAATATAAACCCAATACACATTTCCAATTTAAAAATCCCCTACTTTCACTATATATTTTAGGTATCCATTTTTTCATTAACATTTTTATACCCCTTTATATTTTTTCATTAACTTTGAGCTCCATTTTCTCTATACCTCGCCAATAAAAAACCCTCGACCCCCTATATATCCCCCAATATATACAGGTTGTTTCTTATTTATTATATTATCCCCCAATATGAAGCCACATGCTATGGTATTTCTCCCATAATGAATCCCACGTGGTTTGAAACACTACATATATAAGTAGGAAAGGATCAAAGACAAGAATTTGAAGGTGCATCAGATGAAGTAGGATTACTACTCCAACGAAGGAACTCAGGGGTTACTCTGATTAAATCCATCATGAATAGGTATGTGCCCTTTTTCGCGCACATTTTGGCAGAAATATCATGTGAAAGTGTCGTACTGAGGAGGTTTCTGCATCGGTAATGTCTTTGGATACAGAGTGTACAAGGGAGTCAGTCGAGTAATCGGGGTAGGATACTTATGTAGTGAATTATTATTTCAATGCCGCAAGCTCAAAGGAGGGCAAGAAGTTCCACTACATGTGGCTCTTGCTCTTAATAGCATTTATGGCCCGCATGGAGCTCAAGGAGTCAGCGCTCTCCTCTACGCACTCTCGATCTCGCGAGGCCGCGCGATATGTGTCAAGTAGGCATTCCAAGGAGCCCACTGTGTGGTAACGACGAACAAAATATTTAAGGTTGATTCTAAATTAGTTTATGCACAAGATTATCCAAAAGCCCCAATCTGCGACCAGTATTTTGAATCAATATTAGAAGGTCACGACTTGAAAGCAGCATCTCCACCATGTTCATACCTTTTGGAGTCCTGGTACGAGTCAAGCCGTACCTAGTAGAAAAGGGAGATGTCAGAGTCATAGTTAGTGAATGGTCAAGCAATTGGCTAACTCCACTCTTATTTGTGCATATACAAGATGTAGTAGGACGAGTGGCGTGCAGTTCCACTAACTCGAATGGAAATAAGGACACCAAGAATCCACACAAGACAATAAATTTGGGACCCATAAAGAGACCTAAGCCAAGGTTGACATAGATATGGAGGTTCCATACAATGTGAGGGGACGATACTCATGGAAATGATACAACAATGGATCCATCAGATCCGCCCTCCCTTTTACTACTAAGAGACGACATCCACAAAGCTAAGGTGCACAGAAGAAAATGAAGTCCAAGCTTGCTCCACACCTTAAGGAATGTTCTCACCAAGGGGACTCGACAAGATAAAGAGATATTTTTAAGAACATCACCGAACATCTATGGGGTAACATTGAAGACTAGTATAATACAGTACTAGTGGAGGTCCACAATGGCCTAAAATATTTGCAGACGAGGCGTATGCTTGTGTGAGAAGAGAGGGGATTCACAGCACTATACACTGAAGTGTGAAGCATGAAAACGCAAGAAATGGTGATTAACCGATACCCACACGGTGGCCAATACTTGTGGGCACGCTATATTCTCGCGAAGTGTATGGAGCGCATAATGCATCGGGCATAACACAAGGCTTAATCGGGTTGTGTTGCCCCCATGTGACATTGTACCTAGGTTCCACTAGGTGTGACCGAAGAATCAAGATCGGGAGAAACTCGCCCACTTGGTTATACAAGATGCTAAAAAGAACATAAAGGATGACCAAGGAAAAATAGTTAGATGTGTATGAGTGCGATGTACTGATCGCACAAAAGAAATAAGTTGGAGGAATTCATATCCAAGGTTTGTAGGCGACTTACCTCAGCTCAAGACGAGGCTACAGACACCCCAAAGGAAAAAGTGGCACAACTCACCATGGAAATAAAATAATATAAGGCTTAAGTTGACATGGTGCGATTCTAAATGCATAAATGAAGATAGTCGAATTGCAGATGCAATTGCAAACCTCCACTCCACCCGAGGTTCGGTGAGCGCCGCATACCGAGATCAAGGTTTCCCCATGAGATATTGATTCAACAATATAGAAATGCCTTCAAGTTTTCAAACAAGTTAAGGACGTCTAGGCCTCAATCGCGGTATGACCCCCATGTGCAAACAATTTAGAAGGAAATCGCGAGAAGTTAGAGCAGATGGACCGTATTGCTGTCATAGAAAATAATTTCGGGCACCGATACAAGCAGTATACCCGTCTCCAAGAAGGTAAATTTTTATAGGATGTGATCGATGACAAGACAAAAAAGGATTATCACAACCAAAACGCAGCCATGGGAAGCCGGCTGCAGAACTTCCTCGGCAGACTATCGAGAAGCAAATTTAATGTAAAATACGAAGGACACGTGTTTGTTATTGCTGCAATGGGCCAACCACCGAGAAGCTATTGAGAAATGTCCTAGAAGAAGAACAACAAGGTGTCAAAGCAGCTTCCACCTCTAAAGGATGCCTTGGAGTGTAGACTGTGAGAAAAATATCAGGCATTGGCAAAGTGATCAGACAGTCAGCTTTGTGTCAGTCTGATAGAGTACCCTCGATAGAATATTTTGAGAAAGACTCCATAGCTTGAGGTGTGAAGCGCACAACACGAAGCTACTTAGAATCTTAGGGGCTTTGGGGTGTCAAAGCCCTTGCTGTAAAAGTATGGGAATATTTATATACGTTGAGCTCTTCCCATGGTTTTCGTACCATGGTATTGTAAATGTAAAGACTATATAAGGAGTCTAGGATAGTCTTGATAGATAGAAATAGATGATACTTCTCTGATATGTGATGTACTTTGGAAGTAATATTTTTTTGAGTCTTTCTTCTAAGTTAGAGAAAAGGTTTCCAGGCCGAGTGCGCTGAGACCTTAGGAATTCCTGCAACCAAGTGTGAAGACCTCGCAACCGAGTGCATGGGGTGGAATTGATTGTATTGGGGAATATGACCATTAATGAAAGGATTTTGAAGACATTTGTGTTTGAGTTTATGTGTTCTTTACTTGCATATTATGTTATGTGTGTTGTTTCATTTATAATTTCTTCACGAAGTCTTGTGTATGTTTATATATATTATTTTATGTTTTATAAAGTAAGATCGCACAATCGGCAAGTTAGTTCAAATCGTATGTCTTTAAGTGATCATATAATTTGTAGATAATAGCCATGGGTCACAGCATTGAAAGGAAGATATCTCCTAAATCCACACTCCATCAGTTCCCAGATGTAGAAACCTAGTTCTAGCACCCCCTATATTTCCTCGTGTGAGACTTCGCTTTGTGCAAGATATCGCTGTCTAAAGGGCCGGTAATAATGGGTTTTGTTGGTTCGCGTAGCTATATCCGAACCTAGGTCTAAGCCCCACGGCCAACATTTTCTAAGATAATCATATTGGGGCCTAAGAAGAGTATCACAAGAGAGGATACTATCAAACTCTTCTTTGAACGAGTGTGGGGTACATTTTTAGATCCCACAAATCATTATTTCAGATTGGGATAGAATCTTCTGAGCACATTCTCGTCAAGCTCTCTAGAGACTATTGACACTGCTTTCCACTAAGTCGACTACATTCCATCCCTCTATACGATGGCCAAACAACAGGTCGTCAACAGATGACAAAGGTACATACTCTCCGCATGTACAACTCCAAGACTCACGAACTTGGGATGAGAGCCTCCCTATGTACAACACAATTATAACAAATTTTTACTAGCTCGACTCATCGCAATTCCTTTCAAGTAGGCCTAGGATTTCAACCTATCAGGTCTAATTGATGTTTTCATACCTCATGCGACTACAAAAACATAATCCACATATGTATTTTCCGAGGATGATAAAGCAACCATATTTATTGAATGTATTCACACGCCCATTAGTAGATTCATGACATCTTCGAGAATTCCAATTCCAAGTACAGCGACATGATCAACATCATGCCACAAAATTTTCGCTTGGGTGACAAGGTTTTTTTCATTTACAAAAATAACGCCAACTAGAGCCTTCCACGTAAGCTCATACCTCATTAAGGATATGGGTCTTACACCATTATCAAGGTTATGGGAGACAATTCTTTTGAGGTCAACATTCCCCCTATCCTTTGGCTTGCACCTAGTTGTTCAATGTAGACCACCTTCAACCATACTTTCCACCATTACCGAACACATCAAACATTTCATAACAACTCACACCAATAGAGCTAAACCCTGACTGCATGGAACATTCCACAAATTATCAGATCATGGACAGGTAGATCAAGAACACTTTCCAGCAGAAGATCCAGTTGTATCGGGTTGTCAGAGCTGGCCAACTCCTACACCAAGGAAAGTGGTTCACTAGAGAACAAGTTCAACAGAAGTTTTCTCATCTAATAGAGGAACTCAACCATTGCTTCCTAACGGGGGAGGAATGATCTAGGTGGATACTGAAGGCCACCTGCCTATTCCACTTGGACCCCACCATTGTTTCTTTCAATTTTCAGGTTCCTTAATTGTAGCACAATTTACTATTTTCGGTATATTTTTGGGTCTTGAACTTCCGGAGCCATTTTGAGGCCTTAAACGACGTTTTTTTTTTTTTTAAATTGGGGCCAGCATGGGTTTGAGATTCATTTTGAAAGTTTTAGTCCGCGGATATATATTTTTAACGAGGTATTGTGCACGTCAAATGGAGATCGTATGCCAAAGTTATGTCCCTGGGAAGTCGATGTTCCAATTTACCCAAATAGGGCCCATAATTTTGGCGCTTCATCAACTAGGGTTAGGTTTTTGGATGTTTATGGTTTTCCATTGTTTCTTAATAATAAATAGGCCTTTGAGCCTCATTGTAAGACAATTTAGAGGCATGTAATAGCCACATCTCTTCTCATAGATAAGTTACCATACCCTGAGCTAGTTTATTTACATTCTATATGTAAGCATATTTCAGTCTTTGATATTAATTAAATGAATTTAAATTTTTGTTGCATCTTTGTGTCCATGTTTATATTTCTATTCTTTTGCATTCCTACATAAATATAGATTAGTGGAATCAGAGCAGTCTGCTCTTTCTCTATTTTTCTTTGCATGTCCCCAACGAGGTCATGGTATAAGGATTTAGTGCTCGATCTGGTTGAAACCTAGTAAGATCAGCCTCACAAACCCTGACCTCCTCCCATGGTGGGGGAAAATAAATATGAGGGAGTAGGAGATCCTATTAAAATATTTCTCGAGGAGGTCCTTGAGAAACAAAGGAATGCGATGGTGGATAACTTGGTCCATATCCTTCAACAGATGCCCACAGGTGATGCATCCTCATCCGACAGCCACTCTGGAGACACCATTCCCTTTAAGGTACAAGTAAACTTAGAAATTCCAAAATTTGAAGGTCGTATAGATGCAAATGCCATAGGTAAATTGTTAAATCTATTGGAAGGATATTTTTTCTGTTCATTATTTTCCCAATAGGAAAAATATTACTTTTTCACTCTTGAAAGTCACCCTCCATTTCAAGGACTGGTGGGAATCCTATTGTGAGCAGAAGGACGAAGGGAATCCTCACTATTCTCAGCTGCACCCACTTTAAATTATTTTCTTGATGCCATCAAGGAATAATACTACCCTGTCAGGAGCTATGAAGACAAGTACATACAATGGGTTACGTTAAGGTAGCAGAGGGATCAAGATGTGAATGAGCTGAAAAATATTTTCCTTAACCTACGCACAAAGTTGGGTATCAAATATTTTGAGAAACAGCCGGTTCTCAAGTACCGCATTTGTTTGAAAAATACATTCAAGAGGAAATAGAGTTCCTGGACATCTCCTCGCTTGGTGCATCATACCAATATGCTGCCAAAATTGAGCATAAATTCAAGCAAAAGAAGTGAGACTTTGGATCTGTGAACCTAAAGCATAACAAAGGCACCCCTAAGCCACATAGAAAATCATAGATCCCAATCGGGACCCCGTAGGGAAAATCCTCGAAGCTGAAAGCCAAGGGTGATGAGAAGAAAAATAATTACACCGCCAAGTAGCGTGAGATCCATAAAAGCCCCACTCACAACATGCATGAATGTTGCACAAAGCAGGCACTGGTGGCCAAGCTGAGAGACTCGGAGATGGATTCATGTTCTGCTTTTGAGTTAGAACCTGACAAAATAACGACAAGGGTAAGCAGGTCATCGATGGAGAACCCACTATGACGGTAACCACCACCAAGATCCAAAATGTGGAACCCGAAGACCCAGAGGAGGGGGAGCGCATTTTAACTCACAAATGTGGGTGAAGAGCTCGCCGCTAAAATTCATTATCGACAACAGAAGCCAAAAGAACCTCATTTTAGAAGAGTTCATGAAGCAATTGGGCCTGCCAACCACACCACACCCGCAGTCATACACTATAGGGTTGCTTGACCATGAACAAGATCTCCACTTCAGCCAATCGTGTCACCTTTCCTATAGCACCAAGCCCTTCATGGATGAGGTATTGTGTGATATAGCTCTTCTTGAAGTTTTTGATGTATTATTAGGCCAACCATACATGTGGAAGTTTCTCGTTGTGTTTGAGTCTAGGCCTCACATTATTATTATTTCTTTGGGTAATAAGTTATATAAGATACCGGAGGTAGCCCCTCCTACTGACATCTCTTTGATATTCGCTAAGAAATGTAGTAATATCATTTCCCAGACCAGGTAAATTTTTTTCTTTCTGATTCATTCTCAAAGTAAGGGGAAGAATGTAGCCACATCCATGGCCCCAGGGAAGGGTTCCTTCACATAGCAGAAGTAGGTGGATACGGTAGTGGAGGAATACAAGGACATCTTCTCCTCACCCGCAGGGGTACCCTTTCACTATCAGGTCAAGAATTCGATCGATCTAACTCTCACAGCACCTCTACCTAACGGGGCGATATATCATCACTCCATTCTTGAAAACCAAGTGATCAAGCGGAAAATCCAAAATTTACTGCAAAAATGGAACATCCGACCAAGTCCCTCGCTTTGTGGGAGCCTGATTTTACTTTTACAGAAGAAGGATGGGACCTAGAGCCTCCACATTGATTATCGAGAACTAAACAAAATCATTGTCAGGAATAGTTATCCAACCCCACTGATTGATGAACTATTTAACCAACTCAATGGGGCCAAGTATTTCAACAATATCAATATGAAGTCTAGCTATCACCAAGTTCCAATAGAGCCAACATATGTATGGAATACTATATTCAAATCCAAGGAAAGCCTTTTTGAATGGTTGGTTATGCCCTTCGGGTTGAAAATTTCCCTTTATACTTTTATGAGACTAATGGATGACATCTTGCGGCCCTTCACAAACTCATTCGTGTTTTTTTATCTGGACAACATCCTCATCTTCAGCAAGAGTTTGGAAGAACACTTGCAACACATTCAGAAGGTCCTTCAAACCCTTCGAGAACACAAACTGTGTGCCAACTTAGAGAAATGCACCTTTGTCATGAGCCAGGTCCAATATCTAGTTTACATCATAGGTGATTGTAGCGTGCATGTGGACCAAACTAAGATCCAACTCATTCGGGATTGGACCACCCAAACCAATCTAACAGAGCTTCACAATTTTTTAGGCCTTGCAATTTTTTATTAGAGGTTCATGTTGGGATTGTCCCATATCACTTGGTCTTTGAGTCAGATTACTATCGGTGAGGCGAAAGAAAATTTTTCTTGATCTGAATCCCAACAGAAGGCATTTGTTTAGTTGAAGCACTGCCTTTACTCTGCACCGGTACTCATACTTCCAGACCTACAGTAGCCATTTTAAATTTATACAAATGCCTTCGACTAGGATATTGGTGCAGTCCTCACCCAGCACCAGCATCCATTGGCTTATCATAGTGAGACACTTTTCGATAAAATTCAGTAGTACCCCACCTAAGATAAAGAGATGTATTCCATCGTGAAGGATTTCCAACAATAGAAGCATTACATTCTAGGGAAGGAGACAATCATCCACATTGATCACGGACTCTGTTGGGTGGTTTAATTGTCGGATTAAACCTCTCAATATTAATTATCAATCCAGAAGTTGTAAACGCAAGTTGTACTACGTATTGGCTCATCGTAATGGTCAGAGTATAAATATATTTCTTTGTCATGATAAACTAAACACTGGAATGAAACACATATTTTCTCGCAAATAAACAACCTTTAAAATGAAACTTACTAAACTAATTCTTATCAAGCAAACTCTATACTGCAATTAAACTATAACGAAATTCAAGGCAATCCTCAATCATTCTCGCACTCATATTATACCTTTTAAATCTCCTATGATAAGTTAACAACCTTAGTCTAATTTATCCTTTCACTAACACTTGAAACTAATCTTGAGATAAGAAAAAGGATCACACATTATAAATTCACACCTTAAACTAACTAAAACTACTTTTTAAAACAAATTCAAGATTCTAAAATAACAAAAGAAACAATCCTAACTATTGCTAAAAGGAATACTTAAAATATCCTAAAAATTGCATCGCAAATAATCTATGATAAATCTTATATTTAAATATTTTAATCTAAATGAAAATGAACTATTAAAAAGCAAGCCTACTTCAAATCGAATCATGTAATTCAATAACTAAAACTAAATCAAAATTATGTAAATTATTAATGAAAAATAAATCACCGCTACCTCCATAATCAAATCCACTAAATCCATGCTCAACTTATAAATAAATGATTATACTATGAAAGCAATCATGATTCTAATTAAAATTAAATCCAATGATAAACAAAGTCCTGGGATATATAAACAAATCAAATGATGATTAAATTCTGCAAACATTCAAAAACGTTATATTATACAAACTTGGAATTATTACTCTAAAATGACCGTATTAACCTACTGAAATCCAAAGCATCTAAAACCTGTTTTTATTCCATACTCAAATTAGAAGTATTAAAATCTGTTCTACTTATGTAAGGAGTAATACTTCTTCAATCCATTAATTGGCACAATGCTGAAATGAATGAATGCTTTGGAGTTGAACCACACCTTCACACAGAACCTAAAATGTTAAAATCACACACAACTAATTTGCCTACTGCTGATTGATGAAGCTTGACTCCAAATGTGGTGGGCACTCCCACGCCTGGAGTAAGTTGAGTTACTGTAGCCGGAGAAAGATTTAAAACATCAAATGAAAAATACAATATGAATCATAGTAACAATGCTATTGCTCATAACATGAAGCGGATTTATACAAATATTTAAAACAACATTTGAGAAATTGATTACACAAATTAGGCACAACAATTCTGGTTTACACACAACAATTCCTCGTTTTTTTGCAACTCAAATCTTGTTCTACATATCTTCAATTCAACCTCTGTCTAATGACTAACTGATCTGCGCGCCCATTTCTTCAGCTGAGAAATCGATTTTAATTGATGGACTCACTAATTCTGTGCCCTCTACATCTTCAGAAAATCGATGGACGACTACCCAATTGATTGACTCCTCCTATATATTCGATCGACCCCTCCTATCTAATGCGTAGCTACTACATATCTCCCCAATTGATTACATCAACTTATATATATATATATATATATATATATATATATATATAGGTATATATATATATATATATATATATAATAATAAATATGTATGTATGTATGTATGTGTATGTATGTATGTATGGGGGACATGTATGTATGTATGTAAGGTATGTATGTATGTATGTATGTATGTATGTATGTATGTATATGTGTGTGTGTGTGTGTGTGTGTGTGTGTGTGTGTGTATACATATATACATATACATGTACATGTACATGTACATGTACATGTACATGTACATGTACATACATATATATATATATATACATATATATATATATATATATATATATATATATATATATATATATATATATGTATGTATGTATGTATGTATGTGTATATATATACATTGTTAATTACAAACTTGGGCTTTTAATTTAGCCAATTTAAAATATAGAAGATTATTTTGCCGAAATGAGAATTGGTTTGAAACAGAATGTCGAATTCAGGAAATTGTTCCCCTTGAATAACAGCAATGGAATTGATATCGAAATCTCCAGACTGATATCGTAGAGGCTTTGCCCCTTTCATGGCAATGTTGTTCACACACTCATATGCTTCTATAATGGGAACCAAATAGATTTGAACGAGCCAGTTTGGACTAGGTTGTCGACCACATGAAACCACAACAGAGAATACGTGTTGCACCACCACACGGTCTCAATCGTTGGTTTATTCACTCCCTCCATGTTTTGTGCATAGAATTTGACCCCAACTACGTAACTTGATCTCAGAACAACCAATCGATTTCCGCATTTTTATTAGATGTCAGAGTGGCCCAGCTTGGGCGCACATTCATGAGACCAGCCAAACTTATGGAATTCGTGGAGATGCCATGCATACATCATTTCGCATTTTGTTGTGGCTTGGGTGAACTAGTATGCTCAAAAGCATCCTCCTCTGACGTGGCATTACGTAAGTTAACATTTAGTAACACACCCAAAACCTGCATCATGCGTTGATCATTAAGATAGATATTAATGTTGTTAGGATTTTTCTTGAATCATCTTAACGAAATCAGGTTACTGCAAATACAATCTTGTTTTTGGATCAGTTGTTAATTTTTCCCACAATTCTGGCCCCTGGAATATATTTCCAAATGGAGAGGATGCGGCCCGAGATCTACTTGCTGCCTGTGCATTAGTAAGCCCTGATTTTAATGCTTCATTCGAAGGATCAAACTCCAGGCCTTTTTGTAAGAAGAAATTGCATCATCGTATTTTCCAAGCCCAACATATGCTGCCCCAAGCTTGCTGTAACCCTTGGACCAATCTGCCTTGATTTCTGCTGTCTTCTTAGCATCCTGAAGAGGTTCATTATACTTATGTAATGAAGCATATGCTACAGAATGATATGAATATAAAACATGATTGGTCGTAGCAAGAGCTATAGCTTCAAAGAAATGTTTTATAGCTTCCTCATAGTTTCCAGAAGAAAATGCAGCATTTCCTTTGGATTTTGCTTCATCAGCCATTTCTTTCTTCAAACTTAACTATTCAAATGTATTTCAAGAGGAATTCCAACACTGTTGGTGCTCAACTTATTCTCCTGCCATCATGAAAACCTATCATTAATGATATTATTACACAAAAACGCTTATTCAATTTAATTAATAACAAGAATTGATAATTAATAACTATTGTATCTAAATGCCTCTACTCATCAAATTAATAATATAAAACAACTTAAAACACTAGGTACACTCATCTACTTATGCGATAAATATCGTGAAAATTTGGGCAAAAGTGCAGCTCACCAGACTTACTGTACACAAAAGGGAAGTTGTAATAGAACAATCATCATCGGTATCTACATAGTTATTAGTTACAACAATTCCACGTGAACATTAAATACAAAAAGGGAAACACAAATCCTATTACAAACTACCTCAGCCACCCCCCAGTTATAGCACTAAATATTGTTCTCAACTCTTGTGGCCACAAGACCTCTGGATGGCCGCAACTATACAAAAATTATCCAGAGTTCGCCTTCGCATACCAGATTCTAGTGAATGGAAATAAAGTTCATGATTTCCATCTCCAGGACACATTATTATGCTACCTGGGCCACCTTTGTGTTCCTTTGAGTGAGCATGGCAAGATGATTTTGGAGGCACATTACAGTCGGGTCGCAGGACACTTTGGTGTGGAGAAAATTGTGGTTGTACTACAAAAGTACTTTTACTTTCCAAGACTCTAACTGGATGTTGGAAATATATTAGATCATGCATTAGATGTGCCATCACCAAGCCAACCATCAAGAATCTAGGCATGTACACTCCTCTAGCCACTGCCAGTCAACCATGGGAATCCATCTCCATGGACTATATGTCTAGCCTCCCTTCTACCAAGCATGGTAATGACTGTGTATTTGTGGTTGTTGACAGATTTTCTAAGATGGCTATATTGGTGGCTTGCAAGAAGAGTATCATAGCAGAATAAATTGCCAAAATCTTCTTTGAACGAGTGTGGGTACATTTTGGGATCCCACAAACCATTATATCATATCAGGATAACAGGTTCCTGAGCACATTGTGTTCACGCCTCTTGACACTATTGGACACCAAGCTCACCAAGTCGATTTCATTCCATCCCCAAACTGATGGCCAGACAGAGGTCGTCAATAGGATGATAGTGCACATACTCCACATGTACAAATCCAAGCATCTACAAATTTGGGATGAGATCCTCCCCTATGTGCAACGCATTTATAAAAAATCTCTCAATAGATCGACTCGTAGCAATCCCTTTCAATTAGGTCTAGGATTTCAACCATTGTGTCTAATTGATGTTTTCATACCTCATGAGACTACACAAACATAATCCACACATGTACTATCTGAGGATGATAAAGCAACCATATTTATTGAATGCATCTAGCACATCCGTTAGTAGGTTCACGACATCTTGGAGAATTCAAATTCCAAGTACAAGAAGCAACATGATCAACATCGGGTGCCACACAAGTTTTAGGTGGGTGACAAAGTTTGTTTGCATTTGAAAAAAAAAACCTCCTAACCAGATCTAATAGGAAGCTCAAACCAATCTGATATGGGCCTTACACCATTATCAAGGTTGTGGGAGTTAATAATTTTGAGTTCAACATTCCCCCATTCCTTGGTTGACACCCAGTGTTCAATGTAGATTGCTTTCAACCATACTTTCCACCACATCAATAATACCTATATTGTACTCAACCCACACCAATAGAGCTAACCTTTTGAAGCCATGGGAATAACATGTCATAAATGACCTACCTATGGACACACAGATCAATAACACTGCTAGTAAAATACCGTCTAACTGTACAAAAGAGGTTGTCAAGATGGCCATCTCCTCGCACTAAGGCAAGTGGATTACCAGACCGTTCATCAAGTTTCTCATATCTGATCGAAATAAAGAGAGGTAAATCAAGATTTTTCAATTGTTAATTATTTCTAGTTAGATCTTTTCACAATTAAAACAAAAGAGGTGAGTAATAATGATATTAAGGATTAATCAGAACTTCAATCCCTTTTTTAATAATAGTATACAATAGATGAGTGAAGGGCACCAACCCTTTTAATGAAACAGGCACCAACCTGTTGCCAAGCACCAACTTGGACTTTGATGAGGCTCCGACCTCTAGGGCTTCGACCCTATCTTCTCAAGGCACCAACCTTGTGTTTAGGAGCTCCTACTCCAAGGACACCAATCCTTCAGAAATCTTTAGAGAGAAAATGTGAGATGTACTTACATAAGTGTCTTCAACAAGATCTATGATACCCAGCCAAATCCTCCAAGTCACCGCATCATGGTTTCCAATGGTGTCTCAAGATCAGGTTCTACAAGTGTCTTTAGATGACTTCAATAATTCCTCAAAGGTGTTTTCAATAATCTGCTCAAGTTTTGCACTAGGTCTTCCAAACAACTCTCTTCAAGTTACTTCTGCTTCAAGGATCTTCAAATGTTCTACTTTGGGAATGTCTACACCAGCCTCTAGGACTGCCTTCAAAGAACCGTCAATGCCTTCACTGTCC
The DNA here is from genome assembly GCA_034641835.2 of Pinus albicaulis. NCBI lineage: Eukaryota > Viridiplantae > Streptophyta > Pinopsida > Pinales > Pinaceae > Pinus > Pinus albicaulis. The sequence continues at coordinate 527,801,926 of CM076572.1, forward strand.
AAATATGCTCCAAGACTCACTATTCAAGACCTTTCACATTCTTAACTTGTATAACCCTCCACCAGCTGTTCACAGTACTTCGTTCAGATTCAAGGTGATTGCAAGTTATAACAATCCGAAGAAGTTGAGCCACCACAAGAATAAATCTGAGCTGTTGTGATGAGTATCAAGCCATTGTTTCACAATAAGAATACACAGATCCGAGGCTCTATATATATGCAATAGTACCGAGCTTGAGGTCTACTGATCCGAAGTCTGTAGGTACTGATCCGAGCTCCTAACGCTGCAACAAGTCATGAGTTTTGAGTGATAGTCTGAACCTTTTGAAGGCAAGACTGAAGCACTGCTTACTAGGTTTATACAATAGAATTTAACCCACAGATTAGGCCCACAATTTTCTAAAAACAGAACTGGGATATGTATACAGTCCGAAGATAATACTGTTGCTGTTGAAGAGGGTCTGAGCTCCTTTACCACAAATTGGATTTTTATAAGTCCATGCCACAGGAGGTCACAGCACTGTAATGAATCCACTGTGATAAGTCCGAAAGTCTTCACAGGATTTTATGGATTAAATAACTTCAAGCCCAAGCAGAATCGTTGTTCTCCTCTTTGTTTTTTTTTGGTTCACGAGATGTGAACTTACTCTGCACTTTCCTGTAGATGTGTGACCGAATTCCTTGGTAAAGAATGAGCTTGAAAACTTTAATAAATAGTGATTTTCGCACAACAAAATGAAAGGACACGTCTCTACAAATAGGCCAACATGAAGGACAAGAATAGGTCGGCTCACAGCTGTGGTTAATTTTTCTTCACTTAAAAATTCCATATCTCATCAACCATTGGGAGTTTCGGGGCAAGTAAAGGCTCGTTAGAAAGACAAAAAAATATTCTTTTAGATGGTCTAGGATTCATTGGGATAGGCTGCCTCCAAGGTGACAAAAATATTTTTTCTTTATAACTGACCTTGAATATTTATGTGCAGAGAGTAAAAATTATGTCTCCAAGGTCATCTTCATTGTTAGGCTTAGTCATCAACCTGTTGCCATCAATGACAACTTGGATTAACAATCTCCTCCTTTGTCATTGGATGGCAATATTCTTCTTCTCTCCCCCTTTGACATCAATGGCAATGGGGTGCCAAAGTACTCCCCTTGTCATGCTGCTCCCCCTAACATATTGTACCCCTGACATGCTGCTTGATTTAATGTGATGCAAGAGCAATGACCCCCATCTTTTGGCAAAGATACTCAAATGTTTCTCGTGGAAGAGGTTTTGCAAAGATATCCGCAATTTTATCTTTTGTATTGATGTATTCCAGCCTGATATTGTGTTCAACAACTTGTTCACGGAGAAAGTGGTATTTGATTGGAATATGTTTGGTTCTTGAGTGCATCATCGGATTCTTTGAAAGACTGATGGCGCTAGTATTGTCACAAAAAATAGTAATTGGTTGCTTAGTTTCTATGTTGACATCCTTCAAGGCTTCCTTCATTCATAGAATTTGTGTACAACAATCAGCAGCAACTATATATTCGGCTTCAGCTGTAGAAAGGGATATAGATGATTGCTTTTTGCTGAGCCAAGATACAAGACAATCTCCCATAAAGAATGCATTTCCACTAGTGCTTTTTCGATCATCCACGCTTTCGGCCCAATCAGCATCAGAATAAGCTGTCACCATAAGTGTTGAACTCTTAGGATACCAAAGACCGAAATCAGTGGTTCCTTTCAGATATCTAAGAATTCTTTTCACAACTGCTAGATATGATTGTTTAGGACTTGACTGAAATCTTGCTACCATTCCTACTATTCGCATAATATCTAGTCTTGTAGCAGTTAAGTATAGGAGAGCTCCAATTATTGACCTGTAAAGAGTTGCATCTATTTGGGGGGTATCATCGTCTTTGCTTAGTTTACAATCTGTGGTCATTGGTGTGCTCATAGGTGCACAATCTTCCATCCCATATTTTTTAAGCATGTCTTTAAGATATTTTGCTTGAGATATAAACATGCCTGCAGAGGTTTGAGATATTTGTAGCCCAAGAAAGTAAGACAACTCACCAATCATTGACATCTCAAATTTTTTGGACATATTTAGAGCAAATTCATGGCTCATTTCTTCATCATTGCTAGAAAAGATTAGATCATCGACGTAAACAAGAGTGATCAGAAGTTTTTCCTTGTCCATCTTCATGTAGAGATTGCTACCTGCCACTCCCTTTTTGAAACCTTCTTATTGCAGATAGTGATCCAACTTTGCATACCATGCTCTAGGGGCTTGTTTCAATCCATACAAGGCCTTTTTTAGTTTGCATACAAGGTCTTTTCCTTCAGCAAGATCAAATCCTTCTGGTTGCTCCATATAAACTTCCTCCTTGAGATCTCCATTCAGGAATGCTAATTTTACATCCATTTGATAAACCTTGAATCCTTTTGAGCAAGTAAATGCTAGAAACATTCTTATGGCTTCCATTCGAGCTACTGGTGCAAAGGTTTCTTCGAAGTCAATTCCTTCGATTTGCGAGTATCCTCTGCAGACAAGTCTGGCTTTATTTCTGATGATTTGTCCATCTTCATTCATCTTGTTTTTGAATACCCATTTTGTTCCAATTATATTTTTATATTTTGGGTGAGGTACCAGTTCCCAAGTCTCATTTTTTTTCGATTTGAGACATTTCTTCTTCCATGGCCTTTATCCAATGAGGATCTTTGCTTGCTTGAGAAAAAATTTCAGGTTCTATTAAAGATAATAGAGCCACATCATTTTTTCTAGGGGTGCTTATCATCCTTCTTCGAGTTTGGATTCCTTCATCTATATTTCCGATGACCTGTTCTTCTAGATGATATCTTTGAACAAACTTGATCTTGGAGGGAGTTTGTGAAGATTCATTTTGAGGTTCACTTTGAGGTTCTTCATTCTCCTCTTCTTTTTCAGGTTCTTCTTCTTCACTTTGTTCAAAGAAAGGCTCAACTTCATGATCTTCAATTCCTTTTTCTGGAAGGCCTTCATCAATATTTACATCAATGCTTTCCACTATTCTTCGTAGACGATAGTTGTAACATTTGTAAGCTTTGCTCCTAGTGGAGTATCCAAGAAATATTCCTTCATCAACTCTTGAATCAAATTTACCTGGTGAGTCATCATTTATTTTTATGAAACATTTGCTTCCAAAAACCCTGAAATATTTTACTGAAGCAGGTCTTCCTTTCCATAATTCATAAGGAGTCTTTTCATTATTTGGTCTTAGTTGAGTTTGATTTAAGGTGTAAACTACGGTGCCAACTACTTCTCTCCAAAATTTTGGTTGCAAATCAGCTGCTAGTAGCATTGTCCTTGCCATTTCTTGAATGGTTCGGTTCCTTCTTTCAACTACTCCATTTTGCTGGGGTGTCCTAGCAGTAGAGAGTTCTCTTTCGATTCCATGCTCTTTACAGAATTCATCAAATTATTTTGAGGTGAATTCTCCTCCTCTATCTGTTCTAAGACATTTAATCTTAGAATCTTTCTCATTCTCAATGAGAGCCTTAAGATTCTTAAAACATTCAAATGCTTCGGATTTATATTTTATGAAATATATCCACATCATTCTAGTATAGTCATCAGCAAATAGAGAAAAGTACCTTTCACCTTGAAGAGCTGGAGTTCTAGTTGGCCCACACAATCTGCATGAATGATTTCCAAAGGTTTTGATGTTGAGAAATCCTTAGTTTTGTGGCTAGTTCTGGTTTGCTTTCCATGTTGGCATGGGCCACATACAACTTGATTTGGCTTGCACATTTTAGGAATGTCCCTTACTGCTTTAATTTTGTTGATGTTGACTAGGTTATCAAAACTTGTATGCCCCAATCGCTTGTGCCATAACCAACTTTCATCTGTTTGACTTAAGTAACATTTATCTTCTTGAATTCTACTGAGAATGTAAACATTATCTGGTGTTCTTACTCCTTTCGTCACAAGCTCTCTTGAGGAAGAGTCCCTTATTTCACAATTTTTTGTACTAAAGACAACATTATGTCCTTGGACACAAATCTGGCGGACACTTAAGAGATTGTGTTTGAGCCCTTCTACCAGCAAGGTATTTTGAGCCTTTCCTAGTCCATTGACAAGGGTAGCAGTCCCTTTTCTAGTGATTTTAGCAGATCCACTTCCAAAGGATACATTTCCATTTTTCTTGTTCAATGAGATAAACTTCTTTTGGTCACCTGTCATATGTCTTGAGCATCCACTATCCACGAACCAATGATTTTCTTCACTATGAGCACATAGAGCTAGGCCACATTTATCAGTTTTGAGATTTACGTTTTTAGCTTTCTCCCTTTTGAGAGGGAAATTTTGTTCATTATGATCATAATTATCACATAATGAGAAAGACGGATCAAACTTAGCCAAAGGATCAAAGGAATTGTAAGTTTTGATTTGTCCTTGCTCTTTAGGACCACGTAGTTGGTTTGTTTGATCATTCAATCTTAGTGCTTCATTCTTATGAGCCTTGCAATGCTTAGCTTGATGCCCAAAGTTTTTACAATTGTAACAATGCCCAAGAAAAATAGTTTGATACCTGTTGTAGTATCCATAGCTTGAATCAACATTCTTCCTTGAAGTTGCTCTTTCAAATCTTGGTTTTGAGATGTGACCTTTTTCCTGAGATGATTTTTCTTCTTTTGGATGGCAAGAGAGTACATCAACATAACTTCTGGCATTATTCTTCGTACTTGATGATTCTCCTTTGAAACCAATTCCAGACTTGTCATGTTGAGGTCTTTGAGTATTAAGAATGTTGTCAAGAGCTAGAGAGCTTTGCCAACTCCTTTTGACTTGTTCTAATTCCTTTCTTAGAGATACTATTTTAGCTTCCCGTTTTTCACACATATCATCCTTCTTTTTTAACTTAATGTTCAAGAAGTCTTCCCTTATTTTTGCTTCCTCTCTTTCTATTTTGAGAGAAATTATCTTCTTTTGTAGATTCTCATTTTCTTCAATGGCATTCATCAACAAACTATCCATGTTTCTTTCATCTTCCAGTTCTGAGTCATCATCATTTGTAAATGCCATGAATAATGTTTCTTTGCTTCCAACATAATCACTTTCCTCATCTGATTCATCATCTCTTTCTTTGTGATGATGCATATTTCTGGTTGATTTCTTTTTGATGACTACAAATTCATCTTCATCGGACTCATCTTGTTTGGAGAAGAAGTTCTTCTTATTAAACCCTTTCTTTTTGTACATCATCCTTTTAGAGTCCTTTTCATCATCACTATCATGTTTATGGGGACATTTTGCAGCGTAATGAACTATTCTTCCACAATTGAAACAAATAAGAGGGTACTTACCTTTTAGCTTGGATCCCCTTTTTAGTCTTCGTACAAATTGAGCTAATTCATTTTCAGTATCAGATTCATCGTTGTTGTAATTCCATCCTTTTCCTTCTTTTGTAGATCTTGAGGCTTTGAAGGCTGCTTCTTTGAAATTTGGACTCCCTTTCCTCATCTCATAGGCAATGAGAATTCCATGGAGTTCATCCATCTTGAGAGTATCTAGATCCTTCATTTCTTCTATGGCACTTACTTGGGAGTCAAATCTGTCAGGAAGCGATCTCAAGAATTTTTGAACAATGGTGCTTTCTTCAATATTTTCTCCTAGTCCTCTAAGAGAGTTAACCACTTCAGCTACTCGGAGGAAATATGATGCAATATCTTCTTCATCATCCATTTTCAGACTCTCGAATTGTCTTCTATAGGTTTGAAGCTTTGCCTTCTTGACTTTGGAGTTGCCATCATATAGAGAAACCAACTTATCCCATACTTCTTTGGCTGAGTCACAGTTCATGACTTTCGTAAATTCGGAATCGGTAATTCCACTAGTGATGGAATTTAAAGCTTTGGCATTAGCAATGTAGGCTCTTCTTTCATCTTGATCAGTTGGAAGATTGGCAGGAGCTTTTGTACCCATTCAGAACAGAGTGCCATACTTCAGGACCAAGAGACATTAGATAGTAGGACATCCTCTTTTTCCAAAAACCAAAATTCGTTCCATCAAAGATAGGTAGTTTCCCTGTTGCTTCCATGTTCTTCATTGTGCCTAAGAATCCTTCTTCCAGCTGTTAGGTTGATATTGAAGAAGCTGGCTTTGATACCAATTGTTGGAAATACTGAGAGGGGGGTGAATTAGTATTTCTTTTCAATTTTTAATTATTGCTAGTTAGATTCTTCACAATTAAAAACAGAGAAGGTGTATAATAATGATATTAAGGATTAATCAGAACTTCAATCCCTTTTCTAATAATAGTATACAATAGATGAGTGAAGGGCACCAACCCTTTTAATGAAACAGGCACCAAGCTATTGCCAAGCACCAACTTGGACTTTGATGAGGCTCCGACCTCTAGGGCTTCGACCCTATCTTTTCAAGGCACCAACCTTGTGTTTAGGAGCTCCTACTCCAAGGACACCAATCCTTCAGAAATCTTTAGAGAGAAAATGTGAGATGTACTTACATAAGTGTCTTCAACAAGATCTATGATCCCAGCCAAATCCTCCAAGTCACCGCATCATGGTTTCCAATGGTGTCTCAAGATCAGGTTGTACAAGTGTCTTTAGATGACTTCAATAATTCCTCAAAGGTGTTTTCAATAATCTGCTCAAGTTTTGCACCAGGTCTTCCAAACAACTCTCTTCAAGTTACTTTTGCTTCAAGGATCTTCAAATGTTCTGCTTTGGGAATGTCTACACTAGCCTCTAGGATTGCCTTCAAAGTACTGTCAATGCCTTCACTGTCCAAATATGCTCCAAGACTCACTGTTCAAGACCTTTCACATTCTTAACTTGTACAACCCTCCACCAGCTGTTCACAGTTCTTTGTTCAGATTCAAGGTGATTACAAGTTATAACAATCCGAAGAAGTTGAGCCACCACAAGGATAAATCTGAGCTGCTGTAATGAGTATCGAGCCATTGTTTCACAATAAGAATACACAGATCCGAGGGTCTGTATATATGCAATAGTACCAAGCTTGAGGTCAAATGATCCAAAGTCTGTAGGTACTGATCTGAGCTCCTAACGCTACAACAGGTCATGAGTTTTGAGTGATAGTTCGAACCTTTTGAAGGCAAGACTGAAGCACTGCTTACCAAGTCTATACAATAGAATTTAACCCACAGATTAGGCCCACAATTTTCTAAAACAGAACTGGGATATGTATACAGTCCGAAGATAATACTGTTGCTGTTAAAGAGGGTCCGAGCTCCTTTACCACAGATTGGATTTTTATAAGTCCGTGCCACAGGAGGTCACAGCACTGTAATGAATCCACTGTGATAAGTCCGAAAATCTTCACAGGATTTTATGGATTAAATAACTTCAAGCCCAAGCAGAATCGTTGTTCTCCTCTTTGTTTTTTTTTTTGGTTCAGGAGATGTGAACTTACTCTGCACTTTCCTGTAGATGTGTGATCGAATTCCTGGGTAAAGAATGAGCTTGAAAACTTTAATAAATAGTGATTTTCGCACAGCAAAATGAAAGGATACGTCTCTGCAAATAGGTTGACATGAAGGACAAGAATAGGTCGGCTCACTGATGTGGTTAATTTTCCTTCACTTAAAAATTCCATATCTCATCAACCGTTGGGAGTTTCGGGGCAAGTAAAGGCTTGTTAGAAAGACAAAAAAATATTCTTTTAGATGGTCTAGGATTCATTGGGATAGGCTGCCTCCAAGGTGACAAAAATATTTTTTCTTTATAACTGACCTTGAATATTTATGTGCCAAAGAGTAAAACTTTTGTCTCCAAGGTCATCTTCATTAGTAGGCTTATTCATCAACTTTGTTGCCATCAATGACAACTTGGATGGCTACAATCTCATGGAGGAACTTATGCAATGGGGACCATTACTTCCTAAGGAAGGAGGACTGATCTAGGTGGATATTGGTGGTCACCTTCCTATTCCACTTGGACCCCCAATGTTGTTTCTTTCAGTTTTTCAGTTTCCTTAATTGTAGCATAGTTTACTATTTTTGGCAATTTTTCAGGTCTTGAACTTCTGAAGCTGTTTTGAGGCCCTAAACGATGTTTTCTTGGGAAAACTGAGGCCAACATAGGTTTTTTATCAGTGTTTTCCATTTGAAATTTGTATTCCTTAGATAAATATTTCTAACGAGGTATTGTGCACGTTAAATGAAGATCGTATTCCAAAGTTACATCCCCGAAAATTTGATGTACCAATTTACCCAAAGGGGGCCCATAATTTTGGCGCTTCATCTCCTAAGGTTAGGTTTTTTTATGTTTATGGTTTTCCATTGTTTCTCAATAGTAAATATGCCTTCAAGGCTCATTGTAAGACATTTCAGAAGCATTTAGCCACCACATCTCTTCTCAGAGATAAGATACCATTGCCCGAGCTAGTTTATTTCCACTTTCTATGTAAGCATATTTTAGTATTTGATATTAATGAAATGAAGTTATATTTCTATTGCATCTTTTTGTTCATGTTTATATTTGTATTCTATTGCGTTCCTGCATAAATCTGGGTCACTGTCATGTTGTAATGATTATAACTGCAAATGAATACCACTCATGCCAAGCCAACATAAGTATAGAAAACATCTATTCTACCTCTTTTTACCCATGGAAGATGTTGATTGGCATGAAGCAACATGCGATAATATTGAGGGTAGTAGGTTGAGAATTGCGTATTTGAGGGATCTAGGACCTTAGGGAAGCCACACTGCTAACTAGAACTACACAATCCACAATAAAGGAGTTCTTTACAAGGCTCCTTGCACTGGGAGGGAGTCTAGGAGGCGAGGTATTGATCTTGTTGACTGATGAAGTACTGTGAGGAGTGCCCAAGGGGAAGAAGATAGATATTTCACATTTGGGAATCATAGGGACTAAGGAAGGCCTCAATGTTGACTGGAATTGTGAAAATGCACAATAGGGAGAAATTTAGGGCATAGGATTGTGCAGTGAGGGATCTTAGTCAACAAGACTAGTCACTATAACTGTGCAATGCACAATGATTGGGAAAGGCTCGGTGAATTTCGTAGTTGAGGAGCTCAGTGACTTAGGACTGATGCCTTACTCACTATAATTATGCAATGTGTAGTTGGAGGATCTCGTGATGAAGGTAAATGTGAAATTCAACAAGTTATAGATACAAGGAGGTAGGGTTTCTCACTCGAACTACGTAATGCACTGTCACTAGAGGGAAGGCTTAGGAAACTACGCATCTAGGAAATATTATGGCATAGGGAGGCCTGAATTCCCACTACAACTACACAATGCAAAATTCTGGGCCAAAGAGGACAAGAATTTCATAGTTGACAAAGTCACGCAGCTTAATTGATGGCTTAAGTTCCAAGGCTGCTCAGTGTGCTGATGGACGAGGGAGATTATCTTCTAGGATTGTTTTATTCATAGTTTCAAGAGAAAGAGGGGTGTAACTATGGTCTGGTAATGTGAAATTCATAGTTCCAGGAGGGATAAAAGATGTCTAAAGATTGAGCAAGTTTCGAATATATTGAAGGTTCCAGAAAGACGAAGTGTGGGATCGGTGAGGAAAGAGAGAAATAGACATGCAATCAAGTCATGAAATGGTGATCTCACACTTAGGTAACATCAACACATGCCACAGAACTCAAAATTCACATGCATACCTTGAAATGACAGCAAAACAATGCTTATTTCTAAGTGTGATAGTTGAAACACCACTTTGCGACATTTAGAATACAAGTAACGACATGAGAGTCAATTGCAACCAAACAATGTGTTAAGATGTGGGAGAATTTCTAGCACATATTATTATGATATATATGATTGTTACTGCAAAATAATGTGTAAGAGTGCCCTCTAGTGGTGCATTAATATGCGACACATGTAGGAGTGAAAATTATCAAAAGCGACAACTGTGATAGTAAGAAAACGTGAAAACAACACTTGCAAAAGCTAAATAAAGTGAAAGAGACATATCATATAGTGAATAGAACACAAAAGTGCCACTTGTGAAAGTAAAAGAAAGCATAAATGACAATCGCAAAGGTGAAATCGGAACTAATGAAAACTAAAGCGTGCAAAAGAGACAATTGATAAAACTCACCCGAGTGATGGTACAATCACAACTAGGAATGAGAAAATCTGTCAAATGAATATTTTGCACTGCTTTTCCATAGGGATTGCGCAATCTTTGTTTTTCTAGGAACTACGCAATTATTGTCCTCAGAGACTACACAAGCACTGTCTATTGGGACTGTGCATTCATCATCCACAAAGAACTACGCAGTCCCTATTCTCAGCATCTATGCAATCATTGTCCTCAACATTTGCGTAGTCACTATCAACAAGGACTACTTAGTGCTTGAATTTCTAAGTTATACGTTGACTGCTAGGCTTTCTTGAAAGAAGAGAGCTTGTAAATGCATGAAAGGCTAAGCATGTGTAAGCAAGTGACTCTAATAGTTAGAACCTTAGAGCAAGACTTAAGCACTTATAAAATCATCAACCAATCATGAAGCGACTATGAAAAATCATGGAACGACAGATCATAGGATCACAAGTAGGCTCCAAAATTCAAGTGTAGGAAAAATTTTGGAGGGTGTTTGTCACAACGACAACACTGTTCTTAGAAGCTACACCTAAATTTCAAAAAAATCCGTATATCTTCTTGACAATCCAAAAGGATAATCACATAGAGCATGATTATTAACCTTCATAGGTTTGTGAGGGACACAAACCTTATCTTATCAATCTTTCGACACTATCTCTGATCATGAAGCTTTGTTTGATGTCTTCCTCTTGATGATACTATTTTTTCGACCCGTGATGAACAAGATCATGTCTTATTTCTTGACGATAGATTGTGAGCAAATATCTCTTGTTTCACATCACACTGCTCCCCATATTCCTCTTTCTAATGGTCATTCTGAAGAAAGAAAAAAAGAGGATTTAAGAAATAATGTACTTAATGTACTTTTTATTTTGAGAACATGATGGAAGCCCCTTTTCCTAGTCCATTCCAGCTTGGAAATGTTGTTTTTTCTATTGATCATAAATAATACCAAGTCAAGGACATATCTTTTGTTAAATAATATAAGTCTCAATCCCCAGCTCCTTGCTTTAGAGAAGTTTTGGATGATCCATCCTATAATTTTTATCCTTTCTTGAATCATGATTATTACATTATCAATGAACACAAATTGAAGGGAGGGGATTATATAACACCAATTTATAATGATATTTTGGATGAAGAGCATAAAGTGTGTATTCAAGAAGAGGGAAGACAAGAATTCACTTTAGATCTAAGGGAGGAAATTCTGAAAAAATAATTGTTCGTTTGAATTTTTTTTTTTTAAATGGTTGCAGTCATGGATTTGGATTTCTTTCCCTTCTTCTATAATATCGAACATACTTATAAGGATATTGAGAAATTCTTATCTACTTCTCACACTGCAAATATTATGGAAATACCTTATGACTGCAAGAATACTTGTCATGGTATCATTAAAGAGAGAATAATGTCGTATCCTTTCAATAATTTCTACCCCAATCAAGCTGAATATGAATTCATAAAGCATGGTAGCACTGGACCTCATATTAACCACACTCAATGGCATTTTTTAGAAGATGATGATAATTTCTTTTGGATTTTCGCCAGTTTCCCTCATTCATTATGTGGATTTGTTTGTTTGAACCTTTATCCTTACACCCTTGAAGTCTTGTAAATTACATGAAAACATAGGGTTATATTCATTTATGCTAAGTTTCATCCTGATTGAACTCAAAAACATTTTATTTATTTTCTATTTGTACATATGCTTTTTCCCTTTTGCTACTCTTTTTTTTTTGTTAAATTTTAGTTCCTTCATGTTTGATTGTTGCTTTACTATCGGATTTTGTTGTTAGTTTATTACTTTTATTTTATAGTGTTGCTTCATACTTTTCATTTATTTATTTTCCATTTTTATTTGTTACACTTGGCAAGACTGATGTACAACGATCAATAAATAAATAAGGAAATCCTTCAACGATATAATTAGTAGAAGAGCACAATTACTATGACAGACCCTAACTCCAATGTATTATTATGGAAATGGGGTATAAAAAATTCAATTTCTTTCAAACTCCTTAAAACCCAAAGCATACATCTCCATTTGAAACGTCTTATCGAGATTTTATGACAATATAAATTTTGTCTCAATCTGATTCCTGGATCTAAAGATATGGCCATTCAAATTTGTAGTCAATGACCTCTTACCACGTCACCAGATTCTACCACGTGGAACCCACATGGATCCCATGTGGTGCACACACAGTGTAGCATATCGCTACTTTGTCATGCCTCATGTAGTTGTCTTGTGGCTATACCACATCACTATACATGGGCTCTTCCCACTCTTGCAACATATATATATATATAATGTGAATCCACAGTCAAGCGACGCTCGCCATGTCACATAACCTTGGGTTTTTTAATCTCGGGTGGTTCCTTCCCGCACCTCCAATTGAAACTCCAAGGTCCAAGGAAGCAAGATACAGATCCCTTCTTATTATTTAATGGTGAAATTCCCCGTCTCGGGATATAAATCCTAGAAGCTTTCCCACTTCCCTCCTTTTTAAAACATCGAGACACACAATGTCAGGATAGAAATCCTTTTCTACTACCAGATTGGAAAGTTCCCATCTCAGGACATAAATCCTAGAATATTTCCACCGTTCCCATTTTGAAAATTCCAGGGTGACATCACCCTTTCATCACCGTCTCCCCCCCCCGTTGACACCTAATCCTATGGGATGGGTGTGGATATGTAATTTTGTATAATAAATAATATTAGGAAATAAGGAAGGCCAAGAGTCATTGGGAGATGAATCCCAATAGCCTCACCTCCATGTATAAATTCATGTACATTCTTCACCTAATACACTTTCTGATTTGAGGAGTTACCTCCTAGTTTGACATGGTATCAAAGCCAGTCCCACTATTGGAATTTCTGCCTGTGGTGTAACTCCCTCTCCTTTGCTCAGTCAGTTTTTAATAATAGTTTTTGCTGCTCCTATTAAATTGTTATACTGTTATTCTGCATTTTTTTTAATCTCTGTACAGCTCTGACATTTGCAGCTCCTGCAGCTCCTGAAGATTCTGCAATTTGCAGTTCCGGCAGATACCTGCCACTCTGCAATTTTGCAGTCCTGCAACTCTGCCATTTTAGATTTTTTTTGTAATGGCCTCTCGGCCTCCCTCTCTCCAACGTTCTCTCCCTACGTTCTTCCACACTCCCTTGCCCCCTCACACTTCCCTCACGCCATCCCCTCCATTCATACATCGTTCTATCTGTCAATAATACAGCGCTCTCTGTCACATATGTAATACATCATTCCAATGATACAACGCTCTCTATCCATATATGTAATACGCTGCCATCTTCACTTATACGCTGTCACGGTTGTAAAGATTGTTCATTCATATGATGTCTCTGTTATAATAACCACATTACATTACGCCCCCTCCAGCCTGTCGATCATCCCCGAGCGTGGCATTGCTGTCTACTGTCTGCGCACACCTTACAATGCACAGCGCTTGCCCATTATTCATATCCATATTACAATACGCCCAAAAAAAAATACATATTATGCTGTTTGTAATTCCAATACATATTACGCTGCTTTAAACTGTATATACATACGCTGTCTATTGGCTCATTACCGCCTCATTACCACACTGTCTATTACTCAATACCGCCTCTCCTTTGTATACATCGCTCTCATATAATACCACTCTGTATTAATACCGCTCTTCCACTTGTTGGTACATATCCGTCCTCCACTGTACGCTGTCTACATATATACAGTCCTCCCATATATATATACAACGCTCCATTTATCAACTGTAATACCATATTCATTCCACTGTTAACTATACCGCCCTTCCTCCCCCAGCGCTCTGTCATTTAATAATACCACCCTCTCCTGTCTAATAATACCGCCCCTCTATCCTCATATATAATATTACTGCCCCATTCATATTCAATACCCTCTCCACCATTTTTTCATATAAATTGTTTCTCCAAAAAAAAAATATATATATACATATATTTTTTTTGTGCAGAATTCAGTATTTGCAGCAAAGAGTTTTTGTTTTTTTTTAAATTCAGAGTATTTCCCAGCAAAGAGTTTTTGTCCCCTTTAATTGAGCAAATTTCCAGAGTTGAAAGTTTTTCTAGCAGAATTTTTCCCTCTTAAGAAGAATTTTTTCCAGCGAACTAATGCATTCTCTCATCTCTATTGTTGGGGTGGTTCTCTCCGGCAAAGAGAACTATCTTGAATGGTCTCGGAAGATTAAACACACACTCATTTTTAATGATTTTTGGAGAGGAATCTATGAAGGACAAGAAGGAAATCCACCAGCAAAGCCCACTTCAGACAAAGAGCTCGCCATTTGGGAAAACAAGAACTGTAAGGCCTATGCCTTGATCTCAGCTGCCGTAAATGAAGAGGTGAGCCGCCACATTTCATCTTTCTCAAATGCCTATGATGCCTTGAGCAAGATAAAAGAACTCGATGACTCACATTCAGAATTAGAAAATGTTCAATTGATGATTAAGCTGTTCAGTCTTGAAATGAAGAATGATGATCCCCTTGCTTTAGCTTCAGAAGTTAGATCTATCATGCATGATATTGATAGCACTGGTGCAAAAATGGACATACCTCTCATAGCATATGTTAAGGCATTATATCCGACTTACTCACATTATCTTGAGTCTTTGCAAGCAAGTGGGAACCTTGAGCATATCACCTTCGATACACTTGAGAAAAAGTTTGCAGAAAGAGAGAAAGCTTTTGGGAAGATGACAGTCCCTTCATCTTCCGAAGAGGCTGCATACTTGGCACATAGAGAAAAGAGTCATGCTCCAGATTCATCCAGAGGAAGAGGTGGCAGAAGAGGAAGACGAAGAAGAAACTTCACAGAAAGGGGGGGCAGACAATCTGACAAATCCAATCTTCATTGCACACGTTGCAATAAAGATGGACATGATGCATCCAAATGCAAAACACCTTGGGAGAAAATTGAGCAGCAAAGAAATCAAGACAAAGGTAAAACTAATGACAAAGACAAAGGTAAAGCACCTGAATCCGCTCACTATGTTCTAGCACATTGTAACAATGGAGTAACTGAAAACCTATATGATGTTTCATTTACTTCATGGAGAGATGATTGGTTGCTAGATTCAGGAGCAACATGTCACATGACATTTAGAAAAGATTTTTTACACCCATTGACAAAGCTCATGGATAATATATTTCTGGAGATAAATCCAAACTGGCCATCGTGGCTTGCTGCTTCTTTCTGCTTAAGTTGCTCCAGGGGTTTCGATCATGAACCTACACAGAGGTTCTATACCTCCTCAGTTGAGAGGAGAAACTTGTTGTCCTTGGTCCAAATCATGCAACAGGACACCCATTCACTGCTTCAGTGGCAAGGCAGGTCGAAAAGCACTGCTATCACCACTGGCTGAGGGAATAAGAATGGAGACTTTTGAAGCTTGTGTTGTTCCATCTGCCACAACAAAACTTTGTATCTGGGCCACATCATGGATGAAGGCACATTCCCATCAAGTCTTTTATGGTATGCTAGATTTGGACACTTAAACTATGACAGCCTTCGTTTGTTGAAGAAAAATGGTGTTAATGGACTGCCTACAATTCCTAGAAAACCTAAGGAATGTGATGCTTGTATTCTAGGAAAGCATAGCAAACAACCATTTCATGATTCACACTCAAGAGCACATAGGAAACTTGAACTTGTTCATTTAGATTTATGTGGCCCTATGCCTATTGCTTCTGCAAATGGAAACAAATACATGATGACATTTATTGATGACTACACCAGGATGTGTTGGATTTACTTACTGAAGAATAAGTCTGATGCTTTTCAAACTTTCAAGAATTTTCACGTATGGATTGAAAATGATGCACAAACACATATTGGCTCTCTACGTACTGATAATGGAAAAGAATACACTTCAAACGAATTTGAAAATTATCTTCGTCAACATGGAATCAAACATCAAACAACTGTGCCATATAATCCACAACAGAACGGTGTAGCTGAAAGAATGAACAGAACTATTTTAAATATGGTCCGCTCTATGTTATTTTTCAAGAATGTAAAATTGATGTTTTGGGCTGATGCAGTTCTATGTGCTGTTTACATAAAGAATAGGTGTCCTTCAAGTTCAATTAGAAAAAAAAATCCTTTTGAAATGTGGCATGGCCACATTCCTTCGGTAAAGCATTTCAGGGTCTTTGGGTCCACCTGTTATGCCTTGATACCCAAGGGTCAAAGGAAAAAACTTGGTGCTAGAAGTCAAAAATGTATCTTCTTGGGGTACTCCAATACCTCCAAAGGATATCGTCTCTATGATGAAGCAAATAAGAAGTTTGTAATAGCAAGAGATGTCATATTTCTTGAATCTTCCAAGAGTGACAAGGTTGTTGAGCGGCAACTTGATCGCTTGGATAGATTCACACATGCAAAGTCCTTCCAAGAATTTGATAATGTGATTCCACATCTTGAAGGGGGGATTCCGATATTGAATCAAACTCTGGAATCATGTCCTGAAGCACTCTCTCCCCCACATGAAGAAACAACCACGGATGACACATTGGATGATGTGATTGACAGAATTGGGAGATTGAATCTTGAATCAATCCCAACTCAGTCAAATGACCAGCCTGGGCCATCTCAGAAAGGTCCTCCCAAATGGTTGACAAAGACACTTGAGAATGTTCATCCTGATGAGGTTGGAAAAACAGGAACAAGAAGTTCCACTCAACAAATCGAAGGTGATGTAGATAATTCTGATTCCCCTGTTGATATGAATATTGCTTATAACTGTGAATTGAGTTTGTCTACAGATCATGAACCAACTTCCTTCAAAGAAGCCGCTTCTCATGGTGAATGGAAAGAAGCGATGCAGAAGGAGTATGATGCCTTGATAAAGAATGGCACTTGGAAGTTGGTTGATCCGCCTTTGGGAACGAAACCAATTGGCTGCAAGTGGGTCTACAAGAACAAGTACAAAGCAGACGGCTCACTTGACAAGCACAAGGCTAGGCTTGTGGCAAAAGGATTCGCACAGAAGGAAGGAATTGATTATGAAGAAAATTTTGCTCCCACAGCAAAATGGACCACCATCCGGACTCTCTTTGCCCTAGCAGCTCAGAATGGATGGAAATTCCATCAGATGGATGTAAAAACCGCCTTTTTGAATGGAGATCTAAAGGAGAAAGTTTATATGTCCCAGCTAGAAGGATTTGCTGTAAAGGGTCAAGAACACAAAGTTTGCAAGCTTATAAAATCCTTTTATGGCCTCAAGCAAGCACCATGAGCCTGGTATGAGAAATTAACCGAGCATCTTCTAAAACTTGACTTCAAACATTTTGATCTTGATGATGCAACTTTGTTTGTTAAGAAAGTTGGAAAAACAGTTGTATATCTTGTGGTGTATGTAGATGATCTTTTGATGACAGGGAAAAATGAGAGTTATATTGCATCCATGAAGAAAGAATTAAAGAAAGGTTTTGAAATGACTGATTTGGGTTATGTTCATTACTATCTGGGTATTGAAGTAATTCAACATCCTAAATTTATATTTCTTTCTCAAAAGAAGTACATTAGAGATATTTTGAACAAGTTTGGCATGGATGAATGCAATCCCTTAACCACTCCAATGGAACAAAACTTGAAGCTCACTTCTATTGAAGGGAAGAAATTCGAGGATGCAACTAAGTATAGACAGCTTATAGGAAGTCTTATCTACCTAACCACCATCAGACCTAACATTTCATTTTCTGTTGGAATCCTCTCAAGGTTTATGAAAAAACCTTGTGAAGGGCATTGGTCTACTGCAAAAAGAGTGTTAAGTTACTTGAAGGGGACTCAAGACTTTGGACTCAAATATACACAGGTAGGCGACTTCAGCTTGATCGGATACTCTGATTCAAACTTTGATGGGGACAAAGAAACAGGGGTGTCTACTATAGGTTACACCATGAGTCTTGGATCAGGAGCTGTCTCATGGAGATCACACAAACAATCAGTTCCAGCAGATTCCATGACCGAGGTAGAATATGTGGCAGCAGCTGAAGCAACAAAGGAAATTGTGTGGCTCCAGAAAATCCTAGAAGATTTGTAGATGAAACAAATGTATTCCACACCACTCATGATCGCTAACGCTTCTGCAATAAAGTTGGCCAAGAACCCAAAGTTCCATGATCGAACAAAGCACATCAATACTAAAAACCATCTAATTCGACATCATGTTCAGGCCAAAACCATCCATCTACATCATTGTCCCACAAATGAGCAAACTGCTGATATCTTCACCAAAGCACTTGGAAGAGAAAAGTTTGAAAAGTTTAGATCGATGCTTGGGCTCACCAACATCCCTTCGAATTAAAGGGGGGAATGTTGACACCTAATCCTAAAGGGTTGGGTGAGAATATTCAATATTGTATATTAAATAATATTAGGAAATAAGGAAGGCCAAGAGTCATTGGGAGATGAATCCCAATAGCCTCACCTCCATGTATAAATACATGTACATTCTTCATCTAATACACATTCTGATTTGCGGAGTTACCTCCTGGTTTGACAATATAGAGTTACTGGTCAATATGAGGATCAAAATTTTCAAAACATAGCAGAAAAAAAACTGAAGCAAATTGCAAAGGAAAATTCAAAGGAATCTGGGTGGTTTTAGGAGTCAACACAGTCTCCAAGGGGAGACAATTCTCTGCAACGTAGGCCTAAAAGGAGACAATGTTATGCAAAGCACCGTGTCATGTTTAAGGGTGTGTTGGGCGCAGTGTATAAGGAAAAACATTACTTTTTAACTCACTATATTTGCAAATTTGGCTTTGAAAAATTTTAATCTTTGTGTGTAACAACTACTGGGTGGATAAACAAAGAAAATTAGAGGCTAAGTCACCTATATCTAAGAGAAATTATCCCCAGCGAAGTCGCCAATTTGTTGGGCCGGAATTATGAATTACGGATAAAACACACTTCCCTAGATAGATGAAAATCTAGAACAACAGATTAAAGACTATACGACTAACTTTCCTAACTCGGAACAAACACAAACAAAGGATTAGAGGCTTACTTGTAATCCAAGCACTTCTAAATGGCTCCTTCTGTCGCTTCCGTTGTAGCTCCAAATTCAAGTGGCTTGTAGGAAAAATGCTTCCTACAAGAAAGAACACTAAAACAATAGAAGATAGCAATAATATAGATGTCTATTCAAGTTAGTTAGCTAAATCAGTAAAGCATAAACAATATACATCAACTAAGATCTTGCAATATGGAAAATCAAAGCCAATACAGATGCATATAGGGAAAAGTAAGTTTTATTCCTTATTGATGATAGAAGGAGAGGTTACAAACAAATGACTGATTTGAAGTGAACCTTCCAACAATGATCCTCAGCCTCATCACTGTATAAATCTCTCTAGCAGCTGTTACACAAATCTAACTCTCAATTGAAAATCGTCCAGCATTTCTATACTCAAATTCTTCCTTTTCAAACACTTAGATCTATGTTCAATTTATAGATGAACTGAAGGTATTTTTTCAATGAATGACTTTCCAATAATAGGCAAGACATGTTCCCATTCATGTAGATGTCCATTGGACACTTGGATTTGAAGCTTGACACATGTGAACTCTTCTAGAAGGCACTGGCCAAGTGGAGATTCCGGAACAACGAGAATTTCACTCCCAATGTGGCCTACACACCCATAGATGTTGAGAAGTGCTTTGCAGAGCAGCCTTGCATGGGGCTACCTGCATATGCAACACACTTAGTCCCCTTAGAGGCAACGTTGGTGATCTCCCACATGCTATATAATAAAATTCAAACCTTGGAAACCTTTGCTTGATGAAAGTCATGTTTGATTTGTCTTGTTCTTTCCTTAGGGCATGTAGCAACTTGAAAGGATAGGGAATTATAGACCCATAGTCATTGGTCCTAGAGATGATGCCCAGTTAACCAGGCCATTGGGAATGATGCCCAAATTGACCTATAACAATTCCCCCCTAAAGCATGAGGTCAAAATAATAAAAACATTTGATTGAGATGCTGTACACTCTGATGGGTTGGAGACGAAGCGGATGTTGGAAATATTGTCATTGATGGCAAAGGAGTAGAAATGAGTATCACCATAGAGGTAAAATAGCATCGATAGAAGCATAACCTAAAGCAGAGAGAATGCATCTAACAAATAAGAAAAGGCAGCAAAGGCAACAGAGAAGTAGCAAAGGTGTGCAGCAAGCGAAAGAATCCCAACTCAGAGTGAATAGTGAATAGAAGATCAAGCTCAAGAGGAGTAGCGTGGATGGATCGATGTCACAGAGCAGGACAACGTAAACAAACAGAAAATAGACTAAGGAAGAAGAATTCCTAGTGAGGTGAATGGATGGTCATGATTAGATCGCAACAACAAAGGCAAGAAATGAATAGATAAGATTCATCACAAGATAAGCAGGGTAGAAACCAATCGGAAGTGCCAGCAGCAACAGGGACCGTAGATCTGGGAAAATCAATGGTGATGATCACATCGGTGGAGATCGAAATCACAAGTCACAAGGTAATTGTTTTAATTTACGATGCGAAGGGACACGTGGCGGCACAACGCAATATCGCACATCGGCGATGTGAAATTCATCGCATACCGCGAAGTGGCGATGAGATGCGATGCAATGCGATGGATGCGATGTGATGGATGTGATGTGAAGGGACACGTGGTGGCATAGCGCAATATTGCACATCGGCGATGTGAAGTTCATCGCATACCCAAAGTGGCAATGCGATGGATGCGATGTGATGTGATTGCATATCGCAATCGGGGCAGGAGAGATATCACACAATCTTAGAAGTCATGAGAGTTGTGATGCAAAGTAGCGATAAATTCAAGTGGGACCCGATCACATATTTCTCATCGCAAGCTCAAGACGAACTGCGGAATGCAAAAATATTCTCGAATGCAATATATTTCAAAGATAAAGTCTACAGGATTTCAAATTCGAAGGTAAAAGGTTTCCCTTTGAGAAATCGCATCGGGAGGATGAAAGAGAAATAGAGAAACAAAGAAAAAGAGAAATAGCCGAAACGTCGAGATAGAGCCTGGTGGGACCCCTCACATATCGCATATCGGGAGATTAGATGGACGAAAGCACATGGGATAGTTGGAATCGCCGAAGTGCGATAAAGAGAGCGGACGTGATGAAGATCAAATTCGAAACCTAAATGTCTTTTCAAGTCCGGAAGTATGTGGTCTTCCTTTATTAAATCACATCATAGGACAAAGGAGGACTATAATATAAAACGGTGGAATGCCGAAATGTGATAGAAAAAGATAGTGGAATATATTTTGAAATCCACGGAACAACGAAGGCAGGATTAGAAAACTGGTAAGTTGTTGTTTCACACCGCTTTTGGAGGATAAGTGGTAAGAGGTGAAACGAATGCGATAGAATTAAGAGGGCGACGCGTGGCATTCCAAAAACACCTATTTTGCATAGGTTGGGAACATTTAAACTACATAAAACTTGGTGTGCGAATTCTGTCGGATTGGGAAGTTAAGAGAGACGAAGTGCGATGATCGTCTAATCTGACACAGAGTAAATCATCGGTTGAGATTAGAACGGTCAACGGATTAAACTGATGTGTATGATCGTCAGTGTATACCTGTGGGTCCAGATACATAAGATGTCGGCATTCTTTTAACTAAGGTAAAAAGATGTGGGACTTGAGTTTATTTATATGATGGCACTGTGGTACATTTAACCAATGTATAGAAGGGTAATAAACTTTGAGATTTGTAATATGATGAAGACCGTCGGATTGTGAATAGGATCGACGGCAGTCATTTAATCGGGGATGCGGCATCGATACACATGCAAGACTGGCAGAAAGATAAACCTTTACAAATGTTGTATATATTAAAGGTTATATGATTATAGAGAGGAATGCATGGTTTTAATGTATTTGGTTATGATGGGTCTTAACCAAAGTCATAGATTATGGTATTATTAACATGCCATGGTGAATAATGTCAATCAAAGGATAAAAGCCCAAGGTAAAGTGTGAAAGAATTCCACTTTTAGAATATGTGACAAATCGGTGTTAAGGTTATGGTTGATGTGCATATGGATACGTATAATTGAATTTATATGCAAAGTGTGGGTGAACACAGCACAAAAGACACAGATAATGGAAGAAAAAGGGTAATTATGCAGCAAAGCTAGAATATAAATAGCAAAAATTGAAAAGACAGTGACAACATCAAAAAGAAAAATACATAGCAAGCCAAGAGCTGAAAGGGTTAAGCGAAACATATTTTTTGTAACTGTCAATGTAAATGAATTAATTATTTTTAGTGTATGTGATGTAAAGGCAAGTCTCTGTAGGTAAAGAAAAACTCAAATTTAATTCTGAAATGAGTAGACAGTGTTGTAACCTCCTAAAATGATGAGCGAGAAAATGAGATGGTGGAAGGCAAAGAGTCATGCCTGTTCACTTCATATTCCCTATAGAATGCAATCAGTCAGGATTTATCTGTATAAGAGATGTAATATCAGTGGAAAGAGAAAGGTTGGAGAACTGTAGAATGGATGAGAGAGGAAGAAGAATGTAAGAGAGATGTAGGAGGTTAGA
This sequence comes from Pinus albicaulis, assembly GCA_034641835.2. Lineage (NCBI taxonomy): Eukaryota > Viridiplantae > Streptophyta > Pinopsida > Pinales > Pinaceae > Pinus > Pinus albicaulis. The sequence goes on from CM076572.1 coordinate 527,824,635, forward strand.
GAGTGTAAGAAGAAGAAGGAGCAGATAGAGAAGCTATGAATATTCAAAGTTGATATAAGGCAAATATGAAGGCTAGAGGACAACAGTGAAGAAGGAACAGAATAGAGCTGATATCCAGGTAAATCAGCATGTGTTTTCATTGTAGTGTAAGGAATTTGGTGCTTCCATATTAAGTTGTAGCTTGATCGATGTCCAGTTGTAGTTGGCTAAGGTAGGAGCCTCCTGTAGGTCGCACCCTGAAAAATATAGATGGGAGTTGGAGATTCCTTGCAAGTTGTAGCTTGTGGAATTGAGGTAGTAGCCTCCTGTAGGTTGGAGCCTACAGAAAATCAGTGGTGAGAGGGAATTGGAGCTTGCCTTTGCATCACAATAATAATAATATGTGTTTTTCTCCCTTATGGGTTTCCACTTGTATCTGTTGTCTATGTGCATGATGATTATGTGTTGATATTCTGTATTTAATATGCTTAATACCTGTTGCTCACTTATTAAGATTTTTGTTCCATTGTACATTAAGTTGATCACAAAATGAAGATGTAAATAAGTGTAAAAGAAAGTTTTACAAGACCCTAAATGCACTAAACTGATTCACCCCCCCCCCCCCCTCTCAGTTTAACTAAGGGTTCAATAATTGGTATCAGAGAAGGTTCCTTCTGTATCAGTTTAACAACTGGAAGGAGATCCTAGGTCCCCAAGATGGCTAGTCTAGAAGGATGCTCAAAAAATAAATCCCCTTTGTTTACTGGTACAAATTATGCCTTTTGGAAAATAAGAATGATGATGTACATAATGTCTCTAGGAATAGAAGTTTGGGCTGATGTGGATTTGGGATATGCCACAAAGGATTCTGACACAGAGAAAGAAGCCAAACAAGATTTTATAGCTAATGCCAAAGCCATGAATTCTCTCTTAAGTGGTCTATGTGAGGCAGAATTTATCAAAGTAATGCACAACAAGATTGCCAAAGAAATATGGGATACATTGGAAAGTATCCATGAGGGATATAAAAAGTTGAACATGGCCAAACTACAAGTCTATCGAGCCCAATTTGAAAATACAAAAATGAATGAAGAAGAATATGTTGCCAGCTTCTTCTTAAAGGTTGCAGAAATTGTGAATAATATGAAAGCTCTAGGAGAAGCCATTAGAGAATGTGTAATTGTTCAAAATATATTAAGCTCTTTACCATCTAGTTTTAATTCCAAGGTTTCTTCCATAGAAGAAACAGTTGATTGGGAAACTTTGACCATGAACCAATTACTTAGAAACTTAACATCCTATGAGATGATACTTCCACAGAGGAAGTCAAATGTGAGGGAGGCAGCCTTTAAGGCTAAGAAAAGAAAAGAAGAAAAGGAAGATACATGCTCCTGCTCTGATGAAGAAGAGGCCAAATTTGTCAGAAGATTGGATAGAGGCTCAGGTAAGTATAAAGGTAAGATTCCATTTAAATTCTTTGACTGTGGAAGAGTTGGGAACTATGCATCGAACTTTCCTTATAAGAAAACAAAGAATCAGACTCAAGAGACGGAGAAAACCAAAACAAATAACTAGAAGAAAGGGAAGAGATTCAATAGAAAATCACTTTATGCTCAGCAGGATAGCAGTGCATCTGAAATCTCAGATGAATCCTCAAATGAAGAAGGAACCTTTGAATTTGTGTTGATGGCCAAGGAAGAGTCTGAAGGATTCCTTCTAGAAGATGAGGAAATAGACAGAAGTGCCCTAGAGGAAATAGACAGACTTAAACTCAAGTGCAGAAAACAGAAAGACATTCTTCTCAAATATGTAAAAGAGGTGCCAAATTCAGAATACCTCATTCAATTGAAATTAGAACTTGAAGAAGCTAAGAAGGTGGAAGACACGTTACTAAAGAAAATTAAGGATAAAAGTCAGAAGCAAGAAAAATTGGAAGAAGTAGTATGCCTGAGAAAGAAATTAGAACACACCCAAAGGGAATTGACAATGAACACTCCTCGAATGACAAGCACTGAACAATTGAATAAAATACTAAATGCTCAAAGATCTCCTCTCATAAATACTGGGATAGGTTACGAAGGAGAGACCAGCAAATCCAAGGTAGAGGATAACCAGAATATCATTTTTGTGAAAGTTGTAAAAGAAAAAATTAACTCTCAGCAATCTGAGATTATTGCAGCTAAAATACTGATAGAAGAAAGGAGCAGGGGGTGTAAGCAACTCGAAGATGAGATTTCCTCCATGGAGACCTCGTAGAAGGCAGACATTGGAAGGAATGATGAAGCAGCTCAAAAGGGAACCACAGAAGTAGAATCCAGCAAGAACTTGATGTGTGATGAAACAAACAGAAACAAGCAGCAACATCAAGAGACAAAGAATGAGAGGAAGAAGCAAGCAGTTGCAAAAATTTCAATTGTTCCTGAAGATCGATTGAATAGGTTCGAAAGATCTCAAAGGAGATTTTTTCCTCCTATGAGAAATGTCACTTGTTTTTCCTCTCACAAACTGGGACATATTGTTGCATACTGTCAGATGAAAATAATCGATTTCAACCAGCAAAGGATGCAGAAAATGAAAATACTACCTCAAGCAACCAAATGGAGAATACAACCCTTCTCGAGATACACTAATCGTTTCCATGGGTATTGTTTTTATTGTAATGGGTTCGGCCATAAAGCCATGGAGTGCAGAACATATGGACAAAGACTGATATTTAAAACCCCAAGGAGATTTATGAACAATGGAGAGTTCACTCGTACACATAATCCATTTAAAAATATAATCAAATGCTTTGTATGCCATCAAATCGGAGACATGTCTTCCAAATGTCCTCTCAAATAATGTGGTCCATATTCTTAGAAAAGGTGCCAAACAAATAGCTACCTGCAGTGGAAAAATAAGTTGAATAAGTGTGACCTGTCTCTAATAGCTCAAGATCAGAAAAGCCACTGGTATATGGACAGTGGATGCTCAAAGCATATTACTGGAGATCGAAGCAAGTTGTAACCTTTGATGACAATAAATATGGAAATGTAACATTCGGAAATGATAAAGTAGGGAAAATCAAAGGAAAAGGCTCAGTCAGTCTTAAAAATGGAAGAGAAGAGGCTCAAAATGTACTATTTTTGAATGGGCTGAAATCCAATCTGCTAAGCGTCATTCAAATGTGTGATAAAGGCTGTGAGGTCCTTTTCAGAGCCCAAGATTGTGAAGTAAGATCAAGCACCACAGGAAATACCTTGATCAAAGGTGTTAGAATAGAAAGTAATGTTTATATATTGGAAGAAGAGAATGAAGCATGCCACATAAGCAAAATTGATGAATCATGGTTATGGCATAGAAGATTGGGACACTTAAACTTTGACCATATCATCAGTCTGAGCAAGAAGAAAGAAGTCAGAAATATTCCTACAATAAAGAAGCCTCCAAATACTATATGTAAATCCTGTCAATTGGGAAAATAGACCTGCACATCTTTCAAGACCAAAGATGAACTTTCTACAAGTAGGCCACTTCAGCTTGTACACATGGACCTGTGTGGACCTTCAAGAACTAAAGCACCAGGTGGAGAATCTTATTTCATGCTAATAATAGATGATTTTACCAGATTGACATGAGTGGAATTTCTGAAATATAAATCTGAAGCAATTGAGAAATTCAAGATATTCAAGGCATTGGTAGAGAATCAAACAGGATGCAAGCTAAAATGAATCAGATCAGACAAAGGAGGTGAATTCACAGACTATGATTTTTCAGACCTATGCAATGAACATGGGATAAAACAACAGTTTACAATTGCAGGTACACCTCAACAGAATGGAGTGGAAGAAAGACAAAACAGGTCATTACAAAAAACTTCCAAAGCCATGATGCAAGAAAGTAACATTCCCCAAACCTATTGGGTAGAATAGGTACACACAACTATTCACATTCTCAACAAAGCTCATCTAAGACCAAATTGTGATAAGAATCCTTACGAATTATGGCATGGTAAACCAGCATCAATCAAGCACTTTAGAGTCTTAGGAAGCAAGTGTTTCATAAAAAATAATGATGAAAAACTAGGGAAGTTTGATGCAAGAGCCAATGAAGGAATATTTTTAGTATATGCATCCAAGAGTAAGGGTTACAGGTGTTACAAAAAAAGACTGCACAAAATTGTGGAAAGCATTGACGTAAGAATTGATGAAGATCTACCAAACAGAACAAGAAACACAAGTTGCGTCGATCCTCCAGATGATCATGAGGCTGAGAACCAAGATAATGATGAACATAGCAAGACAACAAAAGATATTGAATTAAACTCAAAAGGTCCCTCAAGATACACTCAAAAGAACTATCCAGAAGATCAAATCATTGGGGACAAGAGTGTGGGAGTCCAGACAAGAAGACAACTTGTTGAACAGATAGAAGAAGTATACCTAGCCATGCTATCTCAAATAGAGCCAAAGTAGTTCGAAGACGCCTGCAAAGACAAAAACTGGGTAAATGCTATGAATGAAGAACTAGACCAAATTGAGAAGAACAATACCTGGGAATTAATTCCAAGACCCACGTGCAAAAATTTCATTGGCACAAAATGGATATTCAAGAATAAGATGAATGAACAAGGGCAGGTAATTAGAAATAAAGCCAGACTTGTATGCAAGGGATATTCTCAAATTGAAGGACTTGATTATGATGAAACCTTTTCCCCTGTAGCCAGAATGGAAGCAATCAGAATGTTTTTGGGCTTTGCATGCTATCATTATTTCAGGGTATATCAAATGGATGTAAATTCTGCCTTCCTGAATGGAGATCTAGAGGAAGAAGTCTACATGGAACAACCTGAAGGATTCTCATTAACAGATAAACATGACTATGTAATGTTCCCAATTTTTATGGAACATTAATGTTTTCTATTTTCATATAGAAGATAAATAAAATGGGTAGGAGACCCATTCATTTGATGAATAGGTAATAAAAATCCTCTTGGTATGAAGTAGGATCACTTTTGGAGCTTTATTTCACACCTCCATGTGTGAAAGGGGGCTTATGCAAGAAGGCTAGGCCAAGTTTGACCAAGTCAAATTGCGCAGTAGCATGAGGTGGAGAGCACAGTGTGGGCCAGCGCAGTGGGATAAGGAGGGAAACTTCTAGAGGAAGGAAACCCTAATGAATGGAGTCCATTGAGAGAGGTCTCACATTGCTTAAAAGGAGGGCAAGGTTGCCATTGCAAATTATGTTGAGTATTATTCATCTCATTGTCTATTTAGACAAGAGAGCATTCTTTGTTGTTCAGCAAGAATTTCCAGAGAAATTCCTATTTAGGATTCCTTCCCCTTCTTGAGAGGCCTCTTGAAAGTTGCTCTTCATTCTCCACATTCCATGGCTCAAGGCCTAAGCTACCATCTCCAGTGACAGTGTTATTCTTGTTCAAGAGTGTTGCTGCATTGTAGAGAGTTGTAGTGGAGGAAATCTATACCACTTTCGGAGCTGATTTTCAGAGGAAGGGAGTCCCTATCCATTTGAGGACTTAGTGAGGAAGATTTCAGAGCATTATTGCAGATTTGGCATCAAGGCCATCTCATTCTCTTACCCCTACAGCGCAATTCACCCAGTGAGTGCGTTATTTTCTTGAGAGCATTTGTAGTAGGGCTCTTGCAGAGATTGGAGGGAGAGATCTTTAGTGAAGGGATCAGCATTTCACTTGAAACATCCATTGGAGGAGGCACATTCATTTTGAACATCAGATTCAGCCATCTCCATCCAGTTCTATTTCTGAGTTGCTGCAGCTACCCAGCTACTCCGGCATTTTGTAGATTTTGTGTTCTATGATCAATCCTTCTAGGATTGATAGGAGGTAGCCTTTGGGAGTTGATGGCTTCACTCCTAATGTTATTTTGCACCATATCAGTGTATATCTATGAGTTTGGCATTTGTAGCATGTAGTTGCTCTTTAAAATTGCGCTGTCATAGCTAGGGCATATATGTGCAGCAGATTTTCTTCATGATTTATGTACTCTTCTCTTGAGGCTTGGCATTGTGCATCTTGAGTATCATTTCCCTCAAGATTTTGTATACATATGTTGCTGCTATTATTATAATGAGATAGTTATGGATTCCTCTTACATGTTTATGAGTATGTGTCACTGCTATTTGTCAAATGGTGTATTTTCTTATCGTTGTAGCTCTATCTTGAGGTATTCTCAATAGAGTATATTTTCCTAATAGGAAATATCACATAGCTATAGACAGAGTCTTTGAAGGGCCAGGTAGCCTCTGGATCTCACCCTCTCTTTAGAGGTGACATATCCGAAAAATTCCCCCATAGTCTATCTCTGGAATAGACTTGTGATATTTCTGAAAAAGGGACATTACAGTGGTATCAGATCACCTTTCTTGGCTCAGCTTGTGACCTTTAAGCCCGAGAAAGAGGAAGAAGATGATGATGCAGAAGATGAGCTTGATCTCATCTATTTTCAGAACAAAGGAGAACCTCCCCAAGGAGGAGAAGAAAAGAGAAGAAGAGGAAGGTCCATGCACTTCCTATTCCCAAAAAAAAATCAAGCATGAGGGATGCTTGGATCATCTGGTTCCAAATCAATACCTGGATGAATATAAATCCCATTTTGCAGAATTCAGGGAAGCTACAGCATTCCCACAGTTTATTCAGCAGAAGGAAGAGAGAAGGCCCTGCAGTAGGAGAGAAATCATAGGAAATAGGTTTCTATTGTCTACATTTGATGGGGACATTTCAGCTAGAGCCTGTGTGAAAAAGCTAGAAGCCTTTTTCTTGCTACATCCAGTGGTAGAGGAAGAAACAGTGGAGATTGCAGTGCTGCACATGGAGGGTGAAGCCTCTGTTTGGTGGTTCAAACCCTTGGTCCATTCAAGGGTAAGCTCTTATGAATACTTTGCGCAAAGGTTGATTCAAACCTTTGATGGAGAGAGGATAAAGGAAGAGCAGCCTTTTTCAGCTATGAAGGAGGAAGCTATGGCATTAGAGGAGGAAACTTCTGCAGCCACACAAGAAGACCCCAGGATCCATCAAGGTATGAGTGAAGTTCCACTTTTCATTTCAGCAAACAACTTAAAGGATTATGGAAATTCATCTTTAAAGGTCCTAGGATCTACATCTTTTGCTATTCCAGAGCACCATGATTGCACTGCGTTGTGCAAAGGGTTTAAGGAAGAGCTAAACCCTCATCCTTAGGCACTTTTGATGAGTCTCATTCAGCCCTTGAGGTTGGGATGTGAACCACTGGAGGATGAAATAAACCATGGCACCTTCATGATAAATCAGGGAACAAATCTTGAACCGGAGGATGAAAAAGCTACTACACTATTGGAGAAACTAGCAGCGCTGTCAAACATGGGTGGAGAGGAGATATTACCTCCATCACAATTGGATCCCCATGGATCCAACATAGCCATGGGTGAGAGATATTTTCTAAGAGGTCTCCAAGGAGCTGCATTTCAGCCTTCCATGAAATGAAAAGGAGAAGATATGGCTTGGGAGAATGGTATCCCTCATGGGAGGAATACCAAAGGAGGAAAAAGGAGAAGACATCGAAAAGGAGATGAGTGGGTGTGGATGAGAAGCAAGGGGATGATTTTCCACTTGCAAATATATGATACCGGGTAGCAAGAGGCTTGGCTATGCTGGCTCCTCTTGAAGGAATTTGGCCATCACTTGGAGTACCCTTTTACCAGGAGGATGGGAGTAGAGGAGAGGTGGCAAGATGTTTGCATCATTGGGCAGCAAAGAGCAGGGATACATGGTGCTGATATGGCATATATATTATTCATGGTACCTTCATCACATGAGTTACATGATGTGAGCATGAGGAGGCAGCAAGCACTTGGGTTGCTTGAGCTATCTGGGAGAGAGCACAAGCATATTTGCTCTCATATGATTTATGGTGTTGCAAGAGTGGAGGAGGGCACTCTCATAGTGCAAAGGGATTACTCTTTAGCTTGGACTGATTGGGAGACATTTCCATCTTGGGAAGAGCTTCACATTTGTAGCAGCATCACCGGAGATGTTCTTGATAAGGAGCATGTCAAGAAACAGAGATTGGCATGGGCAAGAGCCTTTCTGCATGAGCTCACAACGCTGACACTTGGGAGGAGGATCATATACATAGATCCATCTATCATCTTAATTCTAGCTTATGGTAAGAGTCTTGTGTTTACATTTTCTGATCTACATGCTCTTATCATTATGTTGCAGTGCATGGCTCCTCAAAAGGGCAGATTTTTCATGTGGCTCCATGAGAAAAGTTGGGCCAAACCATATGATGGAGATAGCCATCTTTCACATGGCCTCAGGAAAATTTTTTTCAATTATACACATGATCATCTAATTCATATAATTAGAATTGTACTTCAAAACATTTTTTCTTGTACATTTCTTAAGCAGCAGCTTGAAAAACTGTGTTATGCACACTTGGGAGACTATTGGTACTTTCCAGCACCATATGAAACCATCAGTACTTCCTGTATTTTGTTCAGGAGCATGTTTCCATTTTCTGATATTGTCCATTTTATTATTGGGAGCGTGATGGGTGAATTGACACATGAGTTGAATGTGTCTTTGAGGGGAGATGATTCCCATAGCTTATGCATGGCATGTTCTAATGGGAACATGAGGAGAAACATGGTCACCACAGCCACTTATTTTCTTTCTTTGGAGGTGGACCATGAGTCTAATGATGATAGCCATCCATTGTATGTATATGGGCATGTATTTCATTTTTTATTGCTGATTCACTCATATATTCATTATTCAGTAGTAGAGGTGAAATTTTCTGTACAATACTTGCCATGTTATTTTCTGCAGCTGCAGTGGATGAGATTGCATTGTAGCCCTATGAGACAATGTTTGTACCTTTATGCACATGATATAACCTACAGCAAAAATTTCATTGGGTTATTCTATGATGATCATGTCCTACTCATCATAGATGACATACTTTGGGCCAGCTGGTTTTTCATTGATGGAGGAGAGATCCTTGGAGGATTGCTCTTCATGTTTCCACTTGGAGGCAATACATTTTCAGCCCTTGATCAGCACACACTCCACACTAATCATAAGTGGAGGAGAGGACAGCATGGGGTGAGCTATGGAGCTTGCCATATTCAGATTTTCAGCCCACCTTCTTTTCTGGAGCTCAAGGTGGAGAGAGTTTTCTATGAGTTGCTATGTTTGGAAGCAGCTCATGTTGTATGGATGATTTCTTGGGGATGGGAGATTCATATGGGGATTATGAGTCCCACTTTATATCAGATATTATGCCTCAAGGAGGCCCTTAGATAGCCCATTTTTTCCTTCATGGATATTTTCTTCTATATGATAGATATTTGGGGATGTTCACCAAAGGCTAGATTGCTTATGTTGGAGGGACAACCTGAACATTTGATTGATGATATGGAATCCTTTTCTTGGAGGAGTTTATCATGAATGGATGCTACATGGAAATTAATGGGAAATAAATCATTCTTTCCTAGTACTTGCTTGAGGACAAGCAATCTTTGAGAGGGGAGGACTGTAATGTTCCCAATTTTTATGGAACATTAATTTTTGTTATTTTCATATAGAAGATAAATAAATGGGTAGGAGACCCATTCATTTGATGAATAGGTAATAAAAATCCTCTTGGTATGAAGGAGGATCACTTCTGGAGCTTTATTTCACACCTCCATGTGTGAAAGGGGGCTTATGTAAGAAGGCTAGGTCAGGTTTGACCAAGTAAAACTGCGCAGTAGCATGAGGTGGAGAGCACATTGTGGGCCAACGCAGTGGGATAAGGAGGGAAACTTATAGATGAAGGAAACCCTAATGAGTGGGGTCCATTGAGAGAGGTCTCACATTGCTTAAAAGGAGTGCAAGGTTGCCATTGCAAATTATGTTGAGTATTATTCATCTCATTGTCTATTCATACAAGAGAGCATTCTTTGTTGTTCAGCAAGAATTTCTGGAGGAATTCCTATTTAGGATTCATTCCCCTTCTTGAGAGGCCTCTTGAAGGTTGTTCTTCATTCTCCACATTCCATGGCTCAAGCCCTAAGCTACCATCTCTAGTGACAGTGTTATTCTTGTTCAAGAGTGTTGTTGCATTGTAGAGAGTTGCAGTGGAGGACATTTATACCACTTCCGGAGCTGATTTTCAGAGGAAGTGAGTCCCTATCCCTTTGAGGACTTAGTGAGGAAGATTTCAGAGCATTATTGCAGATTTGGCATCAAGGCCATCTCATTCTCTTGCCCCTACAGCGCAATTCACCCAGTGACTGCGTTATTTTCTTGAGAGCATTTGTAGTAGGGCTCTTGCAGAGATTGGAGGGAGAGATCTTTAGTGATGGGATAAACATTTCACTTGAAAGATCCATTGGAGGAGGCACATTCAGTTTGAACATCAGATTCAGCCATCTCCATCTAGTTCTATTTCTCAGTTGCTTTAGCTACCCAGCTACTCTGACATTTTGCAGATTTTGTGTTCTATGATCAATCCTTCCAGGATTGATAGGAGGTAGCCTTTGGGAGTTGATTTATTCACTCCTAATGTTATTTTTCACCATATCAGTGTATATCTATGCATTTGGCATTTGTAGGATGCAGTTACTCTTTAAAACTGTGCTGTCATAGCTAGGGCATATATGTGCAGCAGAGTTTCTTCATGATTTATGTACTCTTCTCTTGAGGCTTGGCATTGTGCATCTTGAGTATCATTTCCCTCAATATTTTGTATACATATGTTGCTGCTATTATTATAATGAGATAGATATGGATTCCTCTTACATGTTTATGAGTATGTGTCACTGCTATTTGTCAAATGGTGTATTTGTTGATTGTTGTAGCTCTATCTTGAGGTATTCTCAATAGAGTAGCTTTTCCTAATAGGAAATCTCACATAGCTATAGACAGATTCTGTGAAGGGCCAGGTAGCCTCTAGATCTCACCCTCTCTTTAGAGGTGACATATCTGGAAAATGCCCCCACAGTCTATCTCTGGAATAGACTTGTGATATCTCTGAAAAAGGGACATTACAGACTATGTGTGAAGATTAAAGAAAGCCTTATATGGTCTGAAACAAGCTCCCCATGCATGGTATTCAAGGCTGGACAAATACTTTCAAAAAAAAGAGTTCAAGAAAGGAGGAGTAGACAACAATTTGTACATAAAGGCTAATGAAAATGAGCTCTTAATTGTAGTAGTGTATGTATATGACATCATGTTTGGTAGCAACAAAGATGAGTTAGCAAAAGGATTTGCTGAAGAAATGAAATCAGAGTTTGAAATGTCAATGATTGTAGAGCTCACCTTCTATTTAGGACTTCAAATTCAATAAAATAACACAGGAATATTCATTTCACAAGAAAAATACTTAAGAGAAATGTTGAAAAGGTTTCAAATGGAAGACTGCAAACCTGTGTCAACTCCCATGATCACTAGATGAAAACTATGTGCTAATGATGGATCAAAAAATGTAGATAAAAAACTTTACAGATCCATGATAGGAAGTCTACTATACCTAACTTCTTCTAGACCAGACATAATGTTGGCAGTAGGACTTGTGGCAAGATATCAAGCAGCACCAAAACAAAATCATTTACTTGCAATCAAGAGAATATTTAGATATCTACAAGGAACTTCACATTATGACCTATGGTATACAAAAGGAAAAAGCTTCACATTGACAGCATACACAGATGAAAATTGGGTCATCCGTTTGGATGACAGGAAAAGCACAAGTGGAGGTGCATTTTATTTGGGAAAAATTCTGGTGGCATGGCTAAGAAAGAAGCAAACTTCTATCTCTCTATCTACAGCAGAAGCATAATACATAGCAGCAACTGCATGTTGCACACAAGTAATGTGGATGAAACAAACTCTCCAAGACATGAAGGTAAGCATTGATGAACCCATTTCTATCAAAATTGACAATACAAGTGCAATAATTATATCAAAAAATTGTGTACTTCATTCAAAAACAAAGCACATCCCAATAAAGTACCACTTCCTCGGAGAATAAGTAGCATAGAAATTAGTGAAGTTGGAATATGTACCAAATAAGGAAGAAACAACAGACATATTCACAAAACATCTTGCTAAAGAACCATTCGAATATCTAAGAGACAAGCTAGGGGTAGTGTCTGCAGATGTTACTCTCTAACATGATCAAAAAAAAAAAAAAAAAAAATTGCATACAAGAAACAGGATCAGTGCAGAAGACAAGTGATAGTCAATATTAGACAAGAAAGCATCATTCCAGGGGGAGAGTAGTCGATAAAAATTGTCACAAAAGAGCTAGAGCAATGGAGCAGTGCATGGAACAGGTCCTCAAGATCAGAGTATTATGAAAAGATAGAAACCACACTGGGAAAAGTGCAACCCTTTGCCATTGATGTCAAAGGAGGAGGAAAAGCAAGCAAAATAAGAAAGGCTCTTCTATAAAGCAGACATAGGAAGAAAGACAAGATACTTCTCAAATTAAAGGGGGATGAATTCTTGAAGGAAGTATCGGAGTATTGGTGGATGTGTTGCCATCAATGCCAAAGGGGGAGACTGTTGGAAATATTGTCGTTGATGGAAAAGGAGCAGAAAGGAGTATCACCATAGAGGAAAAAGAGCATCGATATAAGCATAACCTAAAGTAGAGAGAATTCAGCTAACAAAGCAGCAAAGGCATCAAAGGCAACATAGAAGCAGCAAAGGCGTGTAGCAATGTAATATTCCTATTTAGGAACAACTCATGAATCATGAACTTAAAAACGCATTTTCAGAAAGATATGCTTTAGAACAGGAAAATAACTCTTGGATCCTTTAGATCAGACAATAAAAAAACTAAATCCAATATTTGAGCTGAAAAAAATAAGACTAGGTGGGTTAAACAAATCTCCCACACCTAGTTATCTTCAAGAGAAGGCCCAATGAGGGGCTGCAGCAAAGTAAAATGCTCTAATGAAAGTGCAGAGAGCTAACAATGCATAAAATGTGCTGATAGACACTCAGCAACTGATTTCAAGTACAGCAGTGACTCAGATCTGAATTTGGGATCCAAAAAGTTGGGAAAAGCAGTGATTTTGACCCTAAAATAGGTGTATTCAGAAATATGCATAAAATTAAGGGAAATTTGTGGAGGTTATTTTATATTAGGTCGTGAGGGACCTATTCTCCAAATTTCATCTCAAAAAATGCATTCTAGCCATGTTAAACAGTTCTTCCATCCCCAGATATGCTTAAAAATGCTAATTTCCCATGACTTTGAGTATGCAGAAAATGACTGAAGCACGCAGAGCGTAATTTCTGAATAAATTAGACAAAATATGTTTGAAACATCAGATCTTAATTTTATTATAAATAATCATCAAGAAAAATGGAGATTCAGATCCTTTTATACATCAATATATCACCCGGCAAGGGGATTTCATGAAAGAACAAAATACAAGTATCAGATTTGCGGAATATGGATCTGGAAAATGCAGAATCACTGAAAATATGATTAAATGAGCTGAAATGTACAAAATTACATAATTGGGTTGCAATACAAACTTTCTGGAAGAATGGATGGCCCTTCCTCAACGAAACAAACACCAAACTAGGGTAGAAACCTTGCTGCAGCAATGCACTGGAAAAATAACGCAGTTTCTGAATTATACTGCATAGTTTATGTTGGAAGGTCCTTTTTCCTGATGCCAAGATCTGAAATCTAAGCTCAATGCTTCCTCACTATTCTTCCAGAGAAAGGAATGCTCCCTTTTCTGCAAAACTAGATCTGGAGGTGGTGTTGAAAACCCCTCACTACAACACCCAGCAACACAGTATTATTCTGCTGCAAAAATAATGTTGTCTTGATGGAGGAAGCTTGGCCTCAAGCCTATATGTGAGGCATTTCAGAACATACTCCTTTAAGAGCTCCTCAATAAAGGAGGAAGAATTCCTAAACAGGAAATTCCTCTCTCTAGCTAAATAGCCAAAGATTTCGACTTGCCCAAGCAATCTCAAAATCGAATTATATTCAACAACAACCTTTTCTTTTGGCCTTCCTCTTCATTTTATAAAATTATGGCTTAGAAAACCCTAAACCACATCCAATGAGTTAACCTTTTTCACATGAAGGGTCTCCATCTAAAACTGCGCTAATCAATAAGGAGGTTCAATGCATCTAGACACTTCTGTGATTTGGTCCTGTTGACCTAGTCAACCTTCTTCATTCCTTTTCACACCTAAGTGTATTTTATTGAAATGGCCCAGATTTTTCCATGTTCACATTGGGCATTGATTTATTTTTCTGATTAGGAGTTTTAGAGTTCCTCCTTTATACTTTTATTCATGAGTTAAGAAAACTGAAATTAAAATGCAATATTCCCATTAGCTGCAAAAATTGGGAATATTACAGTCGCCCCCGGAAAAATGTTTCTTGCCCTCAAGCAACTCTTATTGTAGATGCAAACCATATTTTCCCCTCCAAATGGCATCCACATAAGGAAGGCTTCCTCCATTTGCTGAAATAGGTCATGTATGTTTGGTTCCAAAGTTGTCTTCCACAAATGCATGAGATGACTTCCAACTGTAAGGTTAGATGTCCTCTTCTTATGTTGAAGTACAAAGTGACAATTACATGATGTCCAACACCATCATAAACACATGATAGATATAAAAAATAAGTAGCTTCTTCCATAAAGTAAAAGCTTCATCATGCAGAACATTCTTCCATCCATGTTTTATGAACTTGATTAAGCATTTTTATGCTTTCATTCTTAGCCCTGTTGGCCTTGTTGGATCCAAAATCCATCATTCCAGCATTATGCAAAAGAAGAAGTGAAGGAGCAACATGGGTGGAAAAAGATTTCAAACCATATTCCCCTAATAATATCCACTGGAGCAAGGCCCTTTGCTCCCATCCTCCATCTCCTCCATGTAAGATGGGCAAGCCAAACTTTCCAAAAGATGATGTACATGCCTCTCTTTGGTGCAATTTATCTTTGATACATAAGGCATGAATCAGAAAATGATGAGCTATGGGGTGGTCACCATACTCATTTAAAAGCAACCAAAGCAACAAGAGGTATTGCTGCCTTCTTTCCTCCTCATGTGCATCATGAAACCAAACCATACTAATGGACATATGATATGTCACATCAGCCCAATACAAAGTATCATCATCAATGCACATCATGAGATCAAGATGCCAAATTTTACACAATGCAAAACACATAGACATAGGAGATGTCATGTGGTGGCCATACTCTCTCAAGTGAATATAAATGGTACATGCCTTCTCTTACTGCAACATAACATTGAAATTCAAGGCATGATTCAGAAAATGATGAGCTATTGGGTAGTAACCATACTCACCCAAGAGCAGCCATAGCAATAAGGGATTTTGTAGCCTTCTTGCCTTATCAATATGTGGATCAAGGAGCAACAACAACACAATGATGGACATGTGAAATGTCTCATCAACGTAGTACAAGAAATCTCCCTCATACCACATCATGTGGGAGTCATCCCTCCTCCCAAGCCAAATTTCATGCATGAAACATACCTCCAACAAACATTCATGTGGATAAATGAGACATATTTCAAACATGGGTAAATACATGGACATGAGATTTAACATGTGATGTCCAAACTCTCCTTTTAAAAACCACATCAACCATGCTTCCTTTTCATATACTCTATTAATGATGCATAAAGCATGAGAAGAGAGAATGAGAAGCTTTGGGTAGTGATCATGCTTACCCCAAAGAAACCAGCGTTTCCATGCCTCCTTATTCATTTCATGACCATTCTTCAAGGCATAGATTAGAGAAATAGGTGCCTTTGGAGAGTGATAAGATTCTCCCAAGGGAAACCAGCGTAACTAAGCGTGCTAGCCCATATATGTATGCAAGTGATCATGTGATCTCTTGCTCATCATCCTCATCCACTCACTCCAATATGGAAGATGAGTGATGTGCTGAATAATCATGGCATCCTCCCTTTGTAGAATTCCATCTCCTTTGAACCAATGAAGAACCTTGCATCTCATGAAATATTGAAATGCATATTTGTTGAGATATCTTAGTGAGACCTTTCTTCCATCTATGGCCTTCCAAAACCAGTGAGGCTTTGAATCTGCAGTAATTAGAAGTCTCTCTTTGATTTGTAGCATGCTCATTGAGAGAGTGTCATCTAGAGAGGAGAAAATGCTTCTCATCTCAAGATGTCTACTCTTCATCTTCTTCTTCTCCATTGCTTCAAGGTTGAAGCTACCTCTAGAATTCTCCAAGAGATTTGAAGCCTCTTTGTCACAATCACTAAGTGACAGTGCGGTAGATTTGCAAAGTGATGCATGTACTGTCTCAAAGCAAGTTTCATTACTGATCTCATAATCAGCCATTGAACATAGGATAGTACTAATCTCATTTCCTGAGACCCTACTATCAACCCAAGAGATTGAATGCAGCTCAAAAATGATGCATAGGGATAGTTTCCAGTCTCATCCTTGATTATATCAAGGGTCCTCTGCACTGTGACATGTCTTTGCTTCAAATCAGCATTTTGACTTAATCCTTGGCTATGCATTAATCTTGAAACAATATGTTTTGAAATTTCACGCATACCTTGGATCAACCGATATGTGGGAACCTCTTGACAGAACACAAGATTTCCTCCACCCGGATCAATGATGCCTCCAACTTCTAGCAAGAATGATGGTCTCCTTCCTTCAAGCATACCAGCGCTGGTATCTTCCTCTTCACCTTGAAACCCTTTAGGATTTTCTTTGCATCTCTCTCCTTCATTGCTATACCTCTCACCTTCTTCAAAGAAAGTGAGCATAGTAGATCTATGAGGAGATCTAGGATTATCCGGTCTTCTTCTTTGCTGATAGGAAGTGCTAGGGCTTCCTTCTCCTTCTTGAAACCTTATGCAGGTCTCATTGCAGCTTGCTTCTTATCGAAACCCTCTAGGAGTCTCAGTGCATCTTCTTTCTCTCTTCTGATTTACCTCTTTGGAGAGGCTCTTCTTAGATCTGAACAATGATGAGAGTAAACTCATCCTCTCCATAATTCTGATCTCTGTTTCTTCTCTTCTCTTCTCTGATACCGCTGTAAAGTTCCCTTTTCAGGAATATCAAAATTCTATTCCAGAGATTGACTGCAGGGGCATTTATTGGATATGTCACCTTTGAAAAAAGGATGAGATCCAAGGGCTACCTGGCCATTTGCAGACTCTGTCTATAGAGCTTTAAATATTCCTCCTTCTAGGAGTCAGCACTTTAGCTTGAAGCCACAGGCTGAGCCAAAGATCTTGCTCTGATACCACTGTAATATTTAGGAACAGATCATGAATCATGCACTTAAAAATGAATTTTAAGAAAAATATGCTTTAGAACAGGAAAATAACTCTTTTATCCTTTATATCAGAAAATAAACAAACTAAATCCAAGATTTGAGCTGAAACAAATAAGACTAGGTGGGTTAAACAGATCTCCCACACCTAGTTATCTTCAAGAGAATGCCCAATGAGGGGATGTAGCAAAGTAAAATGCTCTAATAAAAGTGTAGAGAGCTATAAATGCATAAAATGTGCTAATATACACTCAACAACTTATTTCAAGTACAACAACAACTCAGATCTGAATTTAGGATCCAAAAAGTGGGGAAAAGCAGTGATTTTGACCCTAAAATAGGTGTATTCATAAATCTGCGTAAAATTAAAGGAAATGGCAGGAGATTATTTTATTTTAGGTCGTGAGGACCTATTCTCTGAATTTCAGCTCAAACAAATAATTCTAGCCATGTTAAACAGCTCCTCCATCCTCGAATATGCTTAAAAATGTTGATTTCTCATGACTTTGAGTATGTAGAAAATGGCTGAAGCATGCAGAGCGTAAGTTCTGACTAAATTAGACAAAATATGTCTTAAACATTAGATATGAATTTTATTATAACTTAGCATGAAGAAAAATGGAGATTCAGCTCCTTTTATACATCAATAGATCACCCAACAAGGGGATTTCATGAAAGAACAAAATAAAAGTATCAGATCTGCAAAATATGGATCTGGAAAATGCAGAATCACTGAAAATATAAGTACATGAGCTGAAATGTACAAAATTGTAGAAGAGGGTTTCAATACAAACTTTCCTGAAGAAGGGATGGCCCTTCCTCAAGGAAACAAGCACCAAACTAGGGTAGAAACCCTGTTGCAGCAATGCACTGGAAAAATAACGCAGTTTCTAAAGTATACTGCACAGTTTATGTTGGAAGGTCCTTTGGCCTAATGCCAAGATCTGAAACTGAAGCTCACTGCTTCCTCACTAATCTTCCAGAGAAAGGAATGCTCCCTTTTCTGCAAAACTAGATCTGGAGGTGGTGTTGAAAACCTCATTGCAACACCCAACAACACAGTATTATTCTGCTGTAGAAATAATGTTGTCTTGATGGAGGAAGCTTGGCCTCAAGCCTATATGTGAGGCATTTCAGAACATACTCCTTCAAGAGCTCCTTAATGAAGGAGGAGGAATTCCTAAACAGGAAATTCCTCTCTCTAGCTAAATAGCCAAAGATTTCGACTTGACCAAGCAATCTCAAAATCGAATTATCTTCAACAACAACCTTTTCTTGTGGCCTTCCTCTTCAATTTATAACATTAGGGCTTAGAAAACCCTAAACCACCTCCAATGAGTTAACCCTTTTCACATGAAGGGTCTCCATCTAAAACTGCACTGATCAATACGGAGGTTCAATGCATCTAGACACTTCTGTAATTTGGTCCTGTTGACCTAGTCAACCTTCTTCATTCCTTTTCACACCTAAGTGTATTTTATTGAAATGGCCCATATTTGTCCATGTTCACATTGGGCATTGATTTATTTTGCTTATTAGGAGTTTTAGAGTTCATCCTTTATACTTTTATTCATGAGTTAAGCAAACTAAAATTAAAATGCAATATTCCCATTAGCTACAAAAATTGGGAATATTACAAGAAAGTGAAAGAATCCCAAGTCGGAGTGAATAGCAAATAGAAGATAAAGCTCAGGAGGAGTAGCGTGGAGGGACCGGTGTCACAGAGTGGGATAGCGTAAACAACTGAAAATAGAATAAGGCAGAAGAATTCCAAGTGAGGTGAATGGACAATCACGATTAGATCACAACAGTAAAGGCAAGAAATGAATGGATAAGATTCATCGCAAGATAAGCAGGGTAGAAACTAATCGGAAGTGCCAGCAGTAGCAAGGACCATAGATCTGGGCAGATCAACGGTGACGATCACATCGACGGAGATCGAAATCACAAGTCACAAGGTAATTGTTTTAATTTGCGATGCGAAGGGACACGTGGTGACACAGCGCAATATCGCACATCGGTGATGCGAAGTTCATCGCATACCACAAAGTGGCGATGCGATGAGAAGATGTGATTCGATGCGATAGATGCGATGCGATGGATGCGATGCGAAAGGACACGTGGCGGCACAATGCAATATCACACATCGGCGATGCGAATTTCATCGCATACCGAGAAGTGGCGATGTGATGCGATGTGATGAGATGCGATGTGATGAGATGCGATGCGATGAGAAGATGCAATGTGATGCGATAGATGTGATACGATGCAATCGCATATCGTAATCGAGGCAGGAGAGATATCACACAATCTTAGAAGTCATGAGAGTTGCGATGCGAAGTAGCGATAAAGTCAAGTGGGACCCGATCGCATATCGCTCATCGCAAGCTCAGGACGAAGTGCGAATGCAAAAATATTCTCGGATGTGATATATTTCAAAGATAAAGTCTACAAGATTTCAAGTCTGAAGGTATAAGGTTTCCCTTTGAGAAATCGCATCGGGAGGATGAAAGAGCAACAGAGAAATGAAGAAAAAGAGAAATAGTTGAAACGTCGAGATACAGCCTGGTGGGACCCCTCGCATATTGCATATCGGGAGATCAGATGGATGAAGGCACATGGGATAACTGGAATCGTCGAAGTGCGATAAAGAGAGCAATCGCGATGAAGATCAAAGCCGAAACATAAAGGTCTTTTCAAGTCAGGAAGTATGTGGTCTTCCTTTGTTAAATCGCATCATAGGGCAAAGGAGGATTATAACATAGAATGGTGGAATGCCGAAATGAGATAGAAAAAGATAGTGGAATATATTTTGAAATCCACAGAATAGTGAAGGCAGGGTTAGAAAACTGGTAAGTTGTTGTTTTGCGCCGCTTTTGGAGGATAAGTGGTAAAAGGTGAAAGGAATGCAATAGCGTTAAGAGGGCAATGTGTGGCATTCCAAAACCACCTATTTCACGTAGGTTGGGAATATTTAAATAACATGCAACTTGGTGTGTGAATTCCGTCAGATTGGGAAGTTAAGAGAGACGAAGTGCGATGATCGTCTGATTTGACACAGAGTAAATCATCGATTGAGATTAGAATGGTCAACGGAGTAAACTGACGTGTCTGATCATTAGTGTATACCTATGGGTCTAGATACATAAGATGTCGGCATTCTTTTAACTAAGTTAAAAAGATGTGGGACCCAAGTGTATTTATATGATGGCACTGTGGTACATTTAACCAAAGTATGGAAGGGTAATAAACTTTGAGATTTAAAAAATGATGAAGCCTATCGGATTGTGAACAGGATCGATGGCAGTCATTTAATCGGGGATGCGGCATCGGTATACGTGCAAGACTGCTGGAAATATAAACCTTTACAAATGTTTTATATATTAAAGGTTATATGATTATAGAGTGGAATGCATGGTTTTAATGTATTTGGTTATGATGGGTCTTAACCAAAGTCATAGATTATGGTATTATTAACATGCCATGATGAATAATGTCAATCAAAGGATAAAAGCCTAAGGTAAAGCATGAAATAATTCCGCTTTTATAATATGTGACAAATCGGTGTTAAGGTTATGGTTGATGTGCATATGGATACGTATAATTGAATTTATATGTAAAGTGTGGGTGAACACAGCACAAAAGACACAGATAACGGAAGAAACAGGGTAATTATGCAGCAGAGCTAGAATATAAATAGCAGAAACTGAAAAGACAGTGACAACAACAAAAAGACAAATACACAGCGAGCCAAGAGCTGAAAGGGTTAAGCGAAACATATTTGCTGTAACTGTCAATGTAAATGAATTAATTATTTTTAGTGTATGTGATGCAAAGGCAAGTCTCCGTAGGAAAAGCAAAACTCCAATTTAATTCTGAAATGAGTAGATAGTGTTGTAACCTCCTAAAATGATGAGAGAGAAAATAAGATGGTGGAAGGAAAAGAGTTGTGCTTTTTCACCTCATATTCCCTGTAGAATGCAATCAGTCAGGATTTATCTGTATAAGAGATGTAATATCAATGGAAAGAGAAAGGTTAGAGAACCACAGAATGGATGAGAGAGGAAGAAGAATGTAAGAGAGCTGCAGGAGGTTAGAGAGTGTAAGAAGAAGAAGGAGCAGATAGAGAAGCTGTGAAGATTCAAAGTTGATATAAGGCAGGTATGAAGGCTGGAGGACAGCAGTGAAGAAGGAACATAACAGAGCTGATATCCAGGTAAATCAGCATGTGTTTTCATTGTAGTGTAAGGAAGTTGGTGCTTCCATATTAAGTTGTAGCTTGATCCATGTCCAGTTGTAGCTGGCTAAGGTAGGAGCCTCCTGTAGGTTGCAGCCTGCAGAAAATAGATGGGAGTTTGAGCTTCCTTGCAAATTTTAGCTTGCAGAATTGAGGTAGTAGCCTCCTGTAGGTTGGAGCCTACAGAAAATTAGTGGTGAGAGGGATTTGGAGCTTGCCTTCGCATCACAACAATAATAATATGTGGTTTTCTCCCTTATGGGTTTCCACTTATATCTGTTGTCTATGTGCATGATTATTATGTGTTGATATTCGGTATTTAATCTGATTAATACTTGTTGCTCACTTATTAATATTTTTGTTCCATTGTACATTAAGTTGATCAAAAAATGAAGATGTAAATAAGTGTAAAAGAAAGTTTTACAAGACCCTGAATGCACTAAACTGATTCACCCCCCCCCCCTCAGTTTAACTAAGGGTTCAACAGCGGAGTGGTCACCTGCATCAATCTTACAATACATTACATCATGATATATCCTCTTTGATCATAATTGCTGAGGGTAGGCATTCCCATGTTTAGCACATAAAAAATCTAATAACATGTACATAATTCAGAAAGTCGTTGACACTGGAATGTTGCCCAATGCAAACATGCCTATAGATATAGGCCCATGTTTGGATGACAGTTTGTATGTAAGGACATCGTACAGATGATGTGTACAACAATCCCTAAATTGCAGCCTGGATGGCTGAAACTAGATTCGTGGTCTTCTTATCTCATTCACTTGATCATTCAGGTACAAGTCTAGCCATGCAAATATATGATTTGTTGTCGAACATGGAAAGACATGGTTTGATTACCATCCAATGATGTGAGTTGTTAACAAATGCGAGAGAACAACCATTAATGAAAATGGCCCTCAAGGTACTGCATTACATTTTGTAAGGTGTGAATAGATGATTTGATGTCGAATTTCAAACAAAATCTTTTGGTCAAAGGTCCATAAGTGAGGATCTTGTTGATGCTGTAACAAGCCTCATGGTACTGGAATCTGATGTTTCTAAGTGAACTTCCTGGATATCGATTTGTTGTCGACAGGAAGTCACCTTATTGCGAAATGGGAGTTACTGATTTCGGAGACAAGGGTATGACTTGATATAGCAATTTTCAAGGATGGCGGTCATGAGAATAAAGGTTTACGAGTATTGCAAAAGGATGATTTTATTCACTGGATTATTTCTCTTGAACATATCAGCGACACTGTGATGAGTTGGCGGCATTGACCCAAAACCAAAGTGAAGTTATGATGAACTATAGGTGTGAATGAACCGTCAAGATGATTACCCAACCCAAACATTCATGGACATGGAGTGAAGGAAGTGTCATGTTCAAGAGTGACTTGCTACCATAAATAAATTTTTCTCACTTTTCCCAAATTTTCCCCCATCATTTTTCGACCAGTACCTCTTTATTTTTTAACAAGCTTGAGGAGGATAACATTTGCTTAATCTATAATTCAATCCTTCGGGTGAATAAATTATCGCTATTTAATAATTTAACGAGTCTAGTGATGAATGAAACTCGATTCTTACCATGATCGACAAGCCCATTGCTATTTTATGTTTTAACGAGCTTAACGATAGTGATAGCCCGGTAATTTTTCATATTTAGAGAGTTTGAAAAATAGGACGAAAGAAAACTCCATAAGTACTTTTTTGTAAATTTGTCACTCAGACCCAAAAAGGTGTAAAATAATATCTGAGAGAACCTCTTTGGTCATGTTTAACCAAGGTATTCCTTTGTCGTAAATAAGCTACCTCAGTCCAGAAAAGGCCTAAACTTATACTGAGTAGATATCAATTCATTTACTTTTATGAGCTCGAAAAGACAAGTGCTTGGAAATATTTTCACATTATCAGAGTCTGAAAAGAGCTAAAAGAAGACTCCAGGGGTTCCTTTTTCACTGTTATCGAAGCTTGAAAAAGAGATAAAAGTGCACTTCAAATCATTTTTTCGTTTTTAACAAAGCTCGAAAAATAAGGAGAAAAAGTATGCTTTGTGGTCAAATCATTCTTGAAATAAATCTGCACGACTAATCTGTTCATCAGTTGTAAGACCTATTCAGAACAACATCAAATGGATTAAAAATACCCGTTTCATGATAAAAACATAATAAAGCTATAGTCATAGCAATAAATTCAATTTGCAAATAATTAAATGACTATTTAAATGTAGTTTCACTATTTATTTTTACCATTCCATAGTTACCATTTTCATTTTGGAGCTCTGAACCTATTTTTTCCCCCGAACTTCAGCTGTTGATTGAGTGCAATTAATAAGAATGTTTTGAATGCCCCCTGTAAGAGCACATGTTGAATGCCCCCTGCAAGAGTAGGTGCCCCCCAAGCTTCCTTTCATTCACCTAAGAAAACTAATAGCTAGATGGAATGAAGATTCATTATAGGGGAGGATTTGCTTCATTTTTTAACGAGCTTGACACATGAAAAGAACTATGCTCATGACCTATTTCATTTTTTAACAATGTTGACATAGTAAAAGAACTTTCGTCAAAGGAACTTGTTTCATTTTTTAAACGAGGCTGACACAAGAAAAAATAACTATCCTCATAGGTACTTGTTTCATTTTTTAACGAGGTTGACACAAGAAAAAAAAATTGTCCTCAACACCTGTTTCATTTTTTAACGAGGTTGACATAGGAAAAGAACCATCCTCATTGTGCAGTTGGACTAGTGAGTGTGTGCTGGAAAAGACGTAGTCTAACAGAGTCATCATTTAAGGAGTTTGATGAACACCATAAACGATAAGTTATAACATGTGTTGATGGGTCTTCTCTAGGGTTTCCATTGAATTTTGGAATTTCCAAGGGTAATTTCTCTGGTATCACTGGCCACCAAGGACAATAACTGATGGGATCAATTTGATATTGCATTGAAGATGTGAATAAAGGATCAAGACGTTCAGTACTCATAAAGGAGGAACTATATAGGATTCCAGATGATGACATGGGTGATTTCAATGGACAAAACATCGAAGATGAAGCAACAGTGGATGTTGTTGCAGCTAAAATAGATGGTTTAATCTAGGATGTTATCTCAGCCATGGTCAAATGACACAATGTATACCCTAAAGAATCTATGGGAACTCGAAGTGAAACAAGATCAACAAAAGCAGAGGAAAGTGATTGAGGAAAATACTCGTACAGGTAAAGCTCCTACCGAAAAGGAGTTGGAGTTAAAGGTGTCTCATCTTGTGGTATTTCTTCAATCAAAATCAAACCAGGTGGAAGAATTTCACCGTCAGGCCCAAAGTATATTTCAGGTTTTTCATTGTGTGATATGGGAGATTCAATAGCTACAGAACTTTGTGGGATGACCAAGGTAGGAACAAATTCTGGTCGTTCGACTTCAGGATCTAGATGTTCTGGCAAAGAAGAGACGAGATCTGGATCAATATGTGGTTGAACAACGTCAGGTCCAGGAGGTATGGTCTCAATGATTGGATGGATTGTGACCATGGGTAGCTATGAAGACTCTGTTTTGACAACAGTAGACGAACTGGGATGTGTAGAAACAACTTGATCTAACTCTGGTTTATTGGAAAATGATGTTTCACTAGAGGTACGAATTGTACTTGATTTGACAGATCATGATTTCCTTTGCCTACCAGAAGTAACTTATGGTGGTAAAGGTAGTTTTAAAGCTAATCTATGTGAACGACAGGGGAAAGGATTTTGTTCTTCTACGATTACTGATTAATTTTAACCAAAAACAAATAAACAAAATAAAAGGGTAATGCTAGGAAAAATGATTTACCAAGAAACTGTGAACTACAGAATACCTCATGGTGAACCAAGAAGTACGAGTAGGCAATCTCCCCGAATGTTGTGTTTGTTGTATCACAATTTACAAGGCAGCTGACTATGTTCACTATGGATGGATAGCACCTAAAAGTTTTCCTCCCAAATATACCCAAAGGTACATGGAGGCCTAAGTCCGTATTAGCGTTGGCTGATGTGAAATTGCACAGAGAGAGCACCCCTTTATACTTATCGTACTGTAACACCGCCCGATATACCCGAAAGTACGTGAATGAGCTATGATATACTTACATACGTGGAGTGAGGTATCACACTCGGAATTTATCGCAAACAAGTTAACGAAAGCTGCTATGTTTTACGACATCGGAACACGTATCTAGCCTAGACCTTCTAAATTTTATCGTTATGGTTCCAATGCTTTGTTAGGTAAATTGAGATTAATTTTATGTTGATCTTTCTTAAAATTTGCCTTTCAAAGGTTCACCGCAATGATGTATTGGAAAATTCCTAAAATGAAACTAAAAATGATAAGCAATCTTTCACTTTCAGTTTCTTCAATGAAAAAACATAGCTACTAAGGGAAGAGAGCAAATAATTTATAAGCAAACAAATCAATGGGCAAAACAAATCAATGATCACAAACTAAATGCATATTTCCTAATGTTCCCTTTTGCAAATCAGACAAAAATCCTACATGCAAATGCAAGTTTTTCTTTTCAGTTTCCTTAATTTTATGAATGCAGAAAAGAAACTAGGTGCACTAAATCAATAATTCAAATGCCTTTTAATTTCGAGAAATGAAGAATAAAAACAACAATTTCTCTTTTGAAGGAAAAATGAGGATTTCAACAACAATTTCTCCTATCAGGGAAATGAAGTTTTTATGACCATTTCCTATTTCAAAAGCGGATGATTCTTAATGCGACCATAAAAAATACTTTGAAATCAACCTGTCAATGATAAAGAAATTTTTTTTTTAAACAAACATTGAACAAATTTTCAATCAAAGGAGGAAGAAGTATATAGAGTTACTGGTCAATATGAGGATCAAAATTTTCAAAACACAGTAAAAAACAAACTGAAGCAAATTGCAAAGGAAAATTCAAAGGAATATGGGTGGTTTCAGGAGTCAACGCAGTCTCCAAGGGGAGACAGTGCTCTGCAACGCAGGCCTGAAAGGGAGACAATGCTATGCAAATTACTATGTCCTGTTTAAGGGTGCATTGGGCGTAGTGTATAAGGAAAAACACTACTGTTTAACTCACTATCGTTGCAAATTTGGCTTTGAAAAAGTTTAATATTTGTGTGTAACAACTACTGGGTGGATAAACAAAGAAAATTAGAGACTAAGTCACCTAGATCTAAGAGAAAGTATCCCCAGTGGAGTCACCAATTTGTTTGGCCATAATTGTGAATTATGGATAAAACACACTTCCATAGACAAATGACAATCTAGAACAACATATTAAAGACTATAGGACTACCTTTCCTAACTCAGAACAAACACACAGAAAGGATTAGAGGCTTACTTTTAATCCAAGCGCTTCTAAATGGCTCCTTCTGTCGCTTCCATCGTAGCTTCAAATTCAAGCAGTTTGTAGGCAAAATGCTTCCTGCAAGAAAGAACACTAAAACAGCAGAAGATAGCAATAATATAGATGTCTATTCAAGTTAGTTAGCTAAATTATTATAGCATAAACAATATACATCAACTAAGATATTGCAATATGGAAAATCAAAGCCAATACAGATGCATATAGGGAAAAGTAAGTTGTATTCTTTATTGATGATAGAAGGAGAGGTTACAACTAAATGACTGATTTGAGGTGACCCTTCTAGCAACGATCCTTAGCCTCATCACAGTATAAATCTCTCCAGCAGCTGTTACACAAATCTAACTTTCAATTGAAAATCCTCGAGCATTTCTCTACTCAAATTCTTCATTTTCAAACAATCAGATCTGTGTTCAATTTATAAATGAACTGAAGGTTGTTTTGAAATGAATGACTTTCCAATAATAGTCAAGACATGTTCCCAGTCATGTAGATGTCAAATGGACACTTGGATTCAAAGCTTGACACATGTGAACTCTTCTAGAAGGCACTGGCCAAGTGAAGATTCTGAAACAATGAGAATTTTGCTCCCAGTGTGACCAACGCACCCATAGATGTCGGGAAGTGCTTTGCAGAGCAGCCTTGCATGGGGCTACCTACATATGCAACGCACTTATTCCTCTTAGAAGCAGCATTGGTGAGCTCCCAGATGCTATATAATAAACTTTGAACCTTGGAAACCTTTTCTTGATAAAAGCCTATGTTTTATTTGTCTTGTTCTTGCCTTAGGGCATGTAGCAACTTGAAATGATAGGGAATGATAGACCCTTAGTCATTGGTCCTGGAGATGATGCCCAGTTAACCAAGTCATTGGGAATGATGCCCAAATTGACCTATAACACTTCAATTTCCTCCTCACAAGAAACATGTGACCTTTCACATTCCTTTTCTCCTATTTTAATTTATTTTAATAAATGAAATTCCAATTAATGCTTGCTTTCCTTTTCAATGCCTTTGTCAATTTCCTTAGCCGTCATAAACCAAAATGAACACCCACTAGAATTTTTTTCCCAGCATTCAGCTTGAAATACGTGTCCCATGACCTTGGTGTTATTTTTCCTTTATTAAATTTATTACATGAAATTTAACCCAGGGTTGTTACATACCCTCCTCCTTAGGGGAACATTGTCCTCGGTGTTCAATGACACCTACCATCAAAAAAATTGTTGAAAACAATAACATATTTCCCATGGAGCTTTATAACTGAACTTGATGCAATATTTACAATGAAAAACTTGTTCAAAAGAAAAACTATCATGAAAAACATGAAAACCATAACACTTATTGGAGATTTATAATATAACTCATTGCACTATTTACAATAACAACCATACATAAATATGTACATTTTCTTAAACCAACAAATAACCATATTGTCTATGAATTTTTATAACACAACTCGATACATATGCACATTTTCTCTAACCAACAAATAATATGATACAATGCTTGCATCCGTAACATGGAAATACAGAGGCTCACACCTCACTCTCAAAGTAATACCAAGATTCACCTCCTTCCCTAAAGTCCAAAATCAACTTCTAAAACCAAACTATGCATCCAATATCCAGAGCTACGATCCTTGCACTACTTATTCCTGTTAGGATATTTCGACACATAGGAAATAGTTAAGTATAACTTGGTCTAGCATAGAGTTAGGTAAAGTGTGTTTCTTTACTATGTTCTTTGTAACTTATAATCTGACAGTCACGGTATGTAGTGATCTAATGGCTCATTGTCTCCTCATTATTACCAACACTTGATTCATGGCTTAACACCTGATTGGTCCATGATCTCTATTTAAAGAGCATGGAGGGTAATTTTTCCAACGGCCGTTTATGAGAGAAGCTTATGTAAATTTTCTCTCTTTATATTTATAAATTTCTTGAAGTGGCCATGTTGGATCAGCCCATGGACTGTTTCTCTCTTTGAGGGTTTTAACCATGTCAAATACTGGTGTACTAATCTGTGATCTATTTGTGAGTGGTGACATTTGGTGTTTTATCTAAGGAACTTACCTTGTAAATTCCTACATGGTATGAGAGTTGTTTTAAGGGCCGCATATGTTGCTGATCCAAATATGAAGTCGGTTTGATTGCATGCGACTGTTGTTTTCCAAATCTATTGTTTCTGAACACTTTCAGGCCGAGAGAACTGCTCTATTGTGTCTGGATCCTATGTTCCAGTGAGGAACCCCTTTTGTTTCATGTGAAAAGTATTCCAGTTCCCCAAGTTATGTCATTTTAGATTTTCACATATAAAGTGTTTTTGCAGTTATATTTATTTATCCCTCTGCTTATTTTGGTTTATAGTCTTTTTTTATTACCGGATATATACCCTCTTCTCTACATATGCTCTTTGCTCCATGTTGTGTGCGATCTGGAAAACTAGAAATAGGAAGATGTGATTTTTCTGCTACCTATGCTCTTTCTCTGTGACTTTGTGTGATCTTGGGAAATCAGAAATAGTGAGGAAAATACCTAGTTACCAGACAGACTAACCAGAAATCTAACGTTTTGTCGTAATTCTTATATTTTTTTGTTGTTTGCATGGTTTTTTTTTACAGGAAAAAAAACACGCACCCTAAAGAGAAAAAAAAAATCCTTCCTCCTTTCCAACAATTACAAAATCCTTTTACTAGCTCACTTGGTGTAAAGTTATTTTCTAAGAATAGACGTCTTGGGTTCAAGTCTCTTTTTCAAGCTTATTTTTCTAAAACTCTTCTGTCATGTAACTTATGTTTTAAAGTTACTTTAGGTAATAGTGTCTCTCACCCATTATAAAAAGTGAGTCACTTACCGTTTAAAGTCACTTTATCTTTTATTTAAGTTACAGTCTACTTGGTCATTAGTTCATAAAGTAACATTGTAAAAGTGACTCTCACTTATTTATAAAAGTGGGTCACATAAAGTAGTTTTTTTTTTAAATGAGCTTATTATATTAAGTTTGGAAAATGGGGGATTTGTTTTTTTAAACATACAACTTCGTTATCAACTTTCAACCTATCATGTGACTACTCTACATCTACTACAACGTTTCTTCAAAAATGCATAACTTCTTCATCCAGAAGCTGTTTTCAGAGCCATTTTTTTTAAACCAGCCTAATTTTTCACGATATTTTCATTGGAATAGTTAGTTTCAACATTTTCAGCTTCAATTTTTAAAAATGGAAAGTGCATGTCCTGTTATTCTTAACAACACCAATTATTTCCAATGGCTATCCTACATGGTAGACTTACTTATAAGTAAAGGGATTTATAGAATAGCCTCAGAACTAGAATCTAAACCTACTGATGAAGATAAACAGGCTAAATGAGAGAATAAACAAGATCAAGCATAAGGGTTTATAGGAATGTCCATTTCTCAGGATCTTAGATTTCATATCCAAGAAATTGACTCCCCTTTTGAAGCTATGAAAAAGATAAATACTTTTTTGGCATTAAAAATGAAATCAGAGCCCACCAGCTTGAAATTGGTTTCTTACCTTGGATCCCAATAATTTCTCCTCTTTTGAATATTTTTTGTCCAAATTCTCTTAGAAGGCTGTAAGGTCAAAAAGGAAGATGGTAGTATTATATATTCCATTCTTGCTAAGTTAGGCCCTACATACTCTGTATTTGTTTCCACATTCTGTTCCACAAAAGAAGCCCTCATTTCTCAAGGAATAACCTACAAGTCCCCTTATTTTGATGCCTTTTGCAATTTTTTGATAATAGAACAAGAAAAACTCTTACACCTTGGTCTTATCAATACTAGAAACTCTTCTAAGAAATCCTTAGCAGCATAACAAAAACTAAATCCAAAGGATCCTAAGAAGAAGCATTCTAAAAAAGATGCTCCTAAACCAAACAAGGTTCTTAAGCAATCTGAGCTGCAAACTGAAAAAGAAAATCAACAAACTGATAAGGCAAATAAAAACAAATGGAAGAAGATAGATAGACATTGCAAATTTTGTAATCATGATGGCCACGTAAAGTAAAAATGCTTTAATAAGATGGAAGCCTTGGAAGCAGAAATGAAGAATCACAACATCCATTTGTAGAAATTTTCAACTTCATCTTCGGGAATGGCACTTTCTGCATGTGGTTTCCAAGCATCAAGATTTGGTTATGCATTGAATATGTCTTCTTCTTCTCAATATCATGAGTGGCTCATTGATTCTAGAGCCTCTTACCACATGGCCAAAAATAAAGCCATGTTTTCTTCTTTAAATGATTTTAACACCAAAAATATTTATCTTGGTGATGATAGATCTCTTAGTGTTGTAGGGTCTGGAACCATTCATCTAGATAATGGTCAGTTTAATGATGTATTATGTGTTCCTACCTTTTCATGCAACCTTCTATATATTTATCAGATAACTCATTCAGGTGAAGTGAAAATCATAGAATTCTCACCTCATGATGTTGTAATTAAGGACCTAAGAGATCCTAGACATATTTTAGCTACTGCCATTGTCGATGATTCCATAAGGTTGTATAAGTTTGACAACTTTGGGTCATCATGTCTTCCCTCCATTTTTTTTGCTCATAATGATGAAGTCAGCAAACTTTGGCATGAGTGGCATGAGCGATTTGGTCACTTAAACTATTTCTCTCTTCAAACTCTATGTAAAGAAAATATGGTGACAGGTCCTACTATGGTATCTTGCCGAGATGGTGTTTGTTCCGGTTGTGTACTTAGAAAACATCATCAGGATAGTTTTGAAAAATGTGCCTCTTGGCACGCTTCAACCCCTTTGCAGCTTGTGCATAGTGAATTATGTGGTCCACTTCTAGATGTTTCTTTCTCTGACTACAAGTACTTCTTAACTTTCAATGATGATTTTTCTAGACGAACTTGGGTATACTTATTAAAACTCAAGAGTGAGGTTTTTAACATGTTCTTGGCCTTTATGACCTTTGTTGAGAAACAATATCAACATCACATTCTTAAGTTAAGATCTAACAATGGAGGAGAATATGTTAACAAAATATTTATCAACTTTTACACTGAGCATGGCATTCAATTGTAACATACAGTTCCATATACTCAACAACAAAATGGTGTAGTTGAAAGGAAGAATCACACTCTAAAATAAATGGACAGTTGTATGCTTCAATCTAAAGGAATTAGTCTTAATTTTTGGGCAGCAACAATTAACTGTGCCAATTACGTAGTACATCATAGTCCTACTAACAATTTTAAGGAATATCACTCGAGAAGAAGCTTGGATCTCAATAAAATGAGTTGTAAGTCACTTTCGTGTTTTTGGAAGTGAAGCTTGGGCCCATATTCCCGATGAGAAACATAAAGCCTTCGAACCTAAGAGTGAAAAATAAATTTTTGTTTGATATTCTAAAGATTTAAAAGCATATATTCTTCTTCAACCCAAATCCAAAAATGTAATCATTAAAAT
This sequence comes from Pinus albicaulis, assembly GCA_034641835.2. Taxonomy (NCBI): domain Eukaryota; kingdom Viridiplantae; phylum Streptophyta; class Pinopsida; order Pinales; family Pinaceae; genus Pinus; species Pinus albicaulis. Next base: position 527,857,020 of record CM076572.1, read on the forward strand.
AGAAGTAAAATTTGATGAAAATATATCGGCCTGCGAGCCAAGTTCGGCAGGTGTGCCACCTTTGGCCTGCAAGCCTGATTCGGCATATGTGCCACCTCTCTCTATCTATTCTACTTATGATAGCATTCCTTCTGCTTCGAATGATGACAGCGAGGATGAAAATCCTCCTCCACCTCCTGTTGATGGGAAAAATTGTATTGCCGAAAACAAGGGGGGTCTCCCCAATGAAAGGTCCCAACTAGACCTCACATTGTTTGGGATAGGAGCCCCATCCGGTATGTGGGCCCGGCTGCCGCCATAAGTGTTTCCACTCATGGTTATCAGACGAGAGGATGATGGAGCAGAGGCAAAGATGAAATGACCAATCAGTGAAGAAAAATCAGCCCAAGATTAATGAACCATAAATAAAGATACAAGAAAGTCTAACTAGAAAAGTAAAAAAAGGGGTATGCCGTGACTGCGATCAGTGAGCTGAAAACCAGTCAAACATATGTGAAAGAAAACACTCCGGAAGTTAACTGCAAAGTAGTTCACAATAGATCACCTTCGTGGCAAGGACAAATAAATACTAATCCAAAAGCAAACATACATGCAACCACTGAGAAATAGTTCATAACCAATGGCATGCATGAAATCAGACGTACAGCATAATGAAGTATTAGACAGCTAGTACTATCACCACAAACAAGTACGAGAATCAATGCCGGAAAGGAGAATATATTATTAATGCTGCTGCAATGTCAAATACATGTTTACAACTCGTCAAAACCCAATAGTGGAACATGGGCTATTCATCTCAATGCATGATACAAAACCCTAGCCTCGCTACCTCTCTTTCTACTTGATACCAAGAGCTGAATGCCTTTAGCTCACTAGAAAAAATTCCTCTATCATACTGACTTTCATTATCAAGCTAAAAGTCCCTGGTACTCTTTCTCGAAGTTGTACACATAGGCTGAGATGACTCTTTAGTTGCCCTTGAATCTTGGTCTTCCTGACTGTTGGGCTGGCTTGCGACTTGGGCCATTCGCGACCTGCAACCCATGGTTATATGCGACCTGCGACTTTGACCAATCTGCGACCTACAACCCAAATCCATGTGTGAATTGCGACCAGGGCCATTTGCGACCTACAACCTTTGGAAATTTGCGACCAGGGCCATTTGCGACCTACAACCTTTGGAAATTTGCAACCTGCGACCTGAGGTTCTATCCCTTCTACATTTCTCTTTTGGAGATATCAGAACCCTGTTCTCTGGAGGACATCCTTATCTCTCGCTGCGTGAACCAACAACCTCTGGGTAAGTGAACAACTTCTTCGTCTTGTTCATCATCATAATTTCCTCATATTACCTGCAAGTGAACACATTAAATTAGCCATATATAACAAATTAAATTAGCCACACACACACACACACACACACACACACATATATATATATGTTGAGGAAGTAGAAAATTGCAGATGCATAAAGGGAACATCGAAAATAAAATTAGGGGAGTTTAACAACTATCTTGGACCCTTGCATAGTCATGTTTTGTAGGAAATGTATGAACAATTTGTGCATATCCACTATGAGCTCATTTATTGGCGCAAAGAAAATCTTGAAATGCCAACCGAAGTCCATCATTCAATAGACATGTATAGTTAACTCTCACTTAACGTTTCTTCCCAATGGAGATAATGCCGAAACCAAGTAAGCTCCCATGTGTTACTAAGTGTTGGGATGGGCTATGATGTGCGACTCCAACAAGGCATTGCGAGGCTACGACCTAACGAGGATTTTAATGATAATCCAGAAATTATGGACTGTTGCTCAAAGGGGACATGTCCAAGCCAATCTGGGACAGATAAAATAAATATTTTAAAGCAGGAGACTTCCCCAGACTATTTCCATGTGCAATATTGCGAGCGAATAGGAATGCAGCTGCCAAGTGACCAATAACCCCAGCCTCGCCATAGTGAGAAAGAAATTTAATTGTTTTCATTCCTTTACATGGTTCTCTCCAGCGCAATGCCTCTTTCCACTTTTATCTGCAAAAAGAGTGGCCATGAGAACAACATATGCAACACCTTTAAGGCATTGGCCTCTTTACCTGAAAATTAAAAGGGCATTATGTTGGGGCTCATGCTGCATATTTTGTCATGTATTTAGCGCATTGTAGCCAAACAATATTCCAAAATAGTTTATGACGAACCGGAGGAAATTTTCCAATGTCGTTCAACCAAAAGTAGCTCCCTCAAAACAAGGTTTACACACTCTTGCAATCATCCATTCTTTTAGGGACACAAATAATAACACATACCTTCTTGACATGCACTGATTTTGCATGAGGTCACAAGCGTGGTGTGGAGGTCGCGTAGTCGGAGAGTCGTGCCAAGCATGGATTCTTTTGGGTGTGACCCTACGACTTGGTGACTTGGGAGAGGTCGCAGAGTCGCAATGACGGTTAAGTCGCATTCCCCGAGTCCTAAGAAGAATTGTGACTATGCAACCAAATAGAGGCTGCGACTTGGTGAGAGGTCGCATGGTCGCATTTTGGAATGGGTCGCAAAAGTTACTGCTACAACAGAAGTGCGACTGCGTGACTTGATCTCCCACTGCCTCCAGGCGACCCTTGTTGAACCGTGGTGAGACATTCATCTTCCTCTGGGCACGATTTCCCCATCCGCAATGTTGAACTTAGGATAGATGATATGCCACCCATCGAAATGAGGAATCTAAGTGCTAGTGTGCAGATAAATAGAGTTGTTGTGATAGTATTTCATGCGCACTCCTTCTCTAGCCTCACCGCTGGACAACTACCTTACGACCTCAAAGGCCTCATTACTGCATCTTGGGTAGCCTCAGGCAATAACTCTCATTTTCCTTACAACAGCTGTGCATCCTTCGATGGAATATGATCCACTGGGTTCCTCCCCCCACACCCTATGCATGCTAGTCATCAATGAGAAGGGAGTGTTCCCTTTTCTCTTTAGAACAGAGATTTCTACTGCAACAGAAATGCAAGTATGTCAATATAAGCATAAAACATAAGGTGGACCAGTGGTGGTGTGACGCAGAGGATAACAACCTCTCCATTAGCATGTAATCATCCAACGTCACTTTTCACCATGGTAATCCCTCGTCCAGCGACCAGTGATAGTCAAACCATGATTTCCTTCACCTCTTACCGAACGCAGAAACATGTGCGTTTTCTTGGTATGTTCGACCTGTTGCTTTTTTACTGTGCTTTGTCCCGATGCTAAAATTCAATGCTCAATCCACCTTGAAACACGAGCTCATGCATATTAATCGTGCGGAAACGCTTCTCCATATTATGTATTAAGGAAGGCACGACATAGCCACCATATGTTGCTCTTTCCTTGCAAAATAGATGTTTTGTATTCGGCGTTTTAATCCTTTTGAAGTGCACCTATCTTTATGGCGGAAACCAATATGGATCACGAGGTTTCTACATGCGCTGTGGAAATTCTCACTTCAAAAGCATTAACCCCTTTCCCATCTCGAACTTCCACCACACCATACGTTAAATATTTGCCACATGTTCAAGAGCATATTATTGCATTCTACTCAAAACTCCTTAGGAGATTCGTTAAGTCAAATGGACAATTAAACCTTCATTCAATTGCTACATAGTTCAATGTGTAATAGTTATGGCACCTTTGAAAAATTTCATCTCATGAGTTTTCACGCATCTATTTGAATCCTCTTTCGTCATTTACATCCTTACACCTTCCTTTGAAGTGCATTGGCCCTTTACAAGGGTTACCATGCATTCTACGTTAATTGAACGTGCTAATATAGTCCAAATTCGAAGGAATTGATCCTCTACCCGTATTGAATGCCAAATGGACAATTGGACCCTCATCTTTGTAGAGTATTTTAATGATGTCGTCGATAGACTCTTTCATGAGAACAAATACATTGTTCAATGTATACTGACAGCATCTTTGACCGATTTCCTGAAGGAATAGCATGAAATGAGTCAGCTCTTGGTGATAATGAGAAAGAAAACAAATGATCAAAGAATTAGCTCGTTTGAGGGGCAACAACATTGACATATCCAGAGAGATATATATTGTAACTTTAAGTCAATTACTCGAGCATTTCTAAGTCTGAAAATCAGCTTAAACTTATAATTCCATACAACCATCAACTGCAATAGACCCCGACACTTCATGATTACACAAGGTAATGATTCATTCACATAAAATGCCTTCTTGAAATAACTGGGACCATGCTCTTGGAGGGTGGGGATTACATGCAAAGCGGGGTTGTTTTACAGGCATCTTAGGGTTGCGCGTGGAGAGGGGGACCTGAAATTTTGGGTGGTGTTGTAGCGGCTACAAAAATTGGCGAACCACTGGTAGAATCCAGCACCTCTGTCAATGTTCCAATAGTAATCTGAGTCCAGATAGTGATGCAAAGGAATATTGAATAGGTTCTATGGGTATCCTTTGTATTACTTTGACCTTTACCGATATGTCCAATCCTTATGCCTCAGCTAGGTCTTGTTAATAATAAAAAGCCAAAGTGGAAGGTCACGGATGCCAATAGTTTGATGATGATGTAGAGAGCAAGGCAGCGAGCTTATTATATTAAGAATTTTAAAATAATTTTATGGTTTTTCTCCGCTACTAGTAGGCCTGGACAGTACCCCAGCAGAGTCACTTCAAGAAATCACAAACGTTGCTCCACTGCTAGCGAGCTTGGTCAGTACCCAGGTAGATTCGTTGCATTACCTCTCTGAGCAGGAAGCCTTTCTCAATAATTTACCCTTATTTTCTTCATGTGCTCGTGGCACTTATTTTGCATGGGCGGATGAGGGATCCTGACTTATTTTACGGGAAAGAGAGGTTGTTTCTTGTTTGACAGAAACTGCAAGATATTATGATTTAGGTTTGCCCTCATGCCAAGCCTTCACATCCCATTTACCACCCATAGGAAAATCATGCAAAACAGATCATTAAGATGTTCGAGACTATGCTGGGCACAAGGCTCAGGTTACGGGGATAGGCAATTCAAACACGTTAAGGTTCCCCACAAGAAATCGCCTCGTATCTCCCTGGCTAATGAATTTAAACTCATGGGAATTATGTTGAGAATGTGACTTTGATGACCTATCCTGAGAGAAGCTGCCTCTTGAGGTAACCGCCGCAAATTCATGCAAACAATGGAGTTAGGGTTTCAGCAATCAGGGAAAAACAAGTAAGAAAGATCATCAGGATTTTGATGCATGCAAAGAGGTAAAATCAATCCATCCAGCTTTGAACCCATGCAAGGGGGAGTAAGAAGGCTATTCTGGGCACCAAGGGTTTCAAGGCTCCGAGTTTAATGAGAGCTCATGCAGTGGTATGCAATGTAAGGAAAATTTCACAGCTATCTCAAAAACTAGTGAAAATGATGTGAGGAAGAATGCGTACAACACGATGCAACAGACAAGGCTTATGACGCAATTCAATGCCATGTATGAGAAAGATCAACTAGTTCCAGGTGGAAAAACAAGGCAAATCACATGTAGTGATTATCTAAACATTATGCAGCAATAAGAAAACTAAAAGAAAAAAGAGTGAAAAATAAATGGAAAATTATAATTCATAAAGCTACTGACCATAAGAGAAGACAACGAACATAATTTTAAACCATAAAGAAAAATTTCACATGTAAACCTAATTAAAAACTTGAAATAAAAAAATTTTATCGACAGATCCTAGCTAGCCTAAACCTAAAACCCTAGTTTAACCAAAGAGGCAGTCAGGTTATGTGAAATTAGCTTTCTAGTGCAGCCACCACATTAGTTCCCACCCTATAAGAACAACAATGTTTGCAATCAGAGCCAGCATACAAAATTTTTCACCAACAACAATACTTACCTGAAGAGCATGTGCAACAAAAAGAAGGTCATAGCTACTTACCAAAGAATGTGCCAGAATGGATTGTTCAAGCTGAATTTCACTCTCATCCTAAAACATAGAAATAGGTACTTGAAATCTAAAATGATTTATAAATGACACACATCCATCCACACACAACCCTAGGTCTGATGGAAGCGGGGAAATACATTGCCTATTTACAGGTATATTTATTGGATAGGATTCGTCAAACCAACCGGGAATCTCATGATGATTTTGAGGATGATCACTTTGATAGAACAGAAAAAATAGGCATCTTCCAGACAAATTTGAGATGCTTGTGAATCCACTTGTAGAAACCATAATTTTGAAAACCCTAGTTCGAATTTGTCCCTGGGTTTTGTCGAGGATGCGAGGATCTGAAGCAACCTTCAGTGGAGGCCAAAATTCCTCACCATCCTGGACAAACTCCGGACCTTCGATTAGGGGGCTTCCAAACTTAGATGATTTGGTGAGATCAACTAGCGAACGCATGTGATCATTAATCGTGGTGATTGGAAAAATGTCAGTGGGCTTATCATTAATTCGGCCAAATGTTTGCACACTAACAGATGGACAATCTAATGTGTCAGATTCTTTAGATTTCCCAGGATAGGGTGAATTGGCCAAAATATTTTCATGTAGCGGAGGGGTTTTCCAAACATCAGATGCTTTTTCCTGCATGCAACTTGTACTGGGGGGAAATATTAGAGACAATGGCTGGTGTTTTCCTTCCAGTGACTAAATTAGGGTATATCAGTTGTTGCATATCAGTTGTCAGGGGATAGAAAGATGTGCTTAGAGAAACATCACTTGAATAGAAGGCTTGCCCAAATGAGCTGACATTTGGTGCGCTTATGCTGAGAGGAGTGTGATACGTGGGAATCGTCATTTTAGAAACCATACTTCGAGAAACGCTATTTTGACTTGTTTTGGGAGCCTTATCAGGATCGTGAGAACTTGAGATAAATGCCAGCATAAGCTTAATCACTTCGATTTCCTGATGGGTCCCTGAATCATCGCAATGTGGATCCTCGAATTTCGGTGGCTTCATAGGGTTGAAAGATAGATATGAATGACAGACATCAGAGGAGTGAGTGAATATGTTTTCAGATAAGTAACGATCATTGGAGCCATCAACTGGAATATTAGAGTTTCGAGGAGTTAACAGTTGGGATGAATCAATAAAATAAACATCTCAAGGTTGCCAAGATGGGCAGTCACTCATTTGGCTGTTTAAAGATTGTGGATGAAAAATATCAAGCATAAGAGATTCATCAATTTCATAACATGATTGTGAAACACCACTTGCATGTTCGTGATTGTCTTCAGTACTAGTATAATATAGTTTTGAATGACTTGAATACATTACTGGTGTGGCCGGATCATGAAATAAATCAAGGAAAAATGGAAGAAAAGATTCAGATGCGAAGGTGTCAACCATATAAGGGCCTTCATCTCGCACATCAGTGTCATCCGAAGGGGCCAATGATTTTTCATGCCCATCACGATCCAATTATTTTGTAGGAAAATCAAATTTTCCTGGGACAAGACTCAATTTATTATCAGTATGAGAATGAGATTTAGAATCGTACCTAGGAAAACATTCAGTGGACTCAAGATAGGTTTCATTGACAGGGAGAGATGTTAGGCCAATATGCTTTTCAAGCTCTGATTTGACAGGGTGTGTGAAATATTTAGGGACAAAGTCAGAACAGCTAGCAACTTGAAGATCATCATAACAAATACTGGGATTAGGCTTGGTTGTTGATCAAAATTGTTCTAGGGAAATGAAAACCACTTGTAAAAACTATTCAATTAAATATGTACAATCGATATCCCTTTTAGGGAACTCAAAATACAAATGAAAAAATATGATAGAAAACTCCTCTAGAGATTCTTCAGGTTCCATTCTAATCTCATTTAACTTTATTAATACATTTTGAAAATCATACTTGTGAAAAAATTGTTGTAATTCACCAGCGAGAAGCTCGAACGAATGGATGGAAGCTATCGGAAATGTGTGGCACCATTGATTAACGTGGCCTTTGAGAGTGAGGGAGAAAAGCACACAAACCAACCCCTCATTTTCAATTTCGTAACACTCACAAAAATCAAAAAAATCTGATAGTTGTTCGGTTACAGAGACTCCGCTCTTACCATCGAATTTTAACTAAGACAAGTGATACAAAGGTTCATCGGGGATTGAGCATCGAGAACTAGATAAATCATATAAACATCTCAGGAGAATGATTTTTGGATGAGCCATTACAGATATGAGACTAACTGCAGTCTTTAAGGGCTTAGCTTGTCATCAGGCCCTCCTTCTAGCACCAATTTTTTGACAGGAAAAATTGCACTACCGACACCAAGGGGGTTCTCCCTGGTGAAAGGTCCCAACTAGACCTCACACCATTTTTGATAGGAGCCCCATCCAGTATGTGGGCCCAGTTGCCGCCATAAGTGTTTCCACTCTTGGTTGTCGGACGAGAGGATGATGGAGCAGAGGCAAAGATGAAATGACCAATCAGTGAATAAAAATCAGCCCAATATTAACGAACCATAAACAAAGATACAATCAATTCTAAGCAGCAAAATAAAAAAGGGGGTATGTCGTGACTGGGATCAGTGAGCTGAAAACCAGTCAAACATACGTGCAATAAAACATGCTGGAAGTTAACTGCAAAGTAGTTCACAATAGATCACCGTCGTGGTAAGGAAAAATAAACACTAATAGAAAAGAAAACATACATGCAACCACTGAGAAATAGTTCATAACCAATGGCATGCATGAAAGCAGGCGTACAACATAATGAAGTATTAGACAGCTAGTACTAGCACCACAAACAAGTACGTGAATCAGTGCCGGAAAGGAGAATATATTATTAATGTTGCTGCAATGTCAAATACATATTTACAACTCGTTAAAACCCAATAGTGGAACATGGGCTAGTCATCTCAATGCATGATAAAAAACCCTAGCCGCGCTACCTCTTTTTCTACTTGATACCAAGAGCTGAATGCCTTTAGCTCTCTACCAACAATTCCTCTATCATACTGACTTTCATTGTCGAGCTAAAATTCCCTAGTACTCTTTCTCAAAGTTGTACATATAGGCTGAGATGAATCTTGAGTTGTCCTTGACTCTTGGTCTTCCCGACTGTTGGGTTGGCTTGCGACTTGGGCCATTTGTGACCTGCGACCCATGGTTATATGTGACCTATGACTTTGACCAATCTACGACCTGCGACCTGAATCCATGTGTGAATTGCGACCTAGGCCATTTGCAACCTGCGAACTGAGGCCATCATCAACCTGCGACCTTGGGAAATTTGTGACCTGCGACCTGAGGTTCTATCCCTTCTACATTTCTCTTTTGGAGATATCAGAACCTTGTTCTCCGGAGGACATCCTTAGCTCTCGCCACGTGAACCAGCAGCTTCTGGGTAAGTGAAAAACTTCTTCATCTCGGTCATCATCATAATTTCCTCATATTACCTGCACATGAACACATTAAATTAGCCACACATACACACACACACACACATATATATATATATATGTTGAGGAAGCAAAAAATTACAGATGCATAAAGGGAACATCGAAAATAAAATTAGGGGAGTTTAACAACTATCTTGGACCCCTGCATAGTCATGTTTTGTAGGAAATGTATTAACAATTCGTGCATATCCACTATGATCTCGTTTACTAGCGCAAATAAAATCTTGAAATGCCAACTGATGTCCACCATTCAATCGGCATGTATAGTTAACTCTCACGTAACGTTTCTTCCCAATGGAGATGATGTTGAAACCAAGGAAGCTCCCATGTGTTACTAAGTGCTGGGATGGGCGATGATGTGCGACTCCGACAAAGCATTGCGAGGCTACGACCCAACAAGGATTTCAATGATAATCCAGAAATGATGGATTGTTGCTCAAAGGGGACATGGCCAAGCCAATCTGGGATAGATAAAATAAATATTTCAAATCAGGAGACTTCCTCATACTATTTCCATGTGCAATATTGCAAGTGAATAGGAATGCAGCTGCCAAGTGACCAATAACCCCAGCCTCGCCATAGTGAGGTCGAAATTTAATTGTTACTCTCCAGCTCAATGCCTCTTTCCACTTTTATCTGCAGAAAGAGTGGTGTTGAGAACAACATATGCAACACCTTTAAGGTGTTGGCCTCTTTACCTGAAAATTAAAAGGGCATTATGTTGGGGCTCATGCTGCGTATTTTGTCATGTATTTAGCGCATTGTAGCCAAACAATCTTCCAAAACAGTTTATGACGAACTGGAGGCAATTTTCCAATGTCATTCAACCAAAAGTAGCTCCCTCAAAACAAGGTTTACACGCTCTTGCAATCATCCATTCTTTTAGGGACACAAATAATAACACATCCCTTCTTGACAGGCGTTGATTTTGCATGAGGTCGCAACCGTGGCGTGGAGGTTGTGTAGACGAAGAGTCGCACCGGGCATGGATTCTTTTGAGTGTGACCCTGCGACTTGGCGACTTGGGAGAGGTCGCAGAGTCGCAATGATGGTTAAGTCGTTGTTTCACAGTAATTTGTCACTATCCCTGCAATCCCCCATCCCGCACATTGGAGGGCCTTTTCCATGACCTGTGAGCAGTGACATAACCTGAAACCACTTTCATGGCATCCCCCTTGACAATGACAATCATTCCTCTGAAGAAATTTTCCTTTGAAAAACCCTAAAAACTGATCTTTTGGCCTTGGCGCAACTAGCTAGTTCAGCCCTCCCGCTAATGGGGAAAATCCACCAAAGAGGGTGCACCAATTGGCGCTATGTCCCAGTGTATTGCTCACGCCAAGCTTAATAAGGATTGTTTTTAAAAATAAATGGCAGAATTTTTATTTCAACAAACTCCTGAACGAGTCTCTAAAACAAGTTGGGAGGTTTGGCTCCAGATCTCCATGTATGGAAGGTGGTTTTCCACCTATCATGGAAGCTTCCTTGAGGATAGGTCCATTCCCACAACTGTAGGGATCCCAACTCCCCTTCCGCCATTTATATAAGCTTTCCATTTTCCCTTAGCAAGCTAGAAGCAAGAGCTGAATCTGTAGTAAGGATACTATCGCTAGATAGCCTTTGAGAGCCAAGCCAAAGAGAGAGAGCTTTGTCCCATTCCCAACGAGCTTCATTGAAACGTGCTCTGCTGTCGATCCCACCGAAGGAAGATCCAGTGTCAGAGCTTTGGGTTGTATCTTTCCTTTGTTATTATTAATGATAAGAGACTTTGATTGTGGTTTCGTTCATGTGTCTTTGTCTTTGATGCAATGAATTACATCCTCTCCGACTGATGTATGGTTACAATATTTAGATTCTATGTTGTGTATCGTTGTGTTTCTTCGCATGTGTGCAGGTTTTGAAATGTGTTAAGCGGAAGGATCGTGATCTGCCAAAGCAGAGGACAGGAAGCGTCATCCTTTCTTTGATGACCATTTCATAGGACCTGAGGTAGGCAACTCGTTATGTTTTGTCATTTTTGTAACTAGAGACCTGCGTCACTGCGTGTCTGATTGTTGCTAGACCCGATCTGGGCTAGTAGGGATCGCCTCTGTCCGCAGAGGGGATTTACCTCTCAAAAAAACTGGCGACTCTGCTGGCGATGCCTATTGGAGTTTGTCTTGTCTCTTTCGATTTCTTTTGGCTTCTGTCAATTTGATTTTCTCTTCTAGTCTGTCTCTTTCTGGTGTATAACCTCTGTTAATCTCCCACCATACATGATCTACTCTTTGCTAGCTCTTTTTCATTTCTTTCATTAGTAAACTTGATTGGTGCGCTTTTTAGCCTGACAGTCGCGCCAGCTGGTGCTTGTTGCTAGTTAGGCGCCTGCGCCAGCCCTGTTTTGGTGCTAGATGCAGCCAAACAGTCGCACCAACCCTGTTTGGTGCTAGGGTTTACTTGTTTCTGAACCCTCTGAATCTGATTTTTGGTTTTGGTGTTGTTGTTCCGACTATATGAGTGCCTTGAAGTCCATGTTGACTATGTTTGACCTCCATCCTCTGGTTTTTTTCCCTCTACCTTCAGTTTTACATTCTAGCCCTAGGGCATCTAGGTGCTATTGTGTGTTGAGCCTCCCGTAGGAGTTTTTGGTTTTCGCTTGTTCAGTCAACTTCGTTTTTGCTTCCTTGCATTCGTTTGGTTGGTTTTTATCGTATCATTGCGTTATTTGAGTGATTTCTCTCTTTCTCATTCAATTTTTGCTTTGTCTCATTTCGAGCCTAGATCACAAGGTTCGTATGAGTTTTGTTGGGATTCCTCTTCGATTTTAAGGATTTCTCCGTCAGTTTGAGGTCTGATTGTGTGTTGAGTGAACTTGCTTGCTTTTACTCTTTCGTGGTCATTTCTCAAATTGGTCTCTTATTAGTTTTCATTCCGTTTGGTGCATTTCGCTCTAAAACATTGAAAATACAAAAAAAAAACATTATTTTTGCTTTTGATTAGTTAGTGAAAATTGAAAACTTTTCTGCATTATTAGTGTTATATAACTCTAAAGGAAAAGCTTTTAGTTTCATTAGCGTGCATTAGAGACAAGAGTGGTTGTTTTGTGATCATTTTGTTATTGTTTGAAAAGCTCTCAATCTTCTCGTAGTTAGCTATTCATCGAACAAATTTATTTGTAGTGGCATGTAGTGTGCATTTAGAGGATTTTTGAGACATGACATTCGGTAGGGCTTGAAATTGAAACATAATTGAAGATCAACTCTAAAATTTATTCAATTTATCTTAAGGCAGCATTGAAACATTAACGGAATATCTAGAGGTCTAGGCTAGTGACGTGTTCCGACGTCATTAAACCTAGTAGCTATCGTTTGCCTTTTGGCTTTAGACAGCGCTAGTACGGACTTGTGCTCCCCGTACCATCGTGTATATAAAGGGAGACCCCACTAGGTTGTTATCCTTTATCCGTAGGAAGCTGAGTCTGTCGCCTTATACCCGTGATACACCGAATACAACATTCGAGGAGATTTCCTGCACGTACGTCAAGTCCTTGGTTGATTTCTCTTTCATTTTTTAACCAAGGTGTATATTGCAGTTCACGGATATCTGGTACACCCTTTTGCCTAGAGTTCCAGAGTAATCATTTCGATATTTTCTAATTCATTAAATTTGAAAGGATCATCAAGCGCTTGTCCTTTCACGCTTATTTCCAAATTGAAAGAGATAGAGTCACCTTTTTCTCTTTTCTTGACTCTTAAAACATGAAACGGTAAAATTTCCGAGTTTCAATGTGGTAAAATTAATCACCTACGATCACACGCCCTTTTAGAGATTGTTTGTTGGTCATTTGATTGTTTGCCTTGGGTTTTTTCCGTGTGCCTTTGCTTTGATCTCTTCCTCTTTTCGTTACTGTCACAGTGGCGGAACCCTCAGTTTCGTCTACTAGTAGTCCTTACACAAACGATTCGTCAAAGGTCTCTCAGTCCTCTGTTGAACCTTAGCAGCCTATGGTATCTGAGTTTCCCGACGGGGGACCGGTTCTATCTGAGCTTCCCTTTGGTGGACTAGTTGAGTTCAATTAGCCCTTATCCAACGCTTGGTTTGGATTTGGAGTAGGGGAATATTTCCCTCTTACATCTGGATCTCCTTTCTTAGCTGTTGTTATACCTCCTAGTCCTCACCGTCTTTTAGAGGATCTTGCGGCAGGGTCAGATATGGACTCACCCAGTCCTTCTCCTAGTGAGGAAATTCCTACATCTGGTGAAGATTACTAGCTTTTTCCAGATAACAAACCCAAGTCTTCTGTCATGTCTTTGCCTGGTCCTTCACTTCCAGCAGGATATAGATCCTTAAGTCAGATCATGGCCGTTGTGGCTTCCATGGGAGTATCGACTCTGTCCACGAGGTCGGTTATACCTTTGTTAGGGATGTCGCCATCAACACCTCTCACATCATCTCCTCAGGTCACATCAGTACCTGTTAGGCCTACTGTCTTCGTAGTCGCATCTACACCCACTGTTACTACTCAGTCCATCAGGACCGCGTCACTTCCTGAAGACATCTACATAGCATCTTCTATTCCAGAGAATATTTCTCCTGAGGAGTATCGGTTGTCTTTACAGTCGTGGAACTCCGAGGTTGGTCAGTCCTCCCAATATCCCAACCATCCTTATTTTTCCCATTATGGACCAGATGGTACCCCTATTTATGTTTTTCCATATCAGTACGATGAGCAGGGAAACCCTCTACGTTTTCCTACTCCAGAGGCTTATCAGTATGTCCATGGTTTTCTATCTGCCCAGGCTAGGCAACCTTCTAACCTGCAAGGACAACCTTTCCAGGTCAACCTTTGGGCCAGCCTGGTTATCTATATGACCTACAAGGACAACCCTTACAGGGCGAACCTTCGGGCCAGCAGGGGTTATTGTATGGTCCGCAAGGACAATCCTATAACCCTCAAGGTCAACCTTTACAGCCTCACTCTGTGGTCCAACCAGGGAAACCTCAAGGACCCACAGGCCAACCGAGGTATCAACCTAGACCATTGTACGGTCCTGGGGGGAAAATCCACCCTTCCCAACCTATGGTGCAACCTCAGCAACCTCAGTTTCCCATCGGTCCGAATGTTGCACAGCCAGGGCCATCTTATGGTCCTGCCAGAGGTCAACCCAGTTATCAGGCACAACTTGGCCCCATCCTGCCATCAGGCCAACCGACTCAACCGGGGCAACCTGGTGTCCTTCACCAGCCAGGTCAACCTGTTCAACCAGGACAACCTGTTCACCCGGGTCAACCTGTCCAACTGGGGCAGCCCACTTAGCCAAGTCATCCTGTTCAACTAGGCCAACCTGCACATCCAATCAACCCTGCTCAACAACCGATTTATTCTATGCCACAGCCGAATCCGCCTGCACGCCCAAATTATCAGGCTCAGCAGGGCCCCACTTACCAACAGCCCGCTCAACCCCAAGGTGGTTATTACCTTCAAGGTCAATCTCGATCGGTTTACAATCCGCCCCAAGGTTCTGGTTATTACCTTCAACAACCAAGCTATACCTATACTCAGCAGTCAAATCCATACACTGCTCAAACGGGGCCTACATATAATCAAGGTCAGTACCCTGGTTATCAACCCCCTTACACTGGTTATCAGCAACCGTATCAACCCAATTATACGGTTTATACCCCCTATGGTTAGAATCCTCAAGGATAGAACCAATGGGGGAAACGTTATGCTTAACTAGGGTGGAGTATAGGTACAGGTCCTTATCGAGGGCCTGACATGCATTTTAATCCTCAGTTACCTTTCCTTGCCACGTTGGAATTGTCGGATGTATCTAAATTGACCAATGATCTGATTCTTCACAATCCTTATTGGCCTCCAGTTCCAACCAAGGTGCCTAGTGATTGTCCTAAATTTGAAGGTAAAGCTGGAGAGGACCCCCAATATCATGTCATGACCTACCATCTGTGGTGTTCTTCGAACTCTTGGGCAGATGACTCAATTCGTCTACGTCTTTTCCAGCGCACTCTTATTGGTGCTGCTGCTAAGTGGTATATAGAACTACCCCACGGTATCTTTCAAGACTTTAATATGTTAGCTATGGATTTTTCGACACATTTCCAGTTACCGGTTCGTTATGAAGCCGGGACGCATCTCCTCACTTCTCTGAAGAAGGATAAAGCCACTCACATATCCGATCACATTCATGAGTGGTGACATCGTCGTCGACTAATCAAGTTCGATATTCCTGATCATCTTCTAAGTTCGATATGCCTCAAATAAGCCCAATCCCCATAGCCTATCTCATGCAGAAAGTATTGAAGTAAGAAAAGTGTTATTTTTATGAGGGTTTATGCAGAAAATAATGAGACAAAATAGATCTGGAGTATACAATGCATCAATGGCTAAGAAAATGGAGATCCCTTCCTCTTTATACAAAAATAAGATCAACCCGGCAAGAGTTTCATGAGAGACACATGTAAAAAAGAGCAGATCTAGAGATTTGGATATGAAAAATGCAGTTTTACTGCAGCACTAAATAAATGTGACTAAAATATAAAAGTGAAAAAAGAAGAATAAAGTACAGAGATTTCCGGGAGAAGGGTTGGCCCTTTCTCCAAGGAATGAGCTCACAAGCAATGGTTCAAACCTTGCTGTTGCAACTCTGGAAAAAATGACACAGTTTCCGAAGTAAATTGTGTTGTAGTGGATGGGAACTAAGTTGGCCTTATGCCAAGATGTGAAATGTGCTCCGGAACCTCCTGTACAGATCTTGCAAAGAAAGGGGAGCTCCCTCCTCTGAAAGATAAGCTCAAGAGTTGGTGTTGTGAGTCTCCCACTGCAACACCCTGCAACACAGCACTATTCTCTGCAAAAATAATTTTTTGGTTGAAGGAGGATGCTTGGCCTCAAGCCCAGATGTGGGAAATGCAGAATAAAACCCCTCCAAGATATCACTCAATGAAGGAGAAGTAAGTCCTAAGCAGGAATGCCTTGTGTTGAATAGCACTGCATACTCATATCAATAGCTGAAGAATGCTCAATAGTCTAAGCAGACCAAAAATAATAAACCATAAGCTAACCTCAAAAGTATGATATCTTCCTCCTTATAAATTTTGTGAGCCTCCTCACATTGGGTCCCACCTATTAGGGTTTCCAACACCATGTGAATACTTTCCCTTCAAAACTGCGTTGTCTTCTCAAGCAAGCCACACCCTCTTAGGCAGCGTTGTTGGCTTGGTCAAATTGACTGAATCAACATGATCCTTTTCCTGTTCACACATGGGAAGTGAAAAATCCAGCCACCAAGTTATCCCATTCTTAACACCAAGAGGGATTTTATCTCAATACAAGTTAAATATGGGTCCTTTTCCCATTTATTCATCTACTAGGTGCAAAAATCAAAATCTAATATTCCTATTAGCTGCATGCTAATTTTAGGAATATTATAGTCTCTAGACCAGTGCCCATAACTTGAAAAAACTTCTGAGAATGATAAATGACACAAGGACAAATCCTCTAACAAAAACATTAATGAAGGAATTGCCTAACCAGGTCTAATGATGACAAACATTCCATCACACATATGGTGAACATGAAATATATAGGGCATGAATGTATATATGAACAGAGAAATTTCAAACTTATCTGAGAGTCACCAAGAAGTTCTAATTCCCTCTCACAATAGCTGCAATAACATCTATTAGTTCATGCATTCAATAAACATTCATTTACAAATAAAAATACGATAAGATCCATACTTGAATATGTCATAAACCATGCTTATAACCAACATATAACCAGGTAAATACAAATTATATAACAACCATTAAAGCCACATAATAAAAATTATAATTGCGCATGAATTACAATGGGAAATATCTTTTATCATTCATATGGAAAAGCCAACCATGTAAGGGAATTTCACATACCACCCGACCATAGATTGGGATGAACCAAAACTATCTCTCATCCAATAATCCCCGTGCCATATTCCAATCATGAGTGTGAGAACTCATGGGATAAACCAATACAGAATAAACCAAGGGGGTCCAAAGGTTAAACCACCTCCACCCTCCCATCACAATGATCTCACCTAAATTTGTCTCGAGATCACAAAACCAAACTAATCTTAGATGCCTCAAAATTCCTTCACCATCCCTTAAGGAATTTTCCTGACTCCACCCACTTATTGAGGCCTTCCCAGAGAAAATAATATATATCCCTGACCCTTGGGGTTTTCCTCAAACCACCTCACCAGATCCAACACCTTTCGACAATCCATAGTTCAACCAAGAATGAATCACATCACACCATGGCTATCTAGAAATGGCAAGGCAAGGATAAAACCATTATCACACTTGAAAAAACCCATGGTAATGAAAACAAATGAACCAAATACACACATGCATATACCATGCATGCCAAAACCAACTAGGAAATCATACATGCAATCTATTAATTGCAATTATTCTCATCGAAGCCGATTTATCCAACCTTTCCATGATAGATCATTCCTTTCCTTGTCCTTCCTTTTATTTCCTTTTCTTTCCTTTTCCTTCCTTTGTTTTCTTGCTTGATTTTTACTCTTGGTGCTCTTCTCCTCATTGAAACCAATTCCAAAACTAAACTAACTAAAGGTTGTGAATTGATCCTCAGAAGCCTTTTTATTTTTTAGGCCTTTATTTTCTTCAATTTCCTTTATTTTAACTTTAATTTCCTCCTCACATGAAACTTATGACCTTTCAACTTCCTTTTATCCTATTTTATTTTATTTTCATAAATAAAATTCCAATTAATGCCTCTTTTACTTTTCAATACCTTTGGAAATTTCCTTAACCATAATAAACCAAAATGAACACCCACTAGGATTTTTTTCCCAACATTCAACTTAGAATACGTGTCCCATGACCGTGGTCTTATTTTTTATTTATTAACTTTGTTACATGAACTTTAAGCCAGAGTGGTTACGATTATTGACCTTATAATGCATAGGCACCCTAGTGGGTGAGGAAAATATGTCTCTATATTATTTCATGACTTTATACACTTGCTTATGCCGCATGGAGGAGCCTTGTGTGGAGACCATGAATGTGGCCATAATCTTCTCCTTACTTTGAGAGTGAATCGGGAGGAAGAATTTCCTATTATGGGAGATGACCTTAATGCATTGCTTAGAAAATATAAAACAAATGATAGTAGGTGGGACTACCTCTATCATCTTGTATGGTTTTCTTCCAAAAGTAATAATAGCACTACGAGGCCTAGACTCATATATAGCATGATGCTTCCATAAATATGGTTTTCCTAATAGAACATCACAAACTTCAAGGGGAGAAACATCACACAATACCTCATCCTTGAAAGGCTTGATGTTGTAGGGAAGGTGGAAATGTTGTCTGTCATAAAGATCTTGCCCTTGGGGAAGCCACCCGATGGTGTATGGTTGTCGGTTTGGTGTTGTCAACAAGTCCAATGAATTAAAGAAAATTATTGGGATGAGGTTCTTTTCACTCTTGCTATTGAAAATTAAATTCATTGGATCACCATTCAACCACATTTGTGAGTGAAAGAGATGCTCACTTTCTCCCGGTTCTTCAATTTCACTTTGCACGACCTTGGTGGTGGAAACAAGGGCACTAGGTTCTAAATCAATGATTTGTTTCCCCTTGTCTAGGTATGGTTCAAAGTTAAAACCTATGTTTGAATCTGAGGCTTTTAGCTTAACCACTAATGACTACCTTGTGCAACATTCATTGGGTTTTTGAGAGGGTCTCTTGTGGAACTCACACCAATTTCCCATGTATTTCTTCATCTTCCTGTTACCATTCTTTGTTTTTAGCTTATATGGGTTGTACTAGAGTGGTCCAACATATATCTATCCTTTTTTTTGTGATTTTGAGATGCCCTTACCCTGCTTAGGATGTGAAGGATTCATATATCAAAAGTATCGACTCTTTTGTTTAAATTTTTTCTCGATTTTGGTAGCATATCGGCATACTACACTAAGTGAGGAGATCTCCATGAAATCTATTTATGTTTGTATTTATGTGTATATAGTCATGGTACATGAGAACCAAATTTCATAAGAGTCTTTCATATCCAACTTTATGCACAAGGTATGAAATATATTTGTGAACTCTGGCACTACTTGATCCCTTTGTTGTCGTAGTGTGATACATCTCATGTACTGGTCTTCGTAACTTTCAACGGGGTAATATTTTTCTTAAAAAAAATACCTGAAAGTGTCATAAGTGGGTGAAAATGAAAGTAGTGAGGATTCGTCTGTGGTCCTTTGCTCAAGGTAATTTTCCCACCAATCCTTGAAATGAGAGTGGCCTTAAGGAGTGCAAAGGTAATCTTTTCTCTTTTGGAAAAATCGTGGACAAAAAATACCATTCTAGTAGATTTCTCCATTTTTCTAAATAATATGCATCTATCTAGCCTTCAAATATATGAATATCAAACTAAAATTGTACCTTAAAGGGGATGGCACCTTAAAAGTGGCCACTTGATGAATATGTGTCTCCTATTGGAAACCATCGAAGGATCTGGGAAACGTTATCCATCATCTCATTCCTTTGTCACTTGAGGGATACTTTGAGAAAAAAAATAATAGGATCTATTACTCCCTTTTCTTTATTTTCTTCCGCCATGCGAGGCCATTGAGGTCGACAAAGACAATATTTCAGTGGATCTAGAAATTTTATTCCCAACTCCTTATACTCCAACATCGTTGGGGACATGCATAGGAAAAAATTTAAAGAGCAATCCACTTTGATACCACTCATCCAAATTTATAAAGGGAACAAAATGATATACAAATTTATAAAAAAACAAAGAGATGCAATGAAACTAGACTTCTATTAATAAATGGAAAATGTTGAAATTGTATACATGCAAAATGAAAACAAACTAGCTTGAATGGTGGTAGCTTGTCTCTAAGAAGAGATGTGATGGATACACACCTTCATTGAAATGTCTTATGATGAGTCTTAGAGGCCTTTTATCATAAATAAGTAATGATAAACGCTAAACATCTAAAAACCTAACCCTATGAGATAAAACACCAAAGTATTGTGGGCCTCGATGGGGTAAGTTGGAACGCCAACTTCTCATGGTCGTAACTTTGGCATACAATCTTTGTTTGGTACTCACAATATCTCGTTGAAAAGGTATATCTGAGAAGTAAATTTTTATGTTGTTTATAATAGTTTACAACCATAATCAACCCATTTCCCCAAAAAATATCGTTTAGTGCCTCAAAAAAACTACAAAATTTCATTACCTAAAAACTATAGAGGAAATACCAAAATGAAAATTGATGTTGTGAGCCAATGGAATAGGTGGGTGGCCATTGATATCTACTTGGATCATTGAAGAAATATTTGGTGAGTCAATTTGAAATGAAATATTTAGGTATCACACAATAAATATTGGGCATGAGGATTATACATGAAAAAAATAACAAAATATTGTGGTTGTCAACAAGAAAAATATATTGATAAGGTGTTAGGCGAGTTCAAACCATTCGGTACACCCATTGCATCACACTTCAAACTTAGTGTTGATTGGTTTTCTTATGCTGACAAGAAGAACGAGGAAATGAGTAAAATACCTTATGCTCCAACCTTTGATAGCTTGATGTATGCCATAGTATGTATTTGTCTAGATATTGCATATTCATTGGGAGCAGTGAGTAGGTTCCTTGCAAATCCAAACAAACAACATTGGAAAGTGTTAAAGTGGAATTTGAGGTATCTCAAAGGTAGTAGTAAATATTTTTTGTATTTTGGTAATAGTAATGTTCTTCTTGAAGGTTATACAAATGAAAATATGGATGGATATGCAGATGCTAGAAAGCCCTCTATTGGTTATTTATATACTTTTGCAGGTATAGCAGTGTCTTGGATGTCTAGACTAAAAAAACTAGTAGCCCTCTCCACAACATAAGCACAATAAATAACTACCATAGAAGTTTGAAAAAATATGTTGTGGATACAACGATTCTTAAGAGAGTTGGGAACAAAACAAGAAAAAATGTGTTGCATTGTGATAGTCAATGCACCATTTGTTTAGCAAAAAACCCACATATCATTATAAGACAAAGCACATTGATGTTTGATATCATTGGATTTGTCAAGTGTTAGATGATGGGTTTCTATAGTTGGAGAAAATAGACATTGAAGACAATCCAACTGATATGTTAACAAATATTTTCCCAAGGGATACGCAGGAGCTTTGTAGAACCTTGGTTGGAATAATGAAAACATAATGAGAGACATCTTGGGAAAGGATTAGTTATGAGGAGAGAGAAATAATGTCAAAAATATTCACTCAAGCTTCTATTTAGTCTCAAGTGGGATATTGTTTAGTGTGACACCAAATCAAAGTAAAATTTATCCACATGCATGGTATCAGTAACCCATCATTATTGTGATGAAATATATTTTTACAGGGATGTGAGTAAACAAAAGTGCGTAGAATGTCATATTTGTAATGTTATTATAATAAAAGAAAAAATAAGCTCTAATCCCTTTCCCTGTGGTTTTCCACATAAATATTGTGTCTAGTGTATGAGTTATTTTTTTTATTTTAATTTATTTTTCTATTGTCCTTTTTTAACACTCTAGGCTATTTGGAGTTGGATCTATGCTAGTTACCTTTCTAATTGAGTTAACTTATTATTATTATTTATCTTACTCTTCACAACATATAATCTAATTCCTGACTACAACATCTCCTCTGCAATGAGCTATAAAACACCTATTGGCGTGATTAATATGAAAAATAATTTAAATGTTTTATATAATTTCACAAAATTTTCATTCTTTTTCTAATATTTAAAATGTAAAACAAATTAGTTTATTTTTATCAATAAAATAAATGAAGATTTATTAAAAATAAAATGAATATTCTATATAATTTTACAAAAATATCATTTTTGTTTCAATCAAATCAAATAATTTTTTCCCTTTTTAAATAAAATAAAATAAAAGAGCACATAGGTGAAATGAATTTTTTGGTTGGAATCTCACAATATAATTTCTAGCAATATTGTGATTTTTTGTTGTCTAAAATGAACTTTTAAATACATCAATGGATTCAATACCCTAAAAACCCCATGAGACACTTGAACTTTGCAAATTAAACAACTTGAAATTATAATTCTTAAAAATATCTACTCGATTTTGGGCAAAATTGACCTGAAAAATGCCTAGAAAATGGTCATTTCGTCTATTGGTTAGACTACATAAAATAAAAAGGAGCAGTCTAACTAATAAACGAAATGGATTTTTTTATCAGAATACGAGAGTAAAATTTCAAGCAATATTGTGATTTATTGTTGTTTAAAATTTACTTTTGAATGCATCAATCGATTAAAAATCCTAAAAAAACCCCTGAGGAACTCAAAATTTGGATATTAAACAACTTAAACTTATAATTCTTGAAAATCTCTACCAGATTTTCGGAAAATTTGACCATAAAAATTACTTTGAAAAGGACCATTTCATATATTAGTTAGATTACACCAAATAAAATGGAGCAGTCTAACTAATAAATGAAATCACTTTTTTGGTTGGAATCTGACAATACATTTTCAAGAAAGATTGTGATTGTTGTTGTTTGAAATGCACTTTTGAATGCAACAATGGATTCAACACCCTCAAATATCACTGAAGTTGTTTGACGGAAAATTATCTAGTGGCTTGATCTAGAAACAATAGAAACAAAAGACTTGTTCTTTCCTTAGATAAATTAGAACATGGAGGAAATACCTATGTAGACTCCAATGCAAGTCCTCCTATTCTCTTTTCCTATAAGCTCCAACTCCAGCTCCAAATTCTCTAAGTGGAACCCACAAAACAACTATAACAAGTAAGAGAACTATAATATATGAATAACATAGACTGATATCTCTAATCAATGAGTCAAGAAGACATTGAAATACACATGCATCAAATAGACATAAGTATAGGAAACTATAACACCCCCTTCCCACATCTACCCAAGCAACCGGCCAATTGGGGTAAATATGCTACAAGAGGCTACTATGGTGAGATTCAACCTCCTAAGTGACCTTAAGGAAGTAGAATCGACAGAAAATCTTCACACGGACCTTGTACATCGACAATAACACCCCAGGAGCTAACCAAACCATACAGGCAACCTAGCCCTAGGTCCCACTAACCTAATTTTCTTCTAGCCTCTGTACGCATGCATAGGCATGAAAGCCAGCGTCTATGGGTCTCTGGATGCATGCATAAACACACAAGCCAACATCCAAGAACTAAATTCCTTAGCGTTGTGCTAGCGTCCCTGGGATTTGAGCCACTTTTTCAGGCCCAGAACCTAGTGCTCTTCCCAGAACTTCATGATAAGTTCAAAGATGATTTATAACAACAAAAAAATGATGTATTTACAAAAAAATCCATAAGTACTAAACTGGACCCCTTCTAGGCATGACAGGAATTCCGTTAAACATGTCACAAACATGAAAGCTACAGGTATAAACAACAGAACAGATCAATGGGGTCTCATACTAATATAAGAATCACTAAGAATCATTTGTCCCCTACATCATAATTTGAAATACAATCTATTTGATCATAAATACATTGCGCATTCACTTACAAGTAAAAACATGGGTAAATCCATACATCAGCACTGTTAAAATATATTCGTATAACCAACATAATAAAAACAGAGATACCATGGATACAACAACAATATAATCCACATATAAATTAGTACATTTTCATAAAAAATACTGTGGGAATGAATTGCTCATTAATGAATCTAGAAACCAACCAGAGATGGGACTTCCATGTTTCACCTGACCATAGATTGGCTGAGCCAATTCTCTCTTTAGCCAATCACCCTCGTGCCATATTCCAAGCATGAATGTGGGACTCAAACTGAAAGAACCAAACAAGGAATCATGGGGCTAAACCACCTCACCCTCATCAATAGAAATCATTTTTTACTGTGATCCACACAGAATCACTAGGCCAACACAATGAACATGTCATAACTAGATTTACCATGATCTACACCTGATTACTAGGCCAACACAAGCATGGATATCATCAGATTCTCTCTGTTAAATCATGACGAATTTTCCTATCTCATAATCTCCCAGGATTTAACGCAATCCACATTCCGAATCAGGGATCACTCGGCACTAAACCGAGACATAATCTTCAATATTTACCATATATCCCAACCCAAGATTCCTAGACCTGATGGAGAGAAAACCACCTCTAGGATTTATTGTATATCTCGCCATTCACCAGTCGAGGATTCTTAGGCCCACCGAGGCAACACACTCTCTGACTTTACCACAACCCACAATATGGTTCAGGGGTTACTAGGCCATGTGTTATATCAATTTGTAGATCAACCCCACTTAGCTTTGAATCCATCCAGCAATCCAGCTAAACCAAGATATGAGAACTCCACAGCACCATGGATATCCAGAAATGGAAAGGCTAGGCTAAAAACATTGTCACACCTGAAAAAAACCCATGCCAAGAAAGAAAAGAACCACATGCAATACCATGGATTCCATATCTAGAAAGGAAAAAACACATGCAAATCAATGCCTACCAAGAATACTATTTTAGATACTTGATTCCTACTCCTCCTTGCTTGCTTCCTCCTTCATCCTACATTCTTGCCTTTCTTTGTCAAATTCAAAAATTCTCCAAGAAACTCTAAGTTTCCAAGAGAGAGAGAGAGAGATAGAGAGAGAGAGCTCCAAAACAGAACTGAAAAAAGGTACCGTCTGATCCTTAAAAGCCTTTTTATAGATGAGGCCTCTATTTTCTTCAGTTTCCATTAGTTTCCTTCATTTTCCTCCTCACATGCAACCCATGACCTTTCATCTCCCTTTTCTCCTAATTTCCATTATTTTCATAAATAAATGTGCAAAAAATTCCATTTTGCCACTCCAAAGCCTTTATATTTTCCTTTGCAAATTTCCTTAGCCATATTAGTCGAAATAAACACCCACTAGCATGTTTTTCCCAACATTCAGCTTGGAATAAGTGTCCCATCAACTGTGGTTATTATTTTAACTGTTATTACATGGAATTTTAATCGGGGATGTTACAGAACCCTCCCCCTTGGGGGTGCCATCCTTGGTGTTCAACCACACATATACCTCAACAAAACCACTTAAAATAAACCATACTATCCATGGAGATTTATAACATAGCTTGATGCAATATTTACAATGATCACCCTGCTGAAAATCAAATCAACATGACAACTATAATGACATGAAACCCATACTTCTTATTGGAGCTTTATAACATTTCTCATGGCGGTATTTAAATCCATATAAATATTTACATATATATGAACATCACATCAAAACATATATCAAAACATCAACAAAAAATATGCCAAACATTTACCAACATCACACCAAAACTACTTTGCCTCAACTAGCAAACAAGGAAGGATACATGGCCTGAATCTGATCCTCCATCTCCCATATAGCTTCATCGAGCCCAAAGTGCTTCCATTGCAATTTAACTTGATCTATTTCTCGGTTCTGGAGCATGAGCGCCTTTTTCTACAATATACACTGAGGCTCTAGCTGGAATTCTCAATCTGGTTCCACCTGCAATACATACCAGTCAATCACATGATCAACATCTTTAGCATACTTCTTAAGAATGATATATGAAAAACATCATGAAATTTCATTGTGGATGGAAGTGCAAGTCGATAGGCCACTAGTATGATCCTCTTAATGATCTTGAAGGGTCCACAAAACTGTGGTGCCAGCTTGGCATATGATCCAATCCTCAAGGATCTCTTATTGGGCTTGATATGCAAGTACACATGTTCCCAAACCTGAAACTCCTTGACCAAATTGTTCCTATATGCATAACTCTTTTTCCTATCCTATGCTGCTTTCAATCTCTTCTTAATCACCTGCATTTCTTATTCCATTTCTGCCAGCATCTCAGGTCCAATCAATACCATGTTAACTGGATCACTCCAACTAATGGGAGTGTTGCAACTCCACCCACCCATACATAGCCTCAAATGGACTCATCTTCAATGATTCCTGGTGCTCGTTGTTGTAGGCGAACTCTACCAATGGAATATATTCTTCCCACTTGCTTTCTTGATGCATCACATACATCCTCAACATATCCTCCAATATTTTGTTGACCCTCCCAGTTTTTCCATTTTTTTGTGGATGATAAGTTGTGCTAAAGGCCAACTCAATGCCCAAAACTACAAACAACTCTTTCCAAAACTTGGAAATGAACTTTGCATCCTTGTCTGACACAATATTTTTTGGAACACCATGTAATCTAACTATGTCTCTAATGAACACCGGTCCCACATCGCTATATGAATATGTGATCTTCACTGGTATGACATGTGCAACCTTTGTCAATTTTTCCACAACAAACATGATAGAATCAAGTTGTTTAGCTGTCCTAGGAAAACCTATGATAAAATCCATGGAAATGACCTCCCATTTCCACTCTAGAATCACAGTTGGCTATAGAATTCCACCTGGATTCCTACACTCTGCCTTAACCATATCATAATCCAAACATCTATCTACAAACTATACCACATCCTTCTTCAGGTTTCGCCAATAATAGAACCTCTTTACTGCATTCAATGTCTTTTAGGAGCCCAGGTGACCTGAATATGGTTTCGAATGAAACTCCCTCAAGATCACGTTCTTGAGCTCACTACTATCTGGCACACATATCCTATCTCTAAACCTAACCAAGTCATATGTTGTGAGATGATAGTCCAAATTCTATATGTGTACCTATATATGTACCACCACCTGTACTTGTACATGTACCTATAACACCAACTATACATGTACCTGTACCAACACCTATACCTGTACCTATGCCACTACCTGTACATGTACTTTTCTGCAACCTATACACAATCTCCATATACCTGTGATCCTTCTGACCTACCTGCAATATCCTATCCCATAAGTATGTCCCATAGCAGCTCATAGCTTCTATCTGATTTACTTGTACCCGCTTGCTAAGAGGATCTACGAACCTGTTCTCCTTTTCCTTGATGTAATTGATCTCGAAGTCAAACTCAATAATCATGGCCAACCTTCTAGAATGCTTGGCGTTCAAATTTGGTTGGTGAAACAAGTATCTCAATCCAATGTGGTCACTCATCAGTGCAAATATCCTTCCAAGAAGATAGTGGCTCCACATCTTCAATGCATGTATGATAGATGCTAGTTCAAGATCATGTGTCGAGTATTTATGCTCATGCTAATTTAGTTTTCATGACTCATAACATACCACTTATCCATCTTGCATAAGTAATCCACCAATTCATGTCTTGCAAGCATATTTACACGCTGCAAACTCCTTGTCCAGATATGCAATCTTTAACACTAGAGCATGTATCAACAAATGCTTAAGCTTCTAAAGAATAGCCTCAAACTCTTCTGTCTAATCAAACTTACCCTTCCTATGCAATGATGTAATAAGATAAGAAATCTGTGAGAAGTTCATGATGAACCTCCTGTAATAACCTTCCAATCCCATGAATTATCTCACCTCATCTACATTCTTATGAGCTACACATTCCATGATGGCTCTTATATTTTCTGGATCTACTGCAATGCCCTCCTTGGAGACAACATGTGATCCGGATTTATGTAGGAACACAATATAAAACATAAATAAACATAAACACAGAGACCCAAAAGAAATAAAATTTCATTTCATTAATATCAAGTAACCGGAATATGCTTACAGATAGACTGAACATAAAGTAGTCAGGGCGATGGTAGCTTATCTCTGAGAATAGATTTGGCAGCTACATGCCTATGAAATGTGTTAAAATGAGGCTCAAAGGCCTATTTGTTGGAAATATTGTCATTGATGGCAAATGAATTGGAAAAGGAATTATGGGTTTAATACAATTTGCAAAGGAGATGGCAAAAGGGAGAGCTGCTAGGAAGAGTCAAGGCAACAGATTGAAGGAAAAATTGAATATCTGGTAGAGATTTGTGTATGTGGATGAAGAACCATGAAATTATGTTCGAGTAAATCTAGAATTTACATCACCTGTGTAATTAATTTCATAATGGGCAAAGGATACCCATGGCGCACAGAAAAGAATGAATTCATTAGGAATCCTTGTAATAAAGTCGAATGATGTCCTGTGTAATTGGAAGGGTTGAATAATACTCTGTATCTGATGAGGGATTTTATTGGAGATGGTGCAGCGGAACATTTGGTGACGACAGAACGCAAATCATTAAAGAGAAATTTTAAAAGGCGTCGAAACCTTGTGTGGATGAGCGGAACCATGACCATATGAACAGTAAAGGTGGTTTACGTTTTTCATTGCACCACCTATGCGGAGTAAGCAGTATTTCCGGATGAGGAGCGATTCCATAGAATACTCGACATGCGTCCCTGTACGTTTTTATAAAACTACTTTTTACCGCACACCATCACGCGTTATAGTTTGACCCAGGACACCCAGTGATATCGTTGAGCGCCGTTGATCTGGGAAGAGGTCATCGGACGGTCATTATTTGTTGAAGGTGCGGGAATATTAACATAGGTACGGCGGGCCATCGCCCATTAATGTTCGGCATCGGAGGTCGAGCGATATGCATATACACCGTTGATCTAGATTCTTGCTAATCTAATGGTGATCAGATGCTGGACTTGCGTGAGGTTTACTATGGTACGATGGGCGTGGGCCCGGGGTCAAAGGTTTATCGCAAGTTTGATAAGTGTTGGATGTCTCTAATAAATTCCGAAGGGTTAAACTTTAGATATAAGGCTTGGGAATTCAAAAGATGTAAATATTTTTTTAAACTTGATAAATAAAATAAAAAGAGATCAAAAACCCCACGGGACAAACTAAAAGGATTGCCACTAGCGGTTCGTGGTTTTTGACTCATGGTTTTAATAAAGGGAAAACTATATAAGGAGAAGAAAAATAAAGAACCAGGTGCGCATTGTAAGGGTAGTGAATAAATTTTCTAAAAGAATATCTGTATGGGCGAGCTCTGTTCTTAACTGATAAATCTGGGACTACAATGCACCCATGAAGATAATCTGACGATGATAAATATCTGGTTGGATAACGGACGACATCTGGTGTGTGTACAGAAAATAAATAAATCTGCTGACTGACAAGGTATGTCGTATGGAAACTGGTGGATCCAGTATGAAAATTGATGAAACAAGGTCTGCAGTAGTGCTGAGGGTTGAAGCCTTCAGAGAGGGGGTTGTAGCTCCCTTCCAGTGGTAGCTGGTAAACGAGAGAAGGTCGTAGCCTTCTGCAGGTGGGTGCCTGCGTGCTGGTATAAGTCTGCACCAACATACATTGTATGAAGTTTTCTCTATAAATAAATATTGAAGACTGAGATTACAGCAGCGGTGGTTTTCTCCCAAATTAGGTTTCCACCTTAAATCCTGGTGTTGATATGTGTTGTGTATATTTGATGGTTTGTTCTGTTATTTCTGTTCATGCTTAATAACATACGATACGATGCTCTGGTAAGGACATAAGATATACGAGCATAGATGTTTGAATACGATCTTTATGCTTATAAGGTTTAAGAAAAGAAAAGAAAAAATAATTCCATTAAAATACTGATTCACCCCCCCCCCCCTCTCAGTATTTTTCTCAACAATTGGTATCAGAGCAGGTCCTTCTGAAAAGCTTAGCCGCTAGAAGGAAGATCAAGCAAGATGAGCAATCAAGATGGAATAGCATCTATCAGGCCTCCACTCTTTAACGGAAATAATTTAATCTTCTGGAAGACAGGGATGAGATCCTATCTTCAGTCTCTGGGAGCAGAGGTATGGGAAATTGTTGAACAAGGATATCAATATCTGGCTGCCGTACCAACAGATCCGACGGAAATAAAGAATTATGAAATAAATGCAAAGGTGGTCAATGCTCTATTGGGAAGTCTAACTGAATCAGAATTTGTCAAAGTCATGCAGATGAATACAGCAAAGACAATATGGGACAAAATCATTCTAAGTTATGAAGGTGATGCAAAGGTAAAAAGTGCTAAACTTCAAACTCTAAGAATTCAATATGAGAATCTAAAAATGGATAATGAAGAGAGCATTGCAAATTTATTTTTACGTCTTGATGATATTGTAAATCGTATGAGAAATCTGGGAGAAACAATAACCGAATCTACTTTGGTTGAGAAAGTCTTAAGATCACTAACGACAAAATTTGAGTCAAAAGTTTCTGCTCTTGAAGAAAAGCAGGATCTTCAAAGTCTTACTGTGGTGCAACTTCATGGCATACTAACTGCATATGAAATGAGAAGAGGAGGACCATCTGAAGTCAAAGAAGCAGTCTTTAGAACTTCTACAAAAGGAAAGGAAGTACAAATAACAGAAGGATTAGGATATATCTCAGAAGAAGATGAGATAAACTTCGTAAAGAAACTTCAACTTGGCACAGGACGATTCAGAGGTAAGCTTCCTTTCAAATGTTTTGATTATGGAAGAGTTGGTCATTATGCTGCTAAGTGTCCTTATAAAGAAACACATAAAAAGGGGAAGGAAGTAGCAAGAAGGAATAAGAATCATTTTAGCACTAAGAAGAGTTACTATACTCATGAAGATAGTGATGGGTTATCTGATAGTGAGGAAGAATATGAACAAGATCTTAGACTTCTTATGGCATTTGAAAAAGAATATAGAGAAGAAAAGGATACTTTTGTGGATGCTCTAGAAGACAGTGATTTTCTTGAAGAAAACAATAAACTCAAAATTTTCTTAGAAGAGAGTAAAATAACCATGGAAAGTCTGAAAAATCAGCTTGAAGAAAAGCATAAACACAATGAGAAATTAGAGTGTGAAGTAGTAAGTCTAAGAAAAGAACTTGAGAAAGTAAAGACTCTGAATCTTAGATTTGCTAAAGGATCCAAAACCTTAGATGAGATGATCAATGTACAACGTTCTCCTCTTATAAAGACAGGTCTTGGATATATCGGAGAATCTTCTCAGGCTTCAGCATCAAATTATCTAAAAGCAGTTACAGCTAGTTTACAACATGCTGCCACTCAGCAAGGGAATAAAGAATCTTCACAGGTAAAGCATGATCATCTCAATTCAAAGAAAACTAACAGGAATGTCTTTAAAAAAAACACCAATCAACAAGTAAATTCATATAGAGGATTTTATGATCGCAGAAATTTCTTCTTCAATGGACAATGTTTCTCATGTCACAATTTTTGTCATAAATCTTTTCAATGTGTTGCATATAAAACCATCATGACAAGAGAAGCAAGAAAGAAAAGGATTGATATTAAAACAGAGAAGAAAACTTATAACAACTTTTCTTCTCTTCAAAATGAAGTTGAATGTGCTTATTGCAATAACTTTGGCCATGAAGAATCTGAATGCAGGATCAAAGTTCAGCCAAAAGAACATGTTCCTTCAAGCTCCAAAGTATGGAAAAAGAAGGAATTACAAGTTGAAAATTGTGGCATAGCGTTATTTGCAGAAGATGAAGAAAACCAATGGTACATTGATAGTGGATGCTCAAGACACATGACAGGTGATAAAGACAAACTTCTTGCATATGGTGCTCTAGAAAAATAAAAAAATGTTACATTTGGAAATGACACTCCTGCGGTCATTAAGGGAAAAGGGTCTGTTTTTCTAAAAGAAAAGGTGAAAGCTAATGAAGTCATGTATGTGGATGGATTAAAGCATAACTTGTTAAGTGTAAGTCAAATGTGTGATCAAGGAACTGAAGTTGTCTTTAGTTCAAAAGAATGTGTAGTACGTGATCTTGATACAGGTAAAGCAATTATAAAAGGAAAAAGAACTCCAAACAACTTGTATATATTGAAGAACCCCAAAGAACAATGTTATTTGAGTAAATCTTCAGAAAATTGGCTATGGCATAGAAGGTTGGGGCATCTGAGCTTCTCTCAAATCAACAAATCAAGCAGACTTAAAGCTATTCATGATCTTCCCAATATTACTCTACCTGAAAATATCATATGCAAATCTTGCCAATTCGGCAAGAAAACCAGGGTACAATTTAATGCCAAGGAAGGATCATCAAGTAAGCCTCTTGAACTCATTCATACTGACATATGTGGACCTATGAGGAAAAATTCACCCCGTGGTGAAGAATACTATATCTTATTCATTGATTATTTCTCTAGAATGTGTTGGATTGGGCTGCTTAAACACAAAGATGAAGCATTTGAGAAATTTCAGATCTTCAAAGAACTAGTTGAGAATGAATTAGATCTAAAAATCAAGTGTCTCAGATCTGATCGAGGAGGAGAATATACATCTAATGAATTCCTTGAATTCTATGAACAACATGGCATAAAAAGACAGTTCTCTGTAGCTGGCACTCCACAACAGAATGGCGTTGCAGAAAGAATGAACAGAACAGTTCAACAAATGGCTAGAGCTATGCTTGATGATTCCGGAACACCTGACACATTTTGGGGAGAAGCAGCACATACAGCAGTAAACATTCTCAACAAAGCACATGTTCATGTAAATAGTGATAAAACTCCATATGAACTCTGGTATGGTAATCCTCCCACTATAAAGCATTTTAGAATTTTTGGGAGAAAATGATTTATCAAGAATAATGATGAAAAACTTGGCAAGTTTGAACCCAGAGCAGATGAAGGAATATTTCTTGGTTACTCCTCTAGAAGTAAGGCATATAAATGTTACAATAAAAGACTTTGGAAGATTGTTGAATGTATTGATGTCATTATTGATGAGTCTCCTGCAGCTCCAAAAGAAGAAAAGCAAACAACAGATGAAGATGATAATGACACATATCCTTCTACATCAAATAGTAATGATACAAACAATGAACCCAGGGAAGAACCCGAAGAGGATTTTTCTGAAAAGGCTCCGCCTAGATATGTTCAAAAGAATCATCTAGAATCTCAAATTTTGGGAGAAAAGGGATCAGGTGTACAAACAAGAAGGACTCTTGTAGGATCTCCTAGCAATCTGGCATTTCTGTCCACTATTGAACCTCACAGTGTCAGTCAAGCTAGCAAAGATGAATGTTGGATTCAAGCCATGAATGAAGAGCTTGATCAAATTGAAAAGAATCACACTTGGGAATTAGTACAAAAACCTCATGACAAAAATGTCATTGGAACTAAATGGATATTCAAAAACAAGTTAAATGAGAATGGGGATGTTGTAAGAAATAAAGCTAGACTTGTGTGCAAAGGGTATGCTCAACAAGAAGGTATAGACTTTGAAGAAACCTTTGCTCCTGTAGCCAGACTTGAAGCCATAAGAATTTTTCTTGCTTTTTCAAGCTTCCAACAGATCAAAGTTTATCAAATGGATGTTAAATCTGCCTTTCTCAATGGTGATCTAGAAGAAGAAGTTTATATAGAACAACCAGAAGGATTCATTTTGGGAAATGATGAAAAACTTGTTTGTAGACTTAAAAAGGCTCTATATGGTCTCAAACAAGCTCCAAGGGCATGGTACTATCGTCTTGAAAAATATCTTCATCAACGAGGATTTTCAAAAGGGTCTACTGATAGCAACTTATACACAAAAACTGAAAATGACAAACTATTGATTGTGGTTGTATATGTTGATGATATCATTTTTGGAAGTAATGAAGAGTCTATGAGTCAAAAATTTGCTTCTTATATGCAGCAAAAATTTGAAATGTCTTTGCTTGGGGAACTAACATTATTTCTTAGCTTGCAAGTGAAACAAGCAACAAATGGCATATTCTTATCACAAGCAACATACCTCAAGCAAATCCTGAAGAAGTATGGCATGGAAGATTTCAAACCTGTAAGTACACCAATGATAACCGGATGTAATCTTAGTTCTAATGATGATTCCCCCATGGTGAATCAACCATAATACAGATCTATGATAGGAAGTCTACTTTATCTCACTGGGACAAGACCAGACATCATGCATGCAGTTGGGATTGTTGGACGATTCCAAGCTAATCCAAAAGAGTCTCATCTTCAGGCTGTGAAAATAATATTCAAATATCTACAAGGAACTCAATACTTTGGACTATGGTATCCAAAGAATGTTGATCTTACTCTTCATGCATACACTGATGCAGATTGGGCTGGAAGTGTTGATGATCGGAAAAGCACTAGTGGTGGTGCATTCTATATGGGGCCTCGGTTAGTATCTTGGTTCAGCAAGAAGCAAAGCTCCATTGCCTTATCTACAGCAGAAGCAGAATATGTGGCTGCAGCATCATGTTGCACTCAACTTCTTTGGATGATGCAAACCCTACAAGATTTTCAAATCAAATGTTCAACTCCTATCTCCATTATGTGTGATAATACAAGTGCCATCAGTATCTCAAAGAATCCTGTTATGCATTCCAAGACCAAGCACATTCCCATCAAATATCACTTCCTACATGAACAAGTGCTTGAACAAAAAGTGAAATTGGAGTATGTTTCCTCCAAAGAACAAGTTGCTGATATATTTACCAAACCTCTACCCAGGGAAGCGTTCGAATATCTCAGACAAAAACTGGGAGTAGTCTCTGCCATGCAGAGGATCAGGTCTACTTAAATACAGAAGATTAAATTGGTTGTGAGGTGTTGTTAAGCATCTCTGAATACACAGGATCTGGTGAAGCATTGGTCATATTAAAAGGATGAATTGTTGGTCATATTATGTTTAAAGATGCAACATGATCTCAGGGGGAGCATGTCATTATCGGTTTAAAGGATCTTGATCAAAATCTTTGCCATTGATGTCAAAGGGGGAGGAAAAGCATCAACAGGCTTCTGTAAGGCCATCAGAGGAAGAGTATTGCCATCAATGCCAAAGGGGGAGATTGTTGGAAATATTTTCATTGATGGCAAAGGAATTGGCAAAGGAATTAGGGGTTTAATAAAGTTTGCAAAGGAGATGGAAAAAGGGAGAGCTGCTAGGAAGATTCAAGGCAATATATTGAAGGACAAATTGAATATATGGCCGAGATTTGTGTATGTGGATGAAGAACCGTGAAATTATGTTCGAGTAAATCTGGAATTTACATGACCTGTGTAATTAATTTCATAATGGGCAAAGGATACCCATGGCGCACAGAAAAGAATGAATTCATTAGGAATCCTTGTAATAAAGTCGAATGATGTCCTGTGTAATTGGAAGGGTTGAATAATACTCTTTATCTCATGAGGGAGTTGATGGGAGATGGCGCAGCGGAAAATTTGGTGACGATAGAACACAAATCATTAAAGAGAAATTTTAAAAGGCGTCGGAACCTTGTGTGGATGAGCGGAACCATGACCATATGAAAAGTAAAGGTGGTTTACGGTTTTCATCACACCACCTATGCGGAGTAACTGGTATTTCCGGATGAGGAGCGATTCCATAGAATACTCGACACGCGTCCCTGTACGTTTTTATAAAACCGCTTTTTACTGCGCGTTATAGTTCGACCCAGGACGCCCAGCGATATCGTTGAGCGTCGTTGATCTGGGAAGAGGTCATCAGACGGTCATTATTTGTTGAAGGTGTGCGAATATTAACATAGGTACGGCGGGCCATCGCCTGTTAACGTTCAGCATCGGAGGTCAAGCGATATGCATATACAACGTTGATCTAGATGCTTGCTAATCTAACGGTGATCAGACGCTGGACTTGTGCGAGGTTTACTATGGTACGATGGGCGTGGGCCCGGGGTCAAAGTTTTATTTCAAGTTTGATTTATTTAGAAGCGTTGGATGTCTCTAATAAAGTCTGAAGGGTTAAAATTTAGATATAAGGCTTGGGAATTCAAAAGATGTAAATATAATTATTTATCAATTTCTTTAAACTTGATAAATAAAATAAAAAAGAGATCAAAAGCCCTATGGGACAAACTAAAAGTATTACCACTAGCAGTTCGTTTTTTTTTACTCATGGTTTTAATAAAGGGAAAACTATATAAGGAGAAGAAAAATAAAGAACCAGGTGCGCATTGTAAGGGTAGTGAATAAATTTTCTAAAAGAATATCTGTATGGGCAAGCTCTATTCTTAACTGATAAATCTGGGACTACAATGCACCCATGAAGATAATCTGACAATGATAAATCTCTGGTTGGATAACGGACGACATCTGGTGTGTGTACAGAAAATAAATAAATCTGTTGACTGACAAGGTATGTCGAATGGAAACTGGTGGATCCAGTATGAAAATTGATGAAACGAGGTCTACAGTAGTGCTGAGGGTTGAAGCCTTCAGAGAGGGGGTCGTAGCTCCCTTCCAGTGGTAGCTGGTAAACGAGAGAAGGTTGTATCCTTCTGCATGTGGGTGCCTGCGTGCTGGTATAAGTCTGCACCAGCATACATTGTACGAAGTTTTCTCTATAAATAAATATTGAAGACTGAGATTACAGCAGCGGTGGTTTTCTCCCAAATTGGGTTTCCACCTTAAATCCTGGTGTTGATATGTGTTGTGTATATTTGATGGTTTGTTCTGTTATTTCTGTTCATGCTTAATTCTTATCTGATGCAATTCTCTAAGTAAGGACATAATAAGATATATGGACATACATGTTGAATGCAGTACTGTAACATAAGTTTTTAAGAGAAAGAAAAGAAAAATAGTTCAGCCCTAAATACTTATTCACCCCCTCCCTCCCCCTCTCAGTATTTTTCTCAACACTATTTATTATTTGGAAATAATTGAAAGCCCTAAAAATCCAAAAACCTAACCCTAGGAGATGAAATGCTAAACTATGGGCCCAGATGGGGTAAATTGGTACATCAATTTCCCGGGGTCTTAACTTTGGTATACAATATTTGTTTGATGCACACAGTAATCTATAGTAGGACTAAAACTGATAAGAATGACTTTCAAGTTGAATACTCCCACTTTCTATGGGTGGTTTTCCAAAAAAACATCGTTTATGGCCTCAAAACGGCTCCGGAAGTTCAAGACCAGAAAAATTACCAAAAATAGTAAATTGTGCTATAATTAAGGAAACTGAAAAACTGAAAGAAACAAAGGTGGGGGTCCAAGTGGAATAAGTGGGTGGCCACCAATATCAATCTGGATCATTCCTCCCCCCTTAGGAAGAAATGGTCCCCATTGCGTTGAGTTCCTCCATGAGATGAGGAAATTTCTGTTGAACTGTGTCTTTGGTGAGCCACTTGCCCTAGTGAAGAAGTTGGCCTGCTTTGACAACCCAATATAGTTGGATTCATTGTTTTCAGGTGTTATTTATCCATGTGTCCATGATCCAATTAGTTGTGGCTTGTTCCATTCAGTCTGGGTTTAATTTTTTTGGTGTGAGTTGTTTTGCAATGTCGGATGTGTCAAGTAATGGTGGAAAGTATGGTCGAAGGCGATCCACATGGAACAATGGGTGTCGGCTAAGGAATGGGGGAGTGACGAGATCAAATGCATTGTCTCCCACATCCTTGATAATGGTGTAAGGGCCATATCGGAGTGTATGAGCTTCCGATGAGCTCTAGTTAGGCATTATTTCTGCAAATGCAACCAAACTTTGTCACCCACCTGGACCCTATGTGGCACCCAATGTTGATCATGTTGTTGCTTGTACTTGGCATTGGATTTCTCCAAGATATCATGCACCTGCTGGCATAAGTGCTAGATGCATTCAATAAATCTAGTTACTTTATCAGCCTCAGACAATACATGTGAGGATATTGGACTAATGTGTCCTTTCTACAACATTTATTGGATCTGCCTCTTGATTACATCATTCTGCATAACAGAACATCAATAGATCGGCCCATTAGGCAGTGACATGCTTAGGTAAGATCAATGGAGTGATTGACATAATAGTGTAGAGGAACCCATGTTGGTGAGGAGAAAAAGTTCTTGTATTCCTCCACAACTTTGTCCATCTATTGTTGTTGCGCAGGGGAGCCCTATTTTGAGGCTGTAGCCATTATCTTCTTCTTGCCCTGTGGGTGAATCGTAATGAAAAAAAATTCCTGGTTTGGGAAAAATATTACTGCATTTATTTTCAGTACTCAAAGAGATGGCGGATGGCGGTACTACCTTCGATATCCTATACAACTTATTTCCCAAAGTAATAACACCAAAATGAGGCCTAGACTCATATACAACATGTCACTTCCACAAGTATGGTTGGCCTAATAATACACTCGACACGTCAAGAGGAGAAACATCACACAATACCTCATCCATGAATGGCTTGATATTGTACGGAAGGTGGCACTGTTGGCTGATGCGGAGATCTCTTCCTTGGTAAAGCCACCCTATGGTATATGACTGAGGGTGTGTTGTGGTCGATAGGCCGAGCTGCTTCACGACTGTTGCTGAAATGAGGTTCTTTTGGCTTTAGCTATAGACAAGGAATTGCGATGGAGAATCCTTCACCCACATTTGTGAATGGAAGAGGTTCTCCCCCTCCTCTATATCCTCAAGCTCCTCCCAGGGAAAATTTTAAGGATGCAAGTTTATCTTAAAGTTTAGAAACCTTGGCGAAACTTACTAGTCCCCAATATGTAAATTGTATAATTTTTTATGATAATTTTGTAAAAATATTTAGGTTTCTAATTATTTTATATTAGTATATATAATTTTTTGGCGATTTTTAGGGTAAAATAATATTATACTATAAAATTTGGGTGAACCAATTTAAAAAAAATGGAAATTGGCGAATTTTTTTCGGAAAAAAGCGTGGAAAATTAGCCCACTTGCGAATATTAGCCCCTAAAATTTTCCCTGGGTGGCACGGGGTTCCACATCAATGATCTGATTCCCTTTTTCATTCCCCTTGCTCAGTTCTGACTCTGAATCAGAACATGCATCTGATTCGGATGCCTTCCATTCGGCCACCAGCAAATTTTTGGCCTGACACTTGCTTGTGTTGTGAGTGGAGCTGTTATGAAATTCAAACCACTTACCTATGTCCTTATTTTGTTTTGTGGTGTTATTCTGAGTCTTCCCACTTTGGCTTTGACCCTTATTTTTCGGTTTGGGAGCACCTTTCCCTAGCTTCAGATTCATGAATCCAAAGTCTCACTTCTTCTACTTAAATTTATGCTCGATCTTGGCGACATATCAATATGTTGTGCCAAGCGAGGAAATGTCAAGGAACTTGATTTCCTCCTGAATGTATCTGTGCAAACAACTACGATACTTGAGAACCAAATGTTTCTCTGAATCTTTAATACCCAAATTTGTGTGTAGCTTATGGAACAAATTTGTCAGCTCATGCACATCTTGATCCCTTTGTTGTCAAAGTGTGGTCCATTGGATGTACTTGTCCTCATAGCACCACATGGGGTAATATTATTCCTTGATGTTGTCTCAGAATGAATTCCAAGTGGGTGCGACTAAGAACAAAGAGGGTTCCCTCTCGTCCTTTTGCTCATAGTAGCTTTCCCACCAGTCTTTGACAAGGGGGGCAGCTTTGAGGAGTGCAAAAGTAATCTTTTCTCGGTCAGAGAAATCATGGACTGAGAAATACCCTTCCAGAAAATTTAACGATCTATCTATGACATCTACATCCATTTTGCCTTCAAATACATGAATGTTGAAGGTTACTTGTACCTTGAAAGGATTTTCACCTCCAGAGTGGTTATTGGATGCAGATGCATCGCTAGTGGGCAGTCGTTGAAGGATATAGGAAAATTTATCCATCATCGCTTTCCTTTGTTTCTCGAGGGCCTCCTCGAGAAATATTTTGATAGGATCTCCTACTCCCTCATATTTATTTTCTTCCCCCATGGGCATCCATCAGGGTTTGTGAGGCTGATCTTGCAAGGGTTCAACTAGAATGAGCCCTAGCTCCTTATACCCCAACCTCGTTGGGGACATGCAAATAAGGATTGAGAAATAGAAGACCACTCTCATACCACTAATCTAGATTTATGTATAAACACAATAAAATATAGAAATAAAAATAAATGCAGAGATGCAGTAGAAATAAAACTTCATTTCATTAATATCAAATAACTGAATTATTCTTACATACAGAATGGACATAAACTAGCTAGAACGATGGTAGCTTATCTCTGAGAAGAGACATGGCAGCTACATTCCTCTAAATTGTGTTAAAATGAGGCTCAAAAACCTATTTATTATTGAGAAATAATTGAAAACCCTAAACATCCAAAAATCTAACTCTAGGAGATGAAACACCAAACTATGGGCCCCGTTGGGGTAAATTGGTACATCAATTTCGTGGGGTCGTAAATTTGGCATACGATCTTCATTTGATGTGCAAGATACCTCATTATAAATATCTATCTCAGGAATAAAAATTATGACAATGAATTTCAAGTTGAAACCTCACATTCACTGCTAGTGATTTTCCAAAAAAACGTCGTTTAGGGCCTCAAAACAGCTCCAGAACTTCAGGACTCGAAAAATTGCCAAAAATAGTAATTTTTTCTACAATTAAGGAAACTAAAAAAATGAAAGAAACAATGGATGGAATCCAAGTGGAATAGGCGGGTGGCCACCAATATCCACCAGGATCAACATGTCCATAGTAGTGTACCTCAGTCTGGAAGAAACTGCATTTTCTGAGCTTAGCATACAACTAATGCTCACTCAACAACCTCAACACTGCTGCCAAATTATCGTCATGCTCTTCCTCATTTTTATAATACACCAATATGTCATCAATGAACACGTTAAAAAATTTTCCAAATAAGGACACAACACGATGTTCATAAAACACATAAATTTATCTGGGGCATTAGTCAAAACAAATGGAACTACAACAAACTCCTAGTGCTCATACCTGGTCCTGAATGAGATCTTGTAGATGTCCTACTCTTTGATGCGTACTTGATGATATCCCAATCTCAAGTCGATCTTAGAGAAAATTGTTTCTCCCTTCAAATGATCAAATAAATCATCAGTCCTTGGTAATGGGTACCTGTTCTTGATGATCACTTTGTTCGGCTACCTGTAGTAAATGCACAATCTAAGAGTGCATCCTTCTTCCTTACGAACAACATTGATGCACCCCATGGCGCATTAGGGGAATTTGGGGAATTTTGAGGTCTAAACTGGGCCTCCTAAGGAAAATGTACAATCAAAATTCACTTTATGAGAGCCAATCACATTTTAGGGCATGGAATCATCCCTAATGGTTGAGGTGGCATTGTTTGAGTTAAAGGTACTTACTTGTCACATTCTCAATGGTAGATAAAAACTCATGGTTAACCATGGTCGTGCTCTAAGTACTTTTAAAGTCAAAAATAAAGTTCTCATAATAAATGTCATTTCACACTTTTTGAATAAAATATTATTATTGTCATTTCATATTTTTTGAAAGAAACAATGCATATCTCTACACAATCTTCATGTATTTACACACTTTTCAATAAATATTATATTTATATATTTTCAAATATTTATTTACAAATCAAATCAATTCAATGTGTAATATAAAATTCATACATAAAACAATATATTTATATTATATTATTTTTATATAATATATTAATTACATGTTATTATATAATTTAAATAATATAAAATTTAATTAATAGTATATTCTATAATTAAGAATTTATGAAATTAAATTTATATTTTATTTTAAGTTATTTAAGTACAAAGGACAAATGCATTAGTTGTTAAATGATAATGAATTTTTCTTGAAAAACTCATTCTTATTTATAGTCATATCAATACAATTTTTTTATTATTTTTATTTTGGTACAACTTTTGAATTGAATTTAACCATGGTTACATGGATTTTGGTGCAAAAAATGAATTTCAAATTCATAAATATTATTTTATTATTTC
This sequence comes from Pinus albicaulis, assembly GCA_034641835.2. Taxonomy (NCBI): domain Eukaryota; kingdom Viridiplantae; phylum Streptophyta; class Pinopsida; order Pinales; family Pinaceae; genus Pinus; species Pinus albicaulis. Next base: position 527,899,163 of record CM076572.1, read on the forward strand.
CTTAGGAGGCCCATTTTAGATCTCAAAATTCCACTAATGATACACTTTGCCTAATGTACCCTTTTTCAATCATCTCTTTCAGTTACAACTTTAATTCTACCAACTAAGGTGTGCTCATCCTATAAGGTGCCTTTGATGCTCGAGCTACTCCTGGTACCAACTCAGTAGAAAATTCTACCTCCCTTTGCGGTGGAAACTCTAAAGTCTCTGCTAGAAACACATCCTAAAACTGCTGCAATATTAGATACCTATTCAACACATCTTCATCCTCAACTTCCTTACCTTTTTCACTAGAAACATGCACTGGAAACAATACAAACCCTTTCCTGCGACTGCGCTTCGCCTGTACAGTTGTCACCATCCTAACTGATGTGGCCTTCTTATTTCCTTGTAAGACTCTTGGTCCCCCATTGTCATACAAGCACTAATAGCTCTGTCATAGAAATCTACCTTGGTTTTGTGAAGGTATAACCAATCCATACCCAATAGCATACTGTATGAACCCAATGGAAATATGTTCAAGTGCGTTGGTGTAAGCATGCCATTTAACTAAAATGCACACACTCTTACCCAATCGTGAACTCTTTTCTTTGTACCTATAGCCAACTACACTAATCGAGATTTTGCATGCATTTCCTTACTCAAACCATACTTTTCCACCAAGTCAGGGCTACAATAGCTATAATTAGATCCAATGTCAACCAAAATAGAAATAACTTGATAAAAAAGCTTACCATCCATCTCAATGATAGAAGCCTAGTGATCTGACTGCCTGTTGTCCATGTTTGCATAAATACGAGGAATTCTCTGCCCAACATCCCAGACCATTTTTCCTCTTATGCGCTATATATCTGAGGCCTACCACCCTAATTATGTGGACAATCTCTCTTAAGATTCTCCTCATTGCATATCCAACGCTCCAACTATCATGTATCATTACCGCCATGTTGTTGTTGTGATCTATGTTGCTGCTATGGCCTATGTCCATGTCTAGCTACATTAAACTTATTTTGCAGTGCCACATTTTATTTCTCTTATACATTCTGATGCCTTTCTCTCTTAGGCTACCATTTACCTTTACCTTTTTCCTTCCCTTTCCATCCTTTCTTAGATTCATTTGTGCATTTTGAATGTTCATTGTAATGCTTCAACTTCCCAATGACTTCCTCAAGTGACCGAGGCTCATCATACTCAATCCAATCTCTGAATACTAATGGAAAACCATTGACAAACCGTCGAACTTTATCCTTCTCATCCTCAAGGTATGGTACATACCTCAATAACTCCAAGAATTTTTCTGTGTACTCTTCATTTTTCATTGATCCCATCTTTAGCTCATATAGTTCTTTGGCCTTGCTATCGCAGTACCTCTATGAAAAATACTTCTTCCTGAAAAGCATTTTGAATTCATGCCAACTCAATTCCTCCTTCCTAATGTCTCTGAATCACTTCACATCTTCCCACCAAATGTCTGATTTAGTTGTAAACTGAATATAACAATATTGACCTTCATGATTTTTGTGTAGTCATGAAACTCAAAGAATTTGTTCATCCCAAGTATCCAAGCCTCTACATATTCTGGCTTCTTCAAGTCCCCATCAAAAGTAGGTGGCTTTTATTTCTTAAACTCATATGGAAAGTATCCCCTTTCACCCCGTATGTAAGGATGATACCGATGACAATCATGATGTCTATTGGAAACACAACTAGAATGGTACATGTACTCATCTCCCTTTCTATCTAGAGTGTCCAAAAACTTGACATCTCTCACTGTATCAGCTCTATATGACATGTGTCTTCCAAGAGACCTACTTCCATATGCCCCATTAGTTCTTTCCTCCTGTCCATAATTGATCGGTAGTGGCCCTTGTTTCTACAAATATGAAAAGCTCTCAAGAATTATTGCATTCAACTCTGCTTGTTACTCTTGTGCCTGGATGATCTTATCATGGACTTCCTTACAACTCATTATTTATTCCTCTAGGCTTCTCAATGTGTCTGCCAAATCAGAAGAGTGCCAAACATGCTTCTCATATGACTCATGGGGAGAGTCTTTGTAGTCTACCATATTTCTATCCATCTTTAATCTCTTTTCCTTCCAAGCATAATATGTCACCTAAACCAAATCATAATAATCCAACATACCTTAGTGTAATTTGGGAAGGATACTTCCTGCAAGATCAACCAATCACTGTAATACATGTATATACATAATCATAAAAACATATAAACTTGTAACACATGGTATATTGGCACATAAACATAATTCTAGTTGGAGTCTAGTCATCAATGCATGACCATACCAAATACACACCATGACCTAATGCACAACCATACCAAATGAACACCATGACCTAATGTGTGACAACCTCAACCATACCAATGCAAAATTGACCATATGCACCCACTTGACATGTATATCCAAGCATGAACGACCAATTCATGTTCAACATATAGTATCACGCAAGAAATCATACACAAAAAACACACAAGCCTGACCAATATTTGACCTAGCATAAATAAGCAATGCATATACAACATGTAGAGGCATGTAAGCAAGCATGGAATAAAAATGCAAAGGCATGAACAACACATAACTACTCATACACTCATGACAACATGTTGACAACAACACCATCATTCCTTCCATGGAGACACCACTACCAATAGACCATAGGTATGAGAAACACATATGCAACCAAAAGAAAATCATGACCAACACACCGCCCATTCAGACCAATGGTTGAACCATGCTCTGATACCACTCTATAACACCCCCTTCCCACATCTACCCAAACAACTAGCGAACCAGGGTAAATATGCGACGGGAGGATACTATGGTGATATTCAACCTCCTAGATGACCTTAAGGAAGTGCAATTGATGGAAACTCTTCACACAGACCTTGTACATCGACAATAACACCCTCGATATCTAACCCAACCATTCACGACACCTTCCCCCTGGGTCCCACTGACCTAATTTTCTTCTGGGCCTCTAGACGCATGCACAGGCCTACAAGCCAACGTCTATGGGTCTCTAGATGCATGCATAAACCCACAAGCCAACGTCCAAGGACTAAATTCCTCAATGTTGTGCCAGCATCCCCAGGATTTGAGCCACTTTTTTAGGACCAGAACCTATTCCTTTGCCCAAAACTTCATGATAAGTTCAGAGATGATTTATAATAGTCAAACAATGATGTATTTAGAAAAACATCCATAAGGACTAAACTGGACTAAACAAACATGAAAGATACAGGTGTAAACAGCATAACAGAGAAACGAGGTCTCATACTTATCTGAGAATTACTAAGAAGCATTGATCACATACGTCATAAGTTGCAATACAATATATTTGACCATAGATACATCGTGCTTTCATTTACAATTTAAAACATGGGTAGAGCCATACATCATCACTGTTAAAATACATGCTTATAACCAGCATAATAACAACAAAAATAATATGGATACAACAAAAATAGAATCCTAAATTAGTACATTTGCATACCAAATACCAAGGGAATTAAATGCTCATGAATGAATGTAGAAACCAACCGGAGATGGGACTTCCACATTCCATCAGACCATAGATTGGTTAAGCCAACTCTCTCTTCAGCCAATCACCCTTGTGCCATATTCCAAGCATAAATTTTGGAATCAAACCAAAAGAACCAACTAGGGTATCTCAAGTCTAAACCACCTCACCCTCATCAATAAAAATCAGGATTTACCATGATCCATGCTAGATCACTAGGCCAACACAATGAACATGTCATAATCGGCTTTACCGTTATCTACACCCGATCACTAGGCCAAAGCAAGCATGGATATCACCAAATTATCTCTGTCTAAACCATGAGGGATTTTCCTGTCTCCTAGTCCCTCAGGCTTTACCGCAATCCACAGTCTAAATCAGGGATCACTAGGCCCTATGAGACATACTCTCAAGGATTTATCGTATATCCCAATGCGGGATTTATAGGCCTGATGGAGAGAAAACCACCTCTAGGATTTATTGTATATCCCTTCATTCAACGATCAAGGATTCCTAAGCCCACCAAGGAAACACACTATTCGGATTTATCGCAACCAATAGTCTGGTTCAGGGGTTACTAGGCCATGTGTTATATGAATTTGGAGATCCACCCCACTCAGCTTCGAATCCATCTGAAAATACAGCTAAACCAAAACATGAGAACTCCATAACACCATGGCTATCCATAAATGGAAAGTTTAGGCTAAAAACACTGTCACACCTGGAAAAAACCCATGCCAAGACAGAAAAGAACCACATGCAATACCATGCATGCCAAATCTAGCAAGGAAAACACACATGCAAATCGATACCTGCCAAGAATCCAGTTGTAGCTACTTGATTCTTGCTCCTCCTTGCTAACTTATTTATTCTTCCTACTTGATTCCAAAATTCTCCAAGAAACTCTAAGTGTCCATGAGTGAGTGAGAAAGAGAGAGAATAATGAAAGAGCTCCAAATTGAACTGACAAAAGGTACCAACTGATCCTCATAAACCTTTTTATAGATGAGGCCTCTATTTTCTTCATTTTCCATTATTTTCCTTCATTTTTCTCCTCACATGCAACCTGTGACCTTTCATCTCCCTTTTCTCCTAATTTCCATTATTTTCATAAATAAATGTGCCAAAAATGTCATTTTTCCTCTCCAAAACCTTTGTCTTTGCCTTTGCGAGTTTCCTTAGCCATATTAACCAAAGTGAACACCCACTAGGATGTTTTTTCCAACATTCAGCTTGGAATAAGTGTCCCATCAATCATGCATCAACCATTGCTATTATTTTTAACTCTTATTACATGGAATTTTCACAAGGCTGTTACAAAATAAAAATTTTTGTATTAATGAACTAGTAGGTGAATATTACAACCCTTTTACATATCTTTACCATGTATATGCCTCCCACCTAACTTGTCCTTCCTTAGCCACAAAGAAATCCTTCAATCACAACTCAAGGATGGTAATGGATCCTTAGGTAAAAAGTAGCAGCATTAGGGAATAACTAAATTATCTAAAATCCAACCCAGATTCTATGGGAGACAATGAATTTATAGGGTAAAAGGGGTAATTTGGGTTTTACCAATCTAGAACTTAGATCTAAATATGAGGGAGGATAAGCTCTAGGGATAAGAGATAAGACCTCTATGATAGAAATTTGAGATCTCAATCAAGAGTAAATGGTTAAAACCAATTTGGAAGCTTCTGGAAAGAGAAGATTTGAAATTATTTTTATCTTTTACCAAAATTATATAACCATCGCATTTTATGTGAATGCAAGATGAGTTGATCAGTGCAATTTCTCAATTATGCAACTTGTAATAGTGCAAGTTGCTAGAAGAGAAAGTGTGATGGGTCCAAGAACTAGGTTTTTGAGCTAATTAACCTAGAAAACTTCAACTCTTTGGAGAGATACTACTCAAGGATTTGCAAAGGGTTTATTGCAAGGTATCAAGGATGTTGATTGATGAAGTTTTCGGGCCATTTGAGTGAATGTGACAAAATGACCTGTAATAGAGGCATTTGAAATTTGAAAATTAAACAACTTAAACTTATAGTTCTTAAAAATTTCTACCATATTTTGGGAAAAATTGACCAGAAAAAGTGCACGGAATAAGACCATTTCATCTATTGGTTAGACCGTGACAAATAAAAATGAATAGTCTAACTAATAAAAAAATAAATGAACTTTTGAATTCTGCAATGGTTCAACACCCTAAAAAACTCTTAAGGCACTCGAACTTTGTAGATTAAACAACTTAAACTTATAATTCTTAAAAATATCTACTGTATTTTGGAAAAATATGACTAGAAAAAGTGCATAGAAATGGTCATTTTATCTATTAGTTAGATTACACCAAATAAAATGAGTAGTCTAATAAATATATGAAATAATTTTTTTGGTTGAAATCTAACAATACAATTTCGAGCAAGATTGTGATTTGTTGTTATTTAAAATGCTCTTTTAAAAGCATCAATACACTGAAAACCCTAAAAAAAATCTAAAACACTTGAAATTTACAGGTTAAACAACTTAAATAAATACACAATGAAACAACAAAGGAAAAATAAAACATTAAAACCTTTAAAAAATATTTTAAACAATTAATAAATATATTCTTCAATATTTTGTAGTACCTTTTTAATTATAATTCACTTTAGTACCCTATAAAGCAATAGATTTTTAGAATTGCAAAATTTATTTATATTCAACTTAGTGGGTAAACTTGCTAAATGAATAAATTTAACAAACAAAAGAAAAGTATATATATATATATATATATTTAGCAAAGTCATAAATCAATTTTTATTTTTAATAGAATTGAATATTTATATCAAAATATTAAAATTGTATATTTATATCAAAATAAATATCAACAAAATATCTTAAAATCCATGAAGGAACTAATTTTCTAAGCTAAGACTTATGGAGAAAAAAACAAAACAAAATAGAAATGGGCATGTTGTGGTGTGCATTTGTCGGGGGAACATGGGAGTGTTATAAGATAAATTAATCAAATATTTTAATAGTTAGTTTTGTGTAACACCCCGTGGCTGTATTTATTTTATTTCATCCTTTATGTTTACTATTTAAGTTATTTGGTTATGAACTGATATGAATATTAACAAACAACGAATAGACTTTAGTTATGGAAAAATAAATATATGTATATATTTATAAAAATGCGGATAAAGAAAAATGAAAAGGTTTTTGGTGAAAAGACCCTAGAATGAAGTTTTAACAATAGACAATTATCCTCTTCTCTCCATCCCTAGAAATAGAGCTCTCAGTGGGAAAGTAGGGGATAGAAGGAGAGGAATGAGGGGATTTTCTTCTAGAGTTGGACAACGAGCTAATGGAATCCCTACGTTTAACTAAAGATAGAATTTCATAATAGACTAAGGGTCTTGATGTCTGGAAGTTTGAATGTGGAAACAATTTTCTGGGCATTGTTCTAAAGATGAATGATCCAGGTGGATATTGGTGGTCACCCGTCTATTCCACTTGAGGCCCCACCATTGTCTCTTTCAGTTTTTCAGTTTCGGCACAACTTACTATTTTTAGCAGTTTTTCGGGTCCTGAACTTCCAGAGCCATTTTGAGGCCCTAAATGACGTTTTTTGGGAAAACGGAGAGAAACATGGGTTTATGGATTGATGTTGCTCGTTCAAAATTTGTAGTCCTCGGATAGATATTTCTAACGAGGTATGGTATGCGTCAAACGGAGATCGTATGCCAAAGTTATGCCCCTGGGAAGTTGAAACACCAATTTACCCAAACGGGGCCCATAGTTTTGGCGCTTCATCTCCTAGGGTTAGGGTTTTGGCTGTTTAGGATTTCCCATTGTTTCTAAATGATAAATAGGCCCTCGAGCCTCATTGTAACTCAGTTCAGAGGCCTGTAGCCGCCACATCTCTTCTCAGAGATAGCTACCAGCGCCCTAGCTAGTTTTATTTCCATTCTGTCTGTAAGCAAATTTCAGTTCTTTGATATTAATGAAATGAAGTGTTATTTCTGCCGCATCTCTGTATTTATGGTTATGTGTTTATTCTGTTGCGTCTCGCAGAGGCAAATCCGTATCATCGGTATCGTAGCGGTGTCCGTTTTTTTCTCAATCCTTTCTTGCATGTCCTCAACAAGGCCTGGTATAAGGAGCTAGGGCTTGACTGTGGAACTTTGCAAGATCAAATCTCGCAAACCTCGACGGACGCCCATGGGGGATGAAAAGAAAGATGAGGGAGCAGGAGATCCTATCAAAATATTGCTCGAGGAGGCCCTCGAAAAACAAAGGAACGCGATGATGGATAACTTTTCTCAGATCCTTCAACGGCTGCCCACCGGCGGCACATCTGCATCCAGCAGCCACTCTGGAGGCGCGACTCCTTTTAAGGTACAAGTAAATTTTGACATTCCCATATTTGAGGGTTAAATAGACACAGATGCCGTAGATAGATGGTTGAATCTATTACAAGGATGTTTCTCTGTTCATGACTTTTCAGATCAGGAGAAGATTATTTTTGCACTCCTCAAAGCTACCCCCCATGTTAAGGACTAGTGGGAAACGTACTGTGAGAACAAGGACCAGACAGAACCCTCTATGTTCTTGGCCGTACCAACTTGGAATTCTTTCTGAGACGTCGTCAAGGAACAGTACTATCCCGTGCGGAGCTATGAGGACAAGTACATATAATGGACCACGCTGCGACAACAAAGGGATCAAGATGTGCATGAGCTGACGAATCTATTCCATACCCTACACACAAAGTTGGGTATCAAATATTAAGAGAAACATCTAGTGCTAAAGTATCGCAGCTGTTTGCACAGATACATTAAGGAGGAAATGGAGTTCCTCGACATCTCCTCGCTTGGTACGACATACCGGTATGCTACCAAGATTGAGCAGAAATTCAAACAGAAGAAGCAGGACTTTGGATCTGCTAATCAAAAGCAAGGGAAAGGTGCTTCCAAACCGTAGAACAAAGGATAGAGCCAAGGCATGACGGCTAAAGACAACCCGTCGAAGCCACAAGAAAAGAACAGCACCACAAATCCAAAGAAGGACACGAGAAATTGGTGTGAGTTCCATAAGAGCTCCATTCACAACACAAGTGAGTGTCGAGCCAAGCAGTCACTAGTGGCTGAGATGAGGGCTTCTGAGTCAGATGCATGCTCCGACTCCGAATCAGAACCTAAAAAGGGGAATGAGAAAGGGAAACAGATTATTAATGCGGATCCCAACGCCACTGTTGCCACTACAAGAATCCAGAAGGATGAACCGGAAGATCCAGAGGAGGAGGAACGTCTCTTCCACTCCCAGATGTGGGTAAAGGGCTCCCCTGTACAGTTCATTGTCGACAATGGGAGCCAAAAGAACCTCATTTCAGCAGACGCCGTGAAGCGGTTGGGCTTGCCGCCCACAGCTCACCCACATCCATACACCATCGGGTGGCTTCACCAAGGACGAGATCTCCGCGTCAGCCAGCAGTGTCGCCTTCCCTATAGCATCAAGCCCTTCACGGAGGAGGTATTATGTGATGTTGCTCCTATTGATGTTTCTGATGTATTATTAGGACAACCATACTTGTGGAAGCGTCATGCTGTGTATGAGTCTCGACCTCGTGCTGTTATTATTACTTCGGGAAATAAGTTGTACAGGATACCAGAGGTACCACCTCCTACGACTATCTCTTTGGTTACTGCAAAACAATGTAGTAAGCTCATTTCCCAAACCAGGAAATTCGTTTTCCTGATGATCCGCCCCCAGGGCAAGAAGAAGACTGTGGCCACGACCTCCAGACAGGGCCCCTCCGCACGACAACAACAAATGGATAAGGTCGTGGAGGAGTACGGGGACATCTTCACCTCACCCACAGGGGTTCCTCTGCACTGCCAGGTCAAGCACCCGATTGATCTGACCCCAGGTGCGTCGCTACCCAATGGACCGATCTATCGACGCTCTGTTCTGGAAAATGATGAAATCAAGAGGCAGATTCAGGAGCTGTTGCAGAAAGGTCACATCAGACCAAGTTCATCACCCCGTGGGAGCCCGATCGTGTTGGTACAGAAGAAGGATGGGACGTGGAGACTCTGTATTGACTATCGAGCGCTGAACAAGATCACTGTCCGGAATAGGTACCCAATCCCACGGATTTATGACCTTCTGGACCAACTCAAAGGTGCAAAATATTTCAGCAAGATCGACCTGAAGTCTGGGTATCACCATGTACCAATTGAACCCTCTGATGTGTGGAAGACTGCCTTCAAAGCCAAGGAAGGCCTTTTCGAATGGCTGTTCATGCCTTTCGGGTTGACGAATTCTCCTGCAACCTTCATGAGGATGATGGACGACATCTTGCGGCCATTCACCAACTCATTTGTAGTGGTGTACTTGGATGACATTATGATCTTTAGCCAGACTTGGAAAGAGCACCGACAAGTCCTCCAAACACTGCGGCAACACAAGTTGTGTGCCAATTTGGAGAAGTGCACGTTTGGCATGACCCAGGTTCAATATCTGGGATACATTATTGATGAAAGGGGGGTGCATGTGGATCTAGCCAAGATCCAAGTCATTCGAGATTGGCCAGCCCCGACTACCATAACAGAGCTTCGCAGCTTTCTGGGTCTTGCTAATTTCTACCATAGATTCGTGTTGGGATTCTCTCATATCACTTGGCCCTTGAGTCAAGTCACCAAAGGAGGAGCGAGAGCAAAATTATTTTGGTCAGAACCTCAACAGAAGGTGTTCAAAGAATTGAAAAATCGCCTCTGTTCTACCCCAGTGCTCACCTTACCAAACTTGCAGCAGCCATTTGAGATCGAGACAGATGCCTCTGACTATGCTATTGGGGCAGTTCTTACTCAACAGGGACATCCAGTGGCATATCACAGTGAGACATTGTCTGACACAGTTCGCAAGTATCCCACTTATGACAAAGAAATGTATTCCATTGTGCAAGCTTGTCAACAATGGAAGCATTACATTTTGGGGAAGGAAACAATCATCCACACAGACCACCAGCCCCTGCAGTTCATACAGACACAAGGGAAGTTGCAGAATGATCGCCATCAGAAGTGGTCCACATATCTGCAACATTTTCATTTGAACATCAAGTACAAGAAGGGTAGCACCAATAATGTTGCAGACTGCCTCAGCCGACCACCGATCGTGGCGCTCACCACCGTGCTCAACTCTTATGGGCACAAGACTTCTGATTGGCCACTTCTCTATGAGAGTGACCCAGAATTCGGCCACACTTACAAGGCACTCTTGGGGGGCACGCAAGTTCCAAATTTTCACCTCCAAGATGCACTTTTATGTCACCTGGGACACCTTTGTGTTCCTTAAAGCGAGCGTGCCAAGATGATATGGGAAGCACACTACAGTCGAGTCGCTGGGCATTTCGGGGTCGAGAAAACAGTAGCAATACTACAGAAGTATTTCTATTGGCCGAACCTTCGAAAGGATGTCGAGAAGCACATCAGATCCTGCACTGCTTGTGCCATTACCAAACCGACCATCAAGAAGCAAGGCCTATATACTCCTCTACCTACCCCTAGTCGACCTTGGGAATCCATCTCCATGGATTACATGTCGGGCCTGCCTTCTACTAAGCAGGGAAATGATTGTGTTTTTTTGGTCGTTGACAGATTCTCGAAGATGGCCATTATGGCGGCCTGCAAGAAGAATATCACAGCAGAAGCCACTGCTAAACTCTTCTTTGAACGAGTGTGGGTGCACTTTTGGATCCCACAGTCTATCATATCAGATCGGGATAGCAGGTTCCTCAGCACATTTTGGTCCAGCCTCTGGTCGATGTTGGATACCAAGCTCACCAAGTCCACAGCTTTCCATCCCCAAACAGATGGCCAGACAGAGGTCGTCAACAGAATGATTGTACACATTATGCGCATGTACAATTCAAAGCATCCCCGCACATGGGACGAGAGCCTCCCCTATGTACAACATAGTTATAACCGGGCTCTCCACAGTTCAATTGGCCATAGCCCCTTTCAGGTGGGCTTGCGATTCCAGCCACTATGTCCCATTGACGTAGCCATGCCATTTGCAGCTGCTCAGGCCGATTCAGCGCACGTCCAGTCTGAAGTTGACAAAGCAAGTAGCTTCGTCGAGCGCATTCAACACATCCGCCAACAGGTTCATGATATATTGGACAGAGCTAATGCGAAGTACAAGCAGCGCCATGATCAACACCGGGTGCCACACCACTTCCAGGTGGGCGACAAAGTATGGCTACATTTGCAGAAGGAGCGCCTCACTGGACCTCACCGCAAGCTTCGCCCGCTCCGATATGGGACGTACACCATCACCAAGGCTGTAGGTAACAATGCCTTCGAGCTTAGTATTCCACCATTCCTTGGTCTGCACCCAGTCTTCAATGTGGATCGCCTTCGTCCTTACTTTCCACCTCTACTGGACACCTCGTACATTGCAGAACAACTCACACCAACAGAGTTAAACCCAGACTGCATGGAACAGGCCACCACAGATTGTATCATGGACATGCAAATCAAGAACACTCACCAATAGAAGATCCAACTGTATCGGGTTGTCAAAGCTGGCCAACTCCTGCACCAAGGAAAGTGGTTCACTAGGGACCAAGTTCAGCAGAAATTTCCTCATCTCATGGAGGAACTTAACGCAATGGGGACCATTGCTTCCTAAGGGGGGAGGAATGATCCAGGTGAATATTGGTGGTCACCCGCCTATTCCACTTGGGGCTCCACCATTGTCTATTTCAGTTTTTCAGTTTCGGCACAGTTTACTATTTTTAGCAGTTTTTCGGGTCCTAAACTTCCGGAGCCGTTTTGAGGCCCTAAACGACGTTTTTTGGGAAAACGGAGAGCAACATGGGTCCATGGACCTATGTTTCTCATTCCAAATTTGTAGTCCTCGGATAGATCTTTCTAACGAGGTATGGTACGCGTCAAACGGAGATCGTATGCCAAAGTTACGCCCCTGGGAAGTTGAAACACCAATTTACCCAAACGGGGCCCATAGTTTTGGCGCTTCATCTCCTAGGGTTAGGGTTTTGGCCGTTTAGGATTTCCCATTGTTTCTAAATGATAAATAGGCCCTCGAGCCTCATTGTAACACAGTTCAGAGGCCTGTAGCCGCCACATCTCTTCTCAGAGATAGCTACCAGCGCCCTAGCTAGTTTTATTTCCATTCTGTCTGTAAGCAAATTTCAGTTCTTTGATATTAATGAAATGAAGTGTTATTTCCGCTGCATCTCTGTATTTATGGTTATATGTTTATTCTATTGCGTTCCTGCATAAATCCGGATCAATGAAAAGCAAGGGGGGAGGTTGGATGTAATTGCTAACCTCAAGGTTGGGTGGTGTGGTATTTTCTACTAAAAAACCTTCCAAATATAGCAGATAAGTAAAAACTTTGGAATGTTTGCTGAAAGAAATTTATGTTGCTTTAGATGTTTTTTAGTATCTATTTTTATTTTGAAATTCATTGTTGTTTTTTTAAGAAACAAAATGATGAAATCTCTAGAATGAGTAATTGTTAAAGAAATGAAAAGTTCTAATTCGTATTAGAGATTTATATTATAAGAAATATTATTTCCATGTATGTTTGTCCTTCATAGTAAGGCCCAAGTTAAATCATGACGGGGTAAGCTCAGTGGGACAAATTTCCTACACTGAGTTGGATGCGTAGAAAGAACTCACATTGTGTTCTCTTAACATAAAATTCAAAAGACAGGAACATGAGGAAAGTTTGTAATATGTTACACAGTTAAACCACTGAGAATCTTGGAGTAATATAGCAGATAGGGTTATGAAGTATTGAGAAAGAAATAGTATGGCTTAGGGTATGGAAGGAGTCGGGTTTCTAGTTTAGTTTCTGAAGCCTGGGGAAAGCCCTAATTCGGAACCCGACCTTTAAAACCCATGAGCCACTTTGGTAGGAACCGAAACTAAAAACTAGAAATTCAACACCTTGCGACTAGAAAATCAATAATCTCTAGAAATAAATTAGTGTTGTAAAAAAATACCGTGAACAAGATGAATAATAGAAAATCCATAAAAAAAAATTATAAATAATTAATTTTTTAAAGATATGCACATATAATATTAATCTTCTTTATAAGAAAAATTTGGACATACCCTGTCGTTCATGTACACTCTATCCTATGAATTAAACTCAATAGAGGAAATATAACGAAAATGTTATCAGTAATAACAGTAACAACTTCTATTGTGAACCATTAAATTATAACCACAATAATTTAGAGAAATTAATATAATAAGGACGATATTTTCCATTTGAACCAGAACCATTCACACTTTGTACTAGAAAAAAGATATGCAAATATTAATATTAATTTGAATTCGCTGAGTAATCATACAATTATGGTAAACCATTCATGATTTGGTGAAACCAAAAGAGAAAAATAGGAATGATGACCTTTAAAACATTCACAGAGAAAAATATTACAAAGGCTACATCCCGCGAAATGACTGTAACTATAAGAGAAAAAGCTAAAAAAAATGCATTCCTTGAAACTTCCATGAAACAGGACAATAATCCTGCTTGTAGAGGAGATAGATAAAACTTAGAAGTGAACAAAAGTAAGTTAGGAGGAGGTTGAGAAATTCCTTGTAACCATTGTTCAGTCGCAAGAAGATTCATCTGAAGGGTTACTTGCACATATACCCATAAAATTTTAGAAACATATCACCAAATGAGGGATTCCATAGAACAATAGAGAGTTTCAGATAATTTTTTACGTGTAAGGTGTCATGGAAAGCCCGAAGCCGCTTCTTGTCAAGGGTCAAACTGATGGTAAGAAACCCTTTATAAAAAATAAGAATTCACTAAAAACAAAGAAGGGACAAACTTAACCTATCACCATGGAAATGGAGGAAGGACCCGAAGAAATTTCTTCCAAAACCTAATCTTACGCATCAAACCCCAACTTTTTGCATCAAAGTATTACCTCAGTGTAGGTAGAAAGAGACGACAAAATCCTATCAGGGGAGCTCCCAAATAATACCTGAAATTGATTGTTGGAAGGCAGAATCGAACCCTGGAAGATGAGGGTTTACAGACACATTAAATTGTAGAGGCCAAGAAGAAAATGATGCACAATCATGTTGTGGGAGGATGGTAGTTACCGAAACCAAATCCATAATACGTTGAACCACTGGATTGATTTCCCGGAGATCCATAGAGGATATTGTGTCGGGTATGATGCCTAGGGTTGGTAGGAACCTGAGTACATCATACGGTCATATGTTCACAACTAGCAGTCGAATTACCAAGAAGGTTGTAACACACCAACAATTGTGTATTAAGTTAAAAATTTTATGTAGTGAACCTTAGCATATCTTAAAAAAAGTTTTCATCCGAAGCTATGTAATTAAATCTAATAAGGTATTGTATAGCGTACAAAATATTATAATAAAAATTAAAATTACAATGTAATTTGACCTTGTTAACCAGTTTAGTGGAATAGACCTCATTAAATGGAAAAACAATAGTTTTAAATTTCCTTTTAACTATGGTAATTATGTGTTACTAAAAGTGAACTAGTGTATGTTACAATTGGTATCAGAGCACCCAGGTTACAACATTGTGGCCTATTGGACGTTTAAGTATTAAAATCATGTGTGAATTTTCATAAAGGAAGAAGTGAGAAGAAGAGTGTGCACAAAATGAGGAGAGGAGGAGTGGGTTTCACAACGCCAACGAGACAAAACGAGGGTACTGGTGCCGCAGCAGGAATAGATGCTAATCCAGAATTTGAAAACCCATAAATGTGGGTGAAATTGGGAGAAGAAACATAAAATTCATATACTCTGTTTTTTTAAACAATGTAACAATTGCAGGCAGAAATGAGTAACTTGAGGGCTGGTAATGAGAGTTAATACAAGAACAAGACAAAATATTGAAAAGTCTCTATGATAGATAAAACCAAGGATATAGGAACCCTAGTACCAATAATGGAACTCAGGCTGAAGCACATTGACAAAGGGATAACCACTCTAAATCAGGAGGTCAGAGTGAAAATGGAGAGGAATATGATAATTGTACAAGAGGAAAAGGGATTAAAAGGCAAAAGACTGAGTTGCAAGTGGAATTTAAAAAAAAAATAAACCACCAACGTTTGATGGTGAATTAGAGGAAGCTGCGGAGGCCTGGTTGATAAACATGAACAAATATTTCCATATTTACAAATACGACAATAATTTGAAGGTCAGGCTAGCCATTTATCAACTGCAAGGGAACAACCACTTTATGGTGGGAATAAATTAAGACAATCTTGGGAGTTGAAGAACAAGAGGTCACCTAGGACAAATTCCAAAAATGTTTCAAGGACAAATACCTCACAAAACAATTTTATGATGAAAAAGAGAAGGAATCCCATGACTTGAGGTTGGGGCAGCTAACCATGAACGAGTTTGTGTCTAATTTTACCTCATTGAGATACGTCCCCTAGATTCGAGAAGAAAAAGCTAAAGTGAAGTGTTTCATCAGCGTTTTACCAATTTTTATGAAAGAAAGATTAGAATTTTATAATCCAAAAATAATGGATGACATGATTAAGAAGGCTTGCATTTTATATAAACAAATGAAGCAGAAAGCTAAAAATTTTAACAAGAAAGGATCAAGAAATTTCCAGAATGTAAAAATTACAAAAATTGTCAATACCAAAGGTGGATCTAAGGGACCTCTAGGTAAGTACTCGGGAAAGGGCCAATAGATTTACAATTTTTATATGAATGCACACAAGCAGAAACATCAAGTAAGCCAGGGCTTACTAACTCTCAAAAACGTCCTTTACAATTTTGGGGTTGTGGGGAGCCCCATTACTACATAAATTCCCCCCATTGTACCAGAACGGATCAGGTCAGCAATATCCAAGAAGCTTTTGGGAGAAGTGGCAAGAATTTTACCAAGGATTAAAAAAACTTTAGAGGACCACCAATCGTAATATCAACCCACGATGGTAGAACTGGAAAGTAAGATAGCTCACCATACCATTTCAATATCGATAGGTCTAGGAGCTAGTTTAAGTTATGTCAATCCAAAAGTGGTGGAGCTGTGTAATTTACAAACTTGTAAATTTAAAGAACCTTGGTTAGTACAGTTATCTACAGGGGCTAAAAGAAGGGTAATCGTTGTAGTAGAGAACTGTCTCACTGGAATAGCAGGACATCAGATTTATTTTAACATAAACATGTTACCTTTAGGATCATACGATGTCTTAATTGGTATGGATTGGTTAGAAGGGTGTTGGTCCCTAGTAAACTACAAGGATAAGACTATCATTTTCCTCACCAAAGAAGGAACAAGACAAGAACTTCAAGGAATTAGGAGTCTAAGTAAATGTATTAAAAAAATTTGTCAAATTTATGTTGTAGAGGTTGTATTTTCCATTACTAAAATAAAACAGCTCCTATAGAGCATATTCCAATCATTCAAGACTATTCTGATATTTTTCCAAAAGAGATTTTGGGGCTTCCTCCTAAACGAGATATCTATTTTACAATATAATTAGACCCAGGTGCAACCCCAATATCAAGAACTCCCTACTAAATGAGTATTCATGAGTTGAAAGAACTCAAGATGCAACTGCAAGAATTCATTCGTCCAAGTGTGTCACCCTGGGGAGAACCTGTGTTATTCATTAGGAATAAGGATGGCACCTTGTGGTTATGTGTAGATTATAAGTAATTAAATAAATTAACCATTAAAAATAAGTATCCATTGCTAATAATTGATGACCTATTTGATCAGGTTAAGGGTGCTACCATATTTTCCAAAATAGATCTGCATTCAGGATATCACTAGATAAGGATTAAGGAGGAAGATATTTATAAAACAACATTTAGAACTCGGTAAAACCATTATGAATTTATTTTTTTTCCTTTAGGACTTACTGACGCTCCAACCACATTCATGAGTTTAATGAAAAATATTTTTCAATCCTATGTAGAAAAATGTGTTCTCATTTTTATTGATGACATCCTTATTTACTCAAAAAAATTAGAGCGTAAGGAGCATTTGCGATTAGTGTTGCAGACCTTAAGGAATCACCGGTTGTATGATAAATTTAGAAAATACGAGTTCTATAAGGAGAAGATTCAATATTTAGGCCATGTAATTTTCTCTGAAGGCATAGCAGTGGATCAAAATCATCATGGAGTCGCATGTTCTGAAAAATGTGGTAGATATCCGCTCCTTATGGGCTTAGCAGGATATTACCGTTGATTTATAGGGGGATTTTGAAAGGTTGCATATCCTATCACCTCCCTTGTGAAAAAAGGAAGAGTCTTCAAGTGGACTGTATAATTTCAAAACAACTTTGAGAAACTAAAGCATATATTGACCACAACCCCAGTGTCGAAGGTGGTTGATCCCGAAAAGGAATTTGTAGTCTATACTGATGCATGCCAAGAAGGAGTTGGTGGAGTTTTGATGCAAGAAGGTAGCCTGTTATAGCTTATGAATCGCGGAAATTGAAGGAGCATGAGAAGATATACTCAACCTATGATTTGGAGTTGACTGCATTAATTCATGCTTTAAAAGTATGGCAGTATTATTTGTTGGGGAAGAAAATTTTACTAATGACTAATCATAGCAGCCTTATAAGTTTCTTTAACTAACATACTCTTAATTCTCAACAAGCTAGATGGATTTACTTTTTGAGTGAATTTGAATTGGAAATAAAGCATTTGAAAGGGAAGGAGAACCGAGTAGCAAACACATTAAGTAGGAGGTTACATTGTGTGTATGAACTCTCCTACATTCAACTTAAGGTTAAATTTTCCAATCCAATAAAATAAATCGCTCTAAGATACCCTGAATATGAATTCTTATGGCAACAACTCTCCAAAAAATAAAATCAGGGACTCAAGAGGAATATGGTATAAATGAGGAAAATATATTAAATTTTAAAGGAAGAATATACGTTCCCAATCAGCTTGTGATTAAATAGTTAATATTGGATGAATTTTATAGGATTCCTTACACTGCTCATCCGAGGTATCAAAAATTATTCTTAGCCTTAAATCGAAGTTATTTTTGGCCCGATATGAGGAAAGACATTACGGAATATTTAGCCAAATGCTTGGAATATCAGCAAGTCAAAGTTGAACATCAACACCTAGCCAGATTGGTTCATCCACTACTTATCCTAGAATGGAAGTGGGATGTTATCACATTGGATTTCATAATAGGATTATCCACAACTAAAGTACAGAATGATTCAATAGTGTTATTCGTGGATAAAATAAGTAAATTTTCTCATTTTATTCCAGCATATTCTACATACAATACCATCCAAATTGTTGACATTTTCATGAAGGAGATTTTTCGGTTGCACGACATACCAAAGGTATTTATCTCTTACAGGGATGTCAAATTTACCTCCACCTTTTGGAAGGCCCTTTTAGAGGGAATGGGTACCCAAATTCAATTCAGTGCTGCATATCACCCATAAACGAATGGGCAGACTGAATGAGTAAATCATGTGTTAGAAGATATGCTCAGAATGTATGTTGTGCAACAACCAACCAAGTGGGAATATTAACTATACCTAGTTGAATTTTCATACAATAATGGTTATCATGACTCGTTAAAAAATGATTCCCTTTGAAGTGTTGGATGGCAGTAAATGTAGAACACCTACCAATTGTCATAGCCCGAAGGAAAAATTAATCTTAGGGTCGAACATGCCAGCCGAAATGGAGTCGATTGTGCACAAGATACAACAAAGTTTGAAAATTTCTCAAGACACAAAAAATACCTATGTAGACAAGTAACGAAATTATAGGTAATTTCAGATCGGGATCCTTTTTTTGTACAAATTAAACCAAAAAGAAGCACCTTGAGATGGGGTGGTTGTACAAAACTAGCTCCCTCTTACTGTGGCTCTTTCCAAATTTTAGAAATAATCGAACCTGTAGCATACCGGCTTGATCTTCCTAGTCATAAACAAGTACATAATGTATTCCATGTTTCATTGCTAAAAAAAATATATGTATGACTCTAAAGATATTATAAATTGGCAGGAAGTGCAGGTAAGAGTTAATGGATATATGTATGTATAAATATAAAGTTATTTCTCAATGTTTTAACAAAAAAAAATAAACTAATAGGAACTCCTTGGTTGTGTGACAGGTCGAGCCGGATGGAGAATTCCTAGTAGAGCCCCTATAGAAATAATGCTACGGAGGCGAGCCATCACCTAGGTTAAAGTGCAATGGAAGCACTTTACCCTTGAGGAAGCCACCTGGGAAGATGAAGGATTTATGAAGGAGGCCTACCCAGATTTTTCGTAAGACAAGAATGAACATCAGGGACGGTGTTCCACTCAAGGGGGGAAAGATGTAACACCTCGGGACTGCATTTAGTTTCTTTTATCCTTTATTTTTACTATTTAATTTATTTGGTTATGAACTAATATGACTATTAGCGAATAACTAATCGGCTTTATTTATGAAAATATAAATGTATGTATATGTTTAGAAAAATGTGGAAAAAGAAAAATGAAAAGGTTTTTGGTGAAAATACCCTAGAATGTAGTTTCAACCAACAGACAGTTACAGAAAATTATCCTCTTCTCTCTAGAGCTCTCAGTGGGAAAGAAGGGGGACAGAAGGAGAGGAATGAGAGGGTTTTCTTCTAGAGCTGGACAACAAGCCAGTGGAAGCCCTGAGCTTAACTAATGCTATAATCTTAGGCTGGACTAGGGGTCTCGATGCCTAGAAATTTGAATGTGGAAACTACTATTTGGGTGTTGTTCTGAAGGTGAAAAGAACGGGGGGATATTGGACGTAATTTCTAACCTCAAGGTTGGGCGGTGTGGTATTTTCTACTGAAAAATCTTCCAACTATAGCAGATAAGTTAAAAAAATTGGAATTTTTTTGTAAGCAATTTATGCTACTTTAGAAGTTTGTTAGGATCTATGTTTCTTTTTAAATTCATTGCTTTTTTTATTAAGAAACTAAATGATGAAAAATCTGGAAAGAATAATTGTTAAAGAAATGAAAATATGTAAGCCGTCTCAGAGATTTATATTATAATAAATAATGTTTATGTGTATTTGTGTCCTTCATATTAAGGCCCAAGTTAAATCGTTATGGGGTAATTTCAGTGGGAGAAATTTCCTACACCGAGTTGGGTGCGTGGATAGAACTCACATTGTGTTCTCTTAACAAAAACTTTAAAAGATAGGAACATGAGGAAATTATGTAATATGTTACAGAATTAAACCACTATGAATATTGGAGTAATATCGAAGATAGGGTTATGAAGTATTGAGAAATAAATAGTATGGATTAGGTTATGGAAGGAATCAGGTCTCTAGTTTAGTTTCTAAAGCCTGGGGAAAACCCTCATTCGGAACCCGGTCTGGTAACCCATGACCCACTTTGATAAGAACCGAAACTACCAGCAATTCAACACCTTGCGACTATAAAATCAATAATCTCTAGAAATAAAGTAGTTTTGTAACAAAAAATCCATGAATAAGATGAATAATATAGAAGCCATACAACAATTCTAAAGAATTGATCGTTTAAATATATGCACATATAATATTAATATTCTTTCCAAGACAAATTTGGACATACCCTGTTGTTCCTATACATTATTTCCTGAGCATTAAACTGAACAGAGGAACTATAATGAAAACACTATCAGTAATAACAGTAACAAGTTCTATTGTGAACCATTCACTCATAACGAAAATAATTTAGAGAAATTAAAACAATAAGGATGAGATTTTCCATTTGAACCAAAACCAATCACACTTTGTACTAGAAAAATGATATTTAAATATTAATATGAATTTGAATTCACAGATTATTAACACAATTATGGTCAATCGTTCATAATTTGGTGAAACCCTAAGAGAAAATTAGGCACGTTGGACTTTAAAACATTCACAAAGAACAATATTACAATGGCTACGTCATGTGCAGGGACTATAACTATAATCGAAAAACCTAAAAAAATGCATTCCTTGAAACTTCCATGAACCAGAACAAAAATCCATCATGTAGAGGAGATAGATAAAACCCGGAAGCGAAGAAAATTAAGTTAGGAGGAGGTTGAGAAATGCATTGTAGCCACTATTAAGTCACAAAAAAATTCATCTGAAGGGTTACCTACACGTACACCCAGCAAATGTTAGAATCCTATCACCAAATGAGGGATGCCATAGCACGGTAGAGAGTTTCACATAATTGTTTACCTATAAGATGCCATGGAAATCCCGAAGCCACTGCTTGTCAAGGGTCGGACCAGTGGTAAGAAACCCTTTATACAAAACAAAAATTCCCTAAAAACAAATTAGGGACAAACTTAACCTATCATCATGGAAATGGAGGAAGGACTCGAAGAAATTGTCTCCAAAACCAAATCACGTAGAAAGTGATGAACAAATCATATCTAGGGAGTTAACAAAGAATATGAAACTATATACCTAAAATCAATTGTTGGAAAGTAGAATCGAACCCTGGAAGATGAGGGTTTGCAGACACAGTAAACCATAGAGGCCAAGAAGAAAATGATGAACAGTCTTGCTATGGGAGGATGGTAGTTACCAAAACCAACTCCAAAAGACGTTGAACCATTGGATTGATTTCTTAGAGATCCAAGGAAGATATTGCACCAGGTACGATGCATAGGGTTGGGAGGAACCCGAGGACATCACATCAATCATATGTTCACACATGGCGGTTGAATTATCTATAAGGGCGTAACACACCAACCATTGTGTACTAAGTTAAAGTTTTTATGTAATGAACCTTTTCATATCTCAACCAAAGTTCTCATTTGAAGTTATGTAAATAAATTTGATAAGGTCTTGTATAGGGTACAAAATATTATAATAAAAATTAAAATTATAGTGTGATTTGACCTTTCTAACCAGTTCGGTGGAATAGACCTCATTAAATGGAAAAATAGTAGTTTTAATTTTTTTTTAACTATGATAATTATGCGTTGCTAAAAGTGAATTGGTGTATGTTAAATTTTGGTATTGTTTTGTTTGTAAGATCATTTTAGATTCATCTTAACTCTGGATTTATCAAGCACTTAGAGGGATCAAAATTTTCAAAGTGAAAACATCTTTTTTAAATGTAAAATTTGAGGAAAGGTTTCCATTCAGAGATTTGATCCCTCTTGTCACTTGATAGATCTACAGTTGAGATGAATTAGGCTAGTTTAATTAATAACTTATTTATTTTATTTTTATGTAATTTAATTGAGTCAAAATGTTTTAATTAATAATTATAATTGATCATTTTTACGCTGTAAAGTGTCCCTCTTTGAAAACAACTCCCCCAATTGCCACTTGTACCATTGTGCGCCATTAAATTTGATGTTAGACGATTGAAATAGTGTCTACCTTCATATTAAATACTTTTATTAATCAGTTACAGAAATAATAGAATAAGTAAAACCGTTTTCCAAATAATTGACTTCGTCCTCGCTTGGTTATATGATCACATCAAGAATCCTCTGTCATATGTACATTATCTCTTCCTCTTGCCAGTCCATCCTTTTTATGGTAAGTTGGCTCTCAATCATCAAATGAATAAAAGGTCTGATTTGATTATTATAATATTACAGAGGCTTGTTCCTATTTTCTCCGTCGTCCAAAACAAGGACGATCTGCGAAAGACTGTAAAAATTGCAGCTTAATTGTTATTATTTCTATTGATTATCATGGGTATATAGGTTTTTTTCTCTACTACTGACTCTGTAATTTGATTATAAGTTTATACAAAGAAAAGCAAAGCAAAGGTTGGATTTGCCTTCTTTTCTTTTCCTGTGATACGTTTTTTGTAAAGCCATACTGGAAATAGTTTTCTTCTCTCTTTTCGTGCATCCTGGTCATGGAATGTGAGGGAATGGGATGGGAGATGAGTCGTATTCAAATGTGGAGATAAATTCAAAAATAAGAAAATTTTGTTGGCCATCCAATCGCTTTAATTCTGGTTATCAGGAACTGTAAAAAAATTGTATTGGCCATCCAATCGCTTTAATCCTTGCTATCAGTAATTGTGCAATGTTTAACATCCATTGGCGTGCTTCGTGATATTTCTAAATTCGAATATTAAATACTTCACTGTCTGAGTTTTGGTTTCTTAATGTGGTCCCGTATTTTAGGTTGTGTGTGTTACTAGCAGGCATGTAAGTTTTTTATAGGATTTGGGAAAAATTATTCCTCTGATGGAAATAATGACAACTCGGTTTCGCAGAGTTTTGCAGTATTTATTGCTATTTTAAGAAATATTAAAATAGTGGTTTGATGTTTCAGCGAAGAAGACCAAGTGTCCAGCATCATCTGTTGAAGTTTTATTTTTATTTTTTCCAGAAATTGGGTTAGAAATAAGCTGTGTGTTTGAGAAATTACACATGAAAAAACTTCAGTTTCAATATTTGTGTCAGAATCTGAGAATAAGGTGCCAGAGTTCCGATCGATTCAATGGATTTTTAGAATTTTTTTTTGTTGATGTTGAAAAGGGGTAAAAACCTCCATGCATGTTTTTATTATGAAAAGCATTGTGATATGAGATATTTTTTTAGCCATGGTGGAAATTTGTATTAAAATTGTATTAAAAATTCCATGAAAACAAGGTTTGTCGGAGAGTTTAGTGCTTTAATTTTGGATTTGTTTTAGTGCTTTAGTTTTGGATTTGTTTTACTTGTGTATTTATTATTTTGGCTCAGGTCAGTGTGGGTAGTCTTTCAAGATGGTCAAGCTTCAACATTTCCTGATTTGTCAAATCCAAATATCATTTTTATAGTCTCATGGGCATGATATTTTTTCCTTGCAGAACCTGGATAAAATCCATATCTGAAAGTGGTAATGGTCATGTGTAATATATGTAATCATAAAATATTGAACTTATGCTACTGGTCTATTTAGCTATACAGGTGACCAGTCCGACGAGGAAACATCGAGCAGAAGTCGGTCAGATTGGATGCTTAACTCGATTTCCGATAACTCTCCATTCTTGGAGCGTAGACAAATTGATAAGTTTCAAGGTGAAGCTTCAAAAGGTGTGACAGAATTGAAGGGAATATTGGAAATTTTTCAACCCCGAGTATCACAGACCTTAGAGAGTTAGGTTGGGATTTAGCACATTTAGGATAATACCTGCCCGATGCCAATCCATTCAAAGACTCACAGTGATCCCTCCGTGTTAAAGTCAATGATGGTCGAATCTCTAGTTTTTTCATGTCCCACAGTTCCAAATTATGTTACAGTAAATCAGAGATTATATATTTAATCTTCTTTTATTTTATATTAATATGATTATGATATTATTTATTATTATATTTATATGATTGTACAATTATTTTAATAGCAATCAAATTTTCTCACCTCTATCAAATTAATTTTTATATTATATGTTTGTATTCACACAATCTTAAAGTATAACCTAATAGATATATTTGAAAATTATAAAATTGTTGTTAACAAAATATATATGTTTTTTTTAAATATATGTGTATTTTATAAGGTTTATTCTTAGCACACATGATTGGTTAAGAACTTTTCTGACCATTGAACCTTAATTAATTCATTCACTCTAGGATGTGAAATGCACTCTTACTTTTGTGGGTGTACATATTTTTTTATTAAATAGTTTCAAAGTCTTTGGGCTTGGATTGTAACGTCTAATTCAAATTCTTATGGGCTTACATTGTATATTACATCGTTATGCATTTTTATTTGTAACACATATTCCTTTGATAAATGTGATACTATATTTTTAAAATTGAAAGGGTTATTGAGTGCTTTTCTAACTTGTAAAAGTAGTTCATTTTTTTTAGGGATATGACGTAAACATTTTGAGTAGCCATTGAGGATGTTGTTGTCTTTTTAATGCTATGATGTAAATTAATGTTCATTTATTTTCAATGATATGAGGTAAAGATTATAATTACACATTGAGGTTTATGTTGGATTATTTAAATGATGTAATTAGTTTTTTTTTGGTTGAAATTTATGAAAATGAAAAATTTATGATTACTCAAGAAGAAAATTGATCAAATTATTTATGTGTTTATCAAGAGATTTTGTAATTTATATCATTAAATACCTAAGTTATACCATAGATGAGTTATTATTCTTTGTGGTTTTGATCTAATCTCTTTTTTCCCATTGAAATTTTTTTTTCGTACTTCGATACTTATGGCTCTTAGAGAAGAAATGGTTATACTAATCAAACACCTCATTTTTTAAACTTCTTGAAGGATGATATTTCATCTTAGGACCATTGTTGGAGTAGAGAGTACTTCAACCAAGTACCTCACCTTATGGGTCACCTTTACCATAATGCCTAGGAAGGAAGAGACTTACAATATGTGTATATAGACTATAGATATTTGAATAAAAGCGTTGTCAAGAATTGGTATACTCTATCATGTACTTCATAGACTATAGATATTTGAATAAAATTATTGTCAAGAATTGGTACACTATATCATGTACTTCGATCCATCTCCTTTGAATATTGGAGTTTAACCATGACAAATACATGGTCAGCTTTACCATAGTGCCTAGGAAGGAAGAGACTTACAGTATGTGTATATAGACTATAGATATTTGAAGGTACACTCTATCATGTACTTCAATCCATCTCTTTTGAATATTGGGGTATAACCATGACAAATACATTAATGACATGGACTCAACCATTACTAAGAATTTCCTAATTTACTTGATTTATTATTTCTAGCACCAAAACATTAATAAATACATAAACCAAAAAACGTAACTGAATAGCCCAATCCTGTTGTTCCCTCTCTGTAGTATATAGACTATAGAGATTTGAAGGTACACTCTATCATGTACGTCGATCCATCTCATTTGAATATTGGGGCATAACCATGACAAATACTTTAATGACATGGACTCAACCATTATTAAGAATTTCCTGATTTACTTGATTTACTGTCTCTAGCACCAAAACATTAATAAATACATAAACCAAAAAATGCGTAACTGAATAGCCCAATCCTATTGTTCACCCTCTGTAGTTGTAGCTATCCTACATGGTTCATGTGAGAGCATTTCCTCTATACTACTCTTTGCATGATTCATGTGAGAGCATTTCCTCTATACTACTCCTACTCTTTCCTATGTTACTCTGAGAATTTCCTATATACTACTCTTTGCATGATTCATGTGAGAGAATTTCCTCTATACTACTCCAACTCTTTCCTATGTTACTGTTGTAGCTATCTTGCATGATTCATGTGAGAGAATTTCCTCTATACTACTCTTTGCATGATTCATGTGAGAGCAATTCCTCTATACTACTCCTACTCTTTCCTATGTTACTGCTTTAGAGCGTTTCCTTAGCATCATATGGTGCAATTTCTAGTATTTACTTTTATTTTTATGATGAAAAAATTTATTTAAAACTTACCTAGATCCATCTCAAATCTAGATCTACCAAGTGTTGAGAGGGACCAAATCTCTTTTCACTCTAAAAGAGGTTTTCACCCCAAGATATTTAATCTCTGGTAACACTTGCTAGATCCTAAATGAAGATGGATCTACGCTGATTTTTTCTTCTTACTTGAGAATACCATTGACAAAACCATGGGTTGTCAAAACTTGGAGCCCAAAACCACCAAGTAAATTGACTGTTTTACCTCAATTTTATTTTAATTATTAATTTAATTATTTTATTTTATTTTTATGTAATTTAAATAAGTCAAAATGTTTAGATAACATAACATAACAATAACATATCAAGACATTGCAACAAATAAATTAAAACTAGTAATTGAATGTAAATACAAGAGTGAGAGTGAATGTGAGGATGAGGTAATATTTTATTTAAGAAGTTTTCCCTAATATCTCTCTTCACTTTTGTATTACTTTTAGTATCTCTTCTCACTTCCATTTTATCTTTTATATATGAATGTTGGGGTGAGAGAGGATATTAGAGAGAATTTATTAAGTAGTTTTCTCATATAATGGTGGGATGATATGAGAAAACCTCTTAATAATATTTTCTCTCATCCTCATCCTCACAACCTCAAAAGTGTAAATATGGATGTGAGGATGAAGGTGGGGGTAGAGAAATATATTAGGGAAAACATATAAATATGAGTGTTGGTGAAAGAAGATTATAGGAGGAACTTATTAAGTAGTTCCCCCTAGGATGGGGTAGATATTAAGGATAAATACTTAATAATATTTCCCTAATATCTTCCTCTAACCACACAATAAATTCTCCCTAATATTTCCTATATATGAGTGGGTGGAGGTAGGAGAAGTTATTAAGGAAAACAAACTAATAGTTCTAAATATCTCTCCTCACTCCCACCTTCACTCTCATATTTAGTTTTCTGTAATATTTCTCCTCATCTTCACCCTCCTTTATATAATATGAGAGGGCGAGGGTTTAGTAATATATCGGGAAAAGCTTTTATAATTTCTATTTAATATCTCCCCTCACCCCACCTTCTTTTTAAATATCTCCTTAATATCTCCCTATCCCTAATATGAGAGGTGTTGGGCCTTGAAATTGTTATTTACTTCCATTACATTTTCACTCATATTCCCGTATTATCACCTTCACTCCACCTCCATTTCATTACATTTACCTTACCATTACCACTATTGGGTTACATTTATGTTTTTCCAGACTTTATTAATTCCTAGTATTTTCAAGTGAATTTGTGGTTAAAAATTAGAAAATAGTATGCACATACTTATACCTAACAAGTGGAATGAGTTTTTTGCCATGTGTAGGTCAAAAATAAGCTTCTAAAAGGGTCTTATGTGGCATCCTAAGGCCAAATTCGAATTTGAATGGAGAAGATCATGGGATCATGAGGATATGTGTCTTATTTCCTATTTGTATTGTAACTCTAAGAGGACATGTGCCTTATCACTTCCTATTTGGGTTGTAACTCTAGAGATATAGGGAGAGATTCATGGACTCATATTAATGAGATAGCTTCTCATCCTTTTGTATAAATAGGGGAAGCTTTCTCATATCTTTTCATGTGTAAAATTGGAGTTATGCTCAAGCTTTGAATACAGAATTAGATTCTGACACATTACTCATGAATGTTCCTTAATTTTGACTTGGTTTTGCTTACATATGGAGCATCTCGATTTACCATCTCTCATACTTTTAGATCAGCTACCTAAAATGTGTGAGATTCAATTGCTTTTATAGATTAAAGTTTATTTGCTTTCTTAGTATTAGTTTTAGAATGACTGTGTAATCTTTTCTTTTCTAAGAACATTTCAAGAGGATAGATTTATCTATTTTCCAATTGGATTAAGTTTGAGGCAATAGAGCTCACAGTTATTTAGTTTCCTTTCATGTTCTGTTATTTACTTTCTTAGATCAAACTATCAATTCATTGTATAATTGAATGTTCCTAAAAGATCAAGCTAAGAAGGTGATACTTCCAAATTGGGTGATTGAATGTTCAACCTTTGCAATCACTGAGCTTTACTTTTATATGCTTTTACATTTTTTTCTAGATTAAGATCCTCAGTCAATTGTATAATTGGAAAGATCAGGCCAAGAAGGTGGCTTTTCATACTTCCAAATTGGGTGATTGAATGTTCAACCTATGCAATCATTGAGCTTTGCTTTTACATACTTTTACATTGTTTTCTATATTTAGATCCTCATTAAATTGTATAATTGGGTGTTCTTAAAGATCATTTCAAGAATGTGATTTTATCATATTTCTAAATGCTCGAATATCTAACCTATGCAATTATTGAGTTTTTCCCTTTGCATGATTTAATTGCTTTCCTAGATTTAAAGACTAAAGTATAATCGGTGGCTTATAAATCATCTCAAGTGGGTGATTCTATCATACTCTCATATCGGATGTTGGAGTGATTGAATGTACATTAGTGTTTTTCCTTTACATGTTTTGAAATGCTTTCTTAGATTAAAATTTGAATTCCTGCAAGTGTGATTGCACACGCTATATTTTCTTTTAAATTTTTCGTTATTTTTTTATATTGATGTAACTGAAAGACAATTTCTAGCACATACAGTGCATGCATGCTTCACAAGTTTACAAAACCCCTGGGTTGACAATTAAATGACACAAAATTCTTTTGCCCCAACATTTTGGCACTGTTGCCGAGAAGTGTGCATAGGAACTAGCTTTCAGTTTATAGTGTATTTTATTTTTATTTTTTTTAGTTTTTACTAACCATTTATGGACAAAGAATCTAGAATGCAACCCAAAGACTACATTGAGGAATGGTATCAAAAAGCGATTACGCCACAATATTCATCAATTCTTCAAGATATCCTTGCGGAAAATCGAAAGGACAAGTCGATTTCGCATATCCTTACAAACCATCAAGTACATTTTTCAAGTTTGGATATGAGCATTTCAAAAATTCTAATCTGTAAATGGCTTCATTGGAAGCATGAATATACTTTAAAACAAAAAAAATAGTTTTTTTTAAGATAGGTAGGAAAAATAAAAATATTTTTTTTATGTTTTCAATATAAATTTGATGTTTTGTGGTGCAATAAGAAACACCCATTTACTAACCATTTGCAGAAAAGATTTGCAATAAAGAAAAATGATTGAGAACAAGGAGCACAAGCGAAGATCACAAGTAATAATTTAAGGTATGAGATCGATCCTTTTCATTTTATTTTTGCAAAATCTACATAGGAATTGATTGATAAAATTTTGACTATGCTGACAAAATAAAAAATATCGAGTAAGCTTTCCTTTTGCACTTCATGTGACTTGGAGGACCAGAAAAAATAAATTTTTTTGTTACTATATCATAAAATCTAAAAAAAATTATTAGCTACAAAATGCGATTCTGCAGCTAACTTCTATTTTCATCCTTTGATTTAATTTGATTTGATTTTTATACTTTTAAATTTAAAAAAAAAATTAATACAAAAATAAAACTTGTCAAATTTCTCTATTAATAGATTTTAATAAAGAAAATTAAAAATAAAAATAATAAATTGTTTTAATTAAAATCTATATGTATATATTTTTAATTTTTCCTTAAAAATATAACATATATAATTTTTTTTTTAAAACCAAAATATTTTAATATGAAAACAAATAAGAAATTTCAAAACAAAACATAACACATAATTAATAAAAAATAAAAATAAAATACATTAAAACAAAGAAACAGAACAAGCGGAACAAGGTTGAATGGATGAATGCACAACTGCCCACATTTGTGTGCAGGAAAAGAGAAAAATCCATGGGGATTTCAAGGCTCTCAGACGTGTCATCAAACTCAAGACTTCTTTTCACTGTGATAATCATGGTGGGCATCTCTATGGCTTCTATTAAGCGAATGTTCAACAACCTTCTGCAAATTGTGGGTATCAATAGCTCTAAGACAAAAGCCATGGAGACTAGTCTTGGCCTGGTCTCCCACCTTGCTCATCTCATACTGATTTTAGAACTTGACGGTAAAACCAGCGGATTCCCTGGCACATTTGGTAATGGTACAGAGTGCCATGTTTGCTTGTGTAGAATTGATGGAGAAGCAGATCAGGTTATCTGGTGTGGTTGTTGGGATCTTTATCCTCTTTCAAGAGAATGATTTCAAATTTAAATCTAATGCATTGGTAGCAAGAAAAAAAAAATTTTGATGTGATCTATTGTTTTGATTCCATAATCCCTTAAAATCCAACCACAACAAATAATTTTATTTTCCAAAAAACGTAATTGTCAGAAAACGCAGCGTTCTAAAAACCTAATTTTAGAATGCATTTTATGACCAAACGAAGGAAAATTAGGAAAAAAAAAAACATGGGTTTTTTCTGGAACGGGGGAAATTAGGTAATGCACAAGTGATTTTCTATATTTTGCAACCATTTGGGAGAAAATCAGGGTTCTTTGGAGCTCCATTTTGCAAAGTACGTGAGGGAAAAATGATTTGTTTTGCACAGTGAACTATTTGAACATGGCACATTGAAAGAGGAAAAATTTGAATTAAAAAAAAAAAATTGTTGTGGCATTAAATCCACATGAAATTTTATTTTTCCAAATCGAATAATCCAAATTGATTCAATACTCGTTTCTTTCACCCTCTACACAGTTTCTTGATCTTGACTCGCCACTTTGCACCACATGATGCCATCTTGAATTAAGGTTGCCATTTTACATCTCAAACTTGCCAAATGATTTATCACAAACAGATATTGCATTTCCCAAGCTCAAAGCCCTTTGGTTGATGAAGAGAAGCCCTAAACAAATTATTTTCTCACGGTTGTAACACAAATTCTTCTTTTGGGAAATTTATTGCAGGTCATTCCACTTTAGATCTGTAAAGAAGTGCTTTGGAAGGCATACTTGTAATAAAGTTAGAGCTGGTTGTAAACTGATGGAAGAAATAGATAGGGATGCTAAATTTTCCGAGGAAAAAAAAAAAAAAACATGTTCGCAATCATCCTTCCAGTTATTAGAAAATGAATTTTCGTTTAATAATGCAATGCGACATATTGATATCAACTTCCGAACTTGTTTTATTAGTACCAATTCTCAGTTTTTTGTGTAAATGTCATAACCAGAGAGATTGATCACCTCTCTCTTTTGATAATCTTACATTCCATTGCAAAAGAAGTACTAGTTTTATTTTGCAGGTTTTAGGAGGAAGGACAGATGACTACAAGAGAATAGTGTCTCTCTCAAAGACCACATTTCTTTTACAAGAAGATGATCAGAAACAAAGAAAGAAGCATCAATGCATGAGCACATGCTAATGCAAATCAGATCCAACACTTGCAAGCCTTTCAGATGAAAGTGTCTCCATTGCATACATGCTTCCTCAGTAAAAAAACATTCACCTCATTTCCCTTTACATTCGCTATTTCATTTCTACTTAGTCATTCAATAAAATCCTCGTCTCATTTTCCCTCATTCCTCATTTATTTCTTTTTTTTCCCCAGTAATTATATTTTCCTGCTCTGCTTTCACTAACCTAGCAATAAAACCATCCAGCTCCTCTACAAATCTGATTCATTTCATTTCCATTTTCATTCTGTCAAATAAACCTTGATCCATTACAAAAAAATTATCCATAGTCCTTCAAAAATTATTATTTTATGCTTGCGTTAGATGATGGAGGATTCCTTAAGGCCTCCCTTCTAACAAGTCTTGGCCTATCGACATCAGCATATTATCTATGTCCAAGACTAGAGTCCTTATTAGTACCTTGAGGCTTGTATGCATTAATGACAAGTTCTCCCCCTGACAATCATGGGAATACATCAATGTCCCTTGATTGTCAGATCTTGCAAGTAGCTCGAGATCATCCCATCTATTCGCACTTCGCAAGATGTACTTAGGTATCTTGGCACTCATTAACATTAATGGTGAGTTTGCCTCGCATTGGTTAACGACATTCATCAATGGTCGGTAATCGAATGACTTCTCTTCATGCTCGACATCAACACATTTATTTGCATGACTAGAATTGTGCCATCGGATTTTGTAACGATTGAAGACTACATCATTTCAGTAGTTTGCAACAAGAATCAATTTGTATTGGCAGCAATAAAGATCCCAATCTTATCATCAGCAAAAAGAGAACAAAGAAGCAGATCAAATTCCTTTGTTTTACATACTTCATGATCCAACAGCATCAATAGTAACACTCTTCAGTACACACATGCAACTCATCCATTTCCAAAGGGTAAGTTAAGGTATGTCATTTTCTAACTTTTTACCATAGAATTCCTTGAAAATCTAGAATGATAATTTTTTGGAAAAAAACACTTATTTTCCTCATTTCTTTACCAATACCATCATTTGACGGGGGGGGTACATTCATATTCATATTTTTCCACATTCATATCACATTCAAAAGCCCACATACTTTCAAAAGATATTAACTATTACATTATTATTATGAGGATACAATGGCTTTTCAAAATTACTTAAAAGATAATTGGATACAAACACAATCATGGTTGTCACACAAGAACCAACTATGATGCAATCCAATAGAAATATACTTTGCAACAATAATCAAAGTATCATTATGCAAAGTTCAAAGATCAAAATCGAATGCAACAACAAAATATGGTTGAAACACAATAACCAACCATGTTGCAATTCAACTAAAAGACTTTGCAGAAGTATGAAGCTATCAAATGATATTATGCAAAGTTAAGCCAAAGCTCAAAGGATCAAAAATAATTAATGCAATAGATTGTATGAGGATATGCAATAGCTTCAGTTGGGGGGTATGTTGGGCCTTGAAATTTTCATTTACTTCCATTACATTTTCACTCATATTCCCATATTATCACCTTCACTCCACCTCCATTTCATTACATTTACCTTACAATTATCACTATTGGGTTACATTTATGTTTTTCCAAACTTTATTAATTCCTATTATTTTCAAGTGAATTTGTGGTTAAAAATTAGAAAATAATATACACATACTAATACCTAACAAGTGGAATGAGTTTGTTGCCATGTGTAGGTCAAAAAGAAGCTTCTAGAAGGGTCTTATGTGGCCTCCTAAGGCCAAATTCGAATTTGAATGGAGAAGATCATGGGATCATGAGGATATGTGTCTCATTTCCTATTTGTATTGTAACTCTAAGAGGACATGTGCCTTATCACTTCCTATTTGGATTGTAACTCTAGAGATATAGGGAGAGATTCATGGACTCTCATTAATGAGATAGCTTCTCATCTTTTTGTATAAATAGGGGAAGCTTTCTCCTATCTTTTCATGTGTAAAATTGGAGTTATGCTCAAGCTTTGAAAACAGAATTAGATTGTGGCACCTTACTCATGAATGTTACTTCATTTTAACTTGGTTTTTCTTACATATGGAGCATCTCGATTTACCATCTCTCATACTTTCAGATCAACTACCTAAATGTGTGAGATTCACTTGCTTTTATAGATTAATGTTTATTTTCTTTTTTAGTATTAGTTTTAGAATGACTGTGTAATCTTTTCTTTTCTAAGAACATTTCAAGATGATAGATTTATCTATTTTCCAATTGGATTAAGTTTGAGGCAATAGAGCTCACAGTTATTTAGTTTCCTTTCATGTTCTCTTATTTACTTTCTTAGATCAAACTATCAATTCATTGTATAATTGAATGTTCCTAAAAGATCAAGCTAAGAAGGTGATATTTCCAAATTGGGTGATTTAATGTTCAACCTATGCAATCATTGAGCTTTACATTTACATGCTTTTACATTGTTTTCTAGATTAAGATCCTCGGTCAATTGTATAGTTAGAAAGATCAGGCCAAGAAGGTGACTTGTCATACTTCCAAATTGGGTGATTGAATGTTCAACCTATGCAATCATTGAGCTTTGCTTTTACATGATTTTACATTGTCTTCTAGATTTAGATCCTCATTCAATTGTATAATTGGGTGTTCTTAAAGATCATTTCAAGAAGGTGATTTTATCATATTTCTAAATGCTCGAATATCTAACCTATGCAATTATTGAGTTTTTCCCTTTGCATGCTTTAATTGATTTCCTAGATTTAAAGACTAAAGTATAATCGATGGCTTGTACATCATCTCAAGAGGGTGATTCTATCATACTCTCATATTGGATGCTAGAGTGATTGAATGTACCTTAGTTGTTTTCCTATACATGTTTTGAAATGTTTTCTTAGATTAAAATTTCAATTCCTGCAGGTGTGATTGTACGCACTATATTTTCTTTTGAATTTGTTTTCTTTCTTTTTGTTTCTTGATTTCATAGGTTAGTTGAATTTCATTTTTTTCATTATTTGATTTCATAGATTAGATAAATTGGTTTTTGTTATTTTGCAGTTAGATTGATTTAAACTGAAAGACAATTTCTAGCACATCCAATGCATGCACACTTCACAAGTTTACGAAACCCCCGAGTTGACAATTAAATGACAGGCAATTCTTTTGCCCCAACAAGAGGGTGGGCATGGGGGAGATATAAGGGAGAACTTATTAAGAATTGTTCCCTAATATCTTCTCCATCCTCTCATATTGTACATACACTGATGGGGGTGGAGGGAGATAAGTTATCCCTAGTATCATTCCCACTCCCATCCTCCCCTCCCCTCCCCTCCCCTCCATATTGTACATATGTCGTGGAGGTATATAAGTTCTCTCTTACAAGTTTTCTTTAATATTTATCCTCATCCCCATCCGTACCCCCACCCTTTCATATTGTACATATGTAGGTGGGGGGAGATAAGTTCTCTCTAATATCACCGTGAGTGACCGTGACCCTCAACTTCATATCATACATATGTGGGTGGGAGGAAGAAAATTTCTCTCTAATATCACGCCCACCACCATCTTCTGATATTGTACATATGTGGGTGGGAGTAGAAGATATTAAGGAGAATTAATAAGTGGTTTTCCCTAATCTATTTTTTCATTCTTGGCATCATGTATTTTCATAAAAAAATAATTTTTGCATTGTGGGCCTTGCCCAAATAACTTCAATGAGTTAACAATTCACCATGATTAAAAAAGAAAACAAATTTGTATTAATTTTTGAAATGTAAAATAAAAGTTATTCAAAATGGAGTTGTCTACCACTCAACAAGATAACCAGGAATACAAAATAACCCAGACTACAGTTTTTTGACGTAATGTATTTTTTTCTCATTTTTCGATGGTGGAAATAGATTCAAGAGCATCAAAAACCGTTGGGCACCCAAAATACTAAAGTTTGATAGGTGTAACCCAGATTTTCAAAACATTCTGCCATAATTTTTCATAATCTTACCAAAATTTCTGAGTTATTTTG
This sequence comes from Pinus albicaulis, assembly GCA_034641835.2. Taxonomy (NCBI): domain Eukaryota; kingdom Viridiplantae; phylum Streptophyta; class Pinopsida; order Pinales; family Pinaceae; genus Pinus; species Pinus albicaulis. Next base: position 527,935,475 of record CM076572.1, read on the forward strand.
TGTGTTTTTTAAACTACCCAATTCAAAATAAAATGATTTAAACAATATATATGCTCAATGTTTTTTGGTGAATATTTTTTTTAGAAATAAAATATTTTTTTGGTGAACATTTTTTTTGGAAATAAAATTCTTTTGTAATTTATTTCTTTTCTCATCATTTTAAAATGAGCTAAAATCCTTAACCATAAAGATTTATGATATCAAACAATTGATATTATGACTTCCTCAAAAACCCCTATTAAATTTACCAAAAAATCCGTAAAAAAAAAATAAAAAAAAATTTATCCATTTTTAACTTCTATTAAAAATTAACCCATATGATAAAACATAATAAACACAATTTTTTATTAATTTCATCCTACATTACTTCATAAGGAAAAGATAAATTTTAAATAATCTTTATTTGAATATTAAAAATAAAATAATTTAGTTTAAACTTTTTCTAAAAATATTTTTTTATTCTTTGTTAAAGATTGACAAAATATAATTTAACATTTTTATATTTTAAAAGCTTTAATCAATTTCTATATTCAAAATAACAATTTAAATAATAAAATATTTAACAAAAGTCATATAACCATATTCCAATAAAAAAATCACCTAATCAAACTCTTTCAAATAAAACAATAAAATACAAAATAACCCAAAAAAATATACTTTGCGTACGCTGTATGTCGTCTCCCTCAGTCTACTTCCGAGGAATAGTTGCATGTAGCCCATATTTATTTATTGTGTGGTCAAACACATCATTGAATAGTTAAGATCCCTTGCCCAACTTTAAACGTGAAGCTATTGCTATTATGGGATGGAATTTGAATGTTCAACGATCGTCTACCTAACCTCAAGGCTTACTTTTTCCAACCAACGTTAAATCTTATCCATTTTCTAATTTTATATTCTATCTTATCCATTTTCTAATGTTATATTTTATTTTTTTAAGAAAGAAAAACACAAATTTATTCTACCGTCCAGTGTGATCTTTATGTGTAAGTATGTTGAAATCAAAAAGAAAAAACTAAAAAATTAAATAAATAAATAAAATATAAATAACGTCGGCTTAAACAATAATTTGCATAACCATACAAATAAACAATTAAAAATTTATTAAAAATAAATTTAAACGATATAAATTTAAAATATAAAGAGTTTTACTAACACTCAAAAAATATATATGGTAAATAAATAAAAATATAAATATAAATAAACAATAAGTATGGTAAATAAATAAAACCTCTTTTTATACTTACTCCAAAAGTATGGTAAATAAATATAAATACAAATAAACTAAATGTATGGTACATAAATCAAACAGCGTTTTATATTTACTCCATAAACCACTTTATATTTACAAAAACTCAAAAAGAGGTTTCATTTAGATGAAGCCTATGGGCCAAATACCATGGGACAAATACCACATTTATAAAAGAGGTATGGTAAATAAATAAATATAAAAGAGGTATAAAGAGGTAAGGTAAATAAATAAAAATATATCAAATAAGATTAGAAATCATGAAGTCTATGGGCCAAATACCATAGACCAAATTATTATTAATACCATGCAAAAAAAATATTATTAACCCTAACATTAATATTAAAATATTAATATTATTAAATTTAATAACTTTGGATTAATAGAATATTAAATTTTTTATATTGTAATATATATTAATATATCATGATATATCATGACATATGATAGAGGTGGAGAAATAGGGGGAGTGACAAGGGAGAGATGGAGATGAATTGAAGGAGAGGGGAGAAGAGGAATGAAGAGAGAGAGAGGGAGAAGAGTGAGAGAGTTAGAGAAGGGTAAGAGAGGGAGAGGGAGAGATAAAGATGGAGGTGGGAGAGAGAAGGAGAGAGGATTGGAGAGAGAGAGAGAGAAAGAGAGAAGGGGGAAAGGAGAGGGAGGTAGGAGAGAAAGGGGGAGAGAGGAAGGATGAAAGGAGGAGAGAAGGAGGGATAGAGAGATGGAGTTGGAGGTGGAGAGAGGGAATATAGGAAGAAGAAAGACATAGAGAGGGAGTGACAAGGGAGAGATGGAGAGAGAGTGTGTATGTTTAGGGGTGAGATAAAGAGACATAGAAGGAGTGATGAGACAAGGGGGCAGAGAAGGAGCGAGAAGGAGAAAGGGAGGGATATAGTAACATAGTTGGAGAGTGAGATAGAGTGATGGGGGGAGAGAGAGGATTAGAGGGTAGAGAGAGAGAGAGAGAGAGGATTGAATGGAAAATAGAGAGAGGGAGAGAGAGAGCCAAGGGGGGCAAATAGAAGGCGGCGAGAGAGAAAGTGAGAGAGAGGACTTAAGAGAGAGGAAGAGAGTGATGGGGGAAGAGAGAGGATTTTAGGGGAGAGAGAGAGAGAGTGATGGGGGAAGAGAGAGGATTGTAGGGGAGAGAGAGAGAGAGTGATGGGGGAAGAGAAAGGGAGGGAGAAGAAGGAAAAGAGAGGGGACTTGAAAGAGAGGAGGAGAGAGGTAGGGATAGAGAGATGGAGTTGGAGGGGGAGAGAGGGAGGGATATATAGATGGAGCTGGACGAGGAGAGAGGGAGGGAAGAAGAAAGACATAAAGAGCGAGTAGAGAGAGAGAGGGGGAGTGACAAGGGAGAGATGGAGAGAGAGTGTGTGTGTTTGAGGGTGAGATAAAGAGGAAAACAAGGAAATATGGAGAGAAGGAGAGAGAGAGGCATATGGTAACAAAGTTGGAGGGTGAAGATAGAGAGAGAGAGAGAGAGGTGGGAGAGAAAGAAAGAGAGAATGAAGAGAGGTAGGGAAAGAGCAATGGAGATGGAGGGGGTGAGAGAGGGAGGTAAGAATAAATACATAGAGGGTGAAAGGTGGAGAGAGAGAGAGAGAGAGGGAGTGATAAGGAAGATGGAGAGAGAGGCAGAGGAGGAGGGAGTGATAGATAGATATATTGTAAAAAGGGAGTGTATGTTTTGGGGTTGATATAGACCAACAAAGGGAGATAGAGATATAGATTTGAGTGCAAAAACTTGAGGAAAGGTTTGCACGTCGAGGGATTTGATCCCTCTCGGCGCTTGATATATCCGGAGTTAAGATGGATCTAGGCTGGTATTAATATAAACCAGTTACATGTACAAATATATCATATATGTAGAAATGTTTTGTTATGTGAAAGGTTCACACATAGAAGGATTGCTCAATGATAAAAATCTAAAGGTAGATCCAGAAAAATCCTCATAAAACATAGCATAATCCAATACGCAACAAAACCAAAACTATACAAAAACAAAGACTATAACGATGTCATATCATACAAAAAAATTAATATCGATATGAGGCATAAAAGTACTCACATGGAAAAATAAACATGTGTAATCACCACTAGAGATACGTCCATATAGACAAAGTATCATATAAACAGAGCCACAAAAAAATAAGGAAAAACATATAGTTGAGACCTGCAAAATTTGGTAGAGAGAGGGATGGTCCCATCATCGATGATTCTACCATTCATGAAACCCTGGAAGTAGATCTTACCCACCATCTAATGTAGTCCACTCTTTGACAGTCTATCTTCCATTTTATTATGTTAACGTTGAGTGTGGGTAATGGAGATTTTATCAACTTGTACAGACAAAGCCCTGATCTGATTTAACCAGCTGGAGAGAAGTGGAGAAAATTTGATCTATAATTGACACAATCTATTGTAACCATGGAATCTTTGAAGATGGATAGAGTTTTGAGAGATATCCAGAGAGCACAATAGATAAAGCCCCATAATGCCATTACCTTTGCTTTAGTATTAGTCCTAGGACCTCCATGCCAACTAAAAGCATAATATAAACAAGGGTCCATAACTAAAATGACACAACATCCAAAGATAGAATTATGAGAAGCACCATCAAAAAAACGAATGAGGAAATTTTCCTATAAGTCCAATGGCATCAAGTTCATGTTCTTCCCAATAATAGGTTGTTTCTAATATTCCAAAATGAAAGCAATAATCTTGTTGCATGTGTTGTTAATGGAAAATGGGGAATCTTCAAAGAGGAGTTTGTTCCCGCCACACTGGATACCCCAGAAAATAAAGAAGGGAAGGCTTTTTTGACCCTTATAATTGTGAAACCAATCCATGATGCAATCATCAATAGAGATATATGACAAACTAACAAAAATCTTCATATATTGTAGAACTCTTTTCCATAATGCAATCACCCCCCTTCGCATTTGAAAAATAAATGTATATGGTCCTCATTCTCACATACATGACACCTACCAACACCATGAAATCTCCTTTTACACAAGTTTTCCCAAGTGAGGATCATGGAAAATTTTAGGGGCTAATATTAGGAGGTGGGCTAATTTTCCATGTTTTTTCAAAAAAAAAAAGAATTAGCCAATTTCCATTTTTTCTAAAAATGATTTGCCCAAATGTTAAAATATAAAATTATTTTACATTAAAAATCACTAACATTATATAGAGACTATATATAAAATCATTATATATTTGAATAATTTTGCAAATATATCAATAAACATTTCATAGTTTGCATATTAGGGACTAGTGAGATTCACCAATGCTTTTAATTCGAGATAATTTTCCATCCTTAAAATTTTCCGTGGTGATGATTTTGTTTTGACCAATGATCCAACAGAAGTACTTCAACTTGAGGGGCATATGCCAAGATCAAATCAGCCGAAACCACATCATACCAGACGACAAATTATGGGATTGAGAGATATGTGAATACATATCTTCAATTGCTATATGCTGAGAGAATCCACCGTTCACCATAAGAGAATCGACCTTCGACATTTTTGTTGAAGATGATTCCAACTTCATAAACATTTTGAATGTACATATCCCAACTTTTCGCCTACTGACTTACAATACCTAGTGCCTTAGATCTAATCCAAATAGGGAAAAAGCCAAAGAATCGTCATCTTGGCGCAACTGATGAAGTTTATGGATTTCCAATGTGTGAAGATGGAGAATGATCTCCCTGGATAAAGAATGGTTACCAAAGAAACCCTGGATGGGGTCCATGCCCACCTCCACCTATGTGCCCATACCAATGTCCTAGCATAAATTACTAAGGAGTCAGTGCTTGATTTTCATAAATTCATTCCAAATATAGGAACCATTTTTCATAGGGGGAACACCATTACAAATCCACAACTGGATTGGTTATTCTTTTAAATATTGCTCAAAAATTATCTTCTGCTAAAGACTAGAGCATAAAATAGCTCTCCAAAAGCTTTTAATATTAAGCACCCATCCAAATCGCTCTACGTATTTTAGGCCCCAACCTCCTTCATCCTTGCACCTAGTGAGGGCATCCAAGTGAACAAGATGTATTCTATCTGGACCACGAGCACCAAAGCAGAGGAAATGAGCAACAATAGAGTTAATACAATTTATAACTTTCTTGGGAAGAAGGAAAAGGTGCATCCAATATACAACTATAACGTGAAGGATTGACTATGCAAGGGTCAACTGACCACCCAAAGTTAATCATCTGTGTGACCAAGTCGAAAGTCTGCACTCAAAATTCTGAATTAGCCAATGTTAGTTCGATATAGTGTACCTGTTTGGTCTCAGAGTAAAACCGAGATATTGAAAACCTTGTTCCAACTATGATATATTAAGAGATAACATGGATGCAATCCCCTCAATCACAACATGGTCTTCCAAAGCAAAGATGATCAAACACTTATTTTTATTCATAAATAGGCCAGATGCCTCCCCGAAATTGTTGATAAGCATATTAGGGTGAGGCTATTGATCCATATATACTCGACCATAAACCAAAAGTACATCACCAACAAAGATGAGGTGGGTAACAAATGTCTTCTTGGAAACCAGAATGCTTTGAAAAAACCCATTGTGATAGTCTTTAGTTAGTTTCATGCTCAATCCATCAATAACAAGAAGGAAAAGTAAAGGGGAGAGAGAACATCCCTGTATTAAACCACATGAAGCCTTAAAAAACGAGGAAGGGACACTATTAATCAGCAAGACATAATTGACCAAAGACACACAAGCGATGATCCATTCCACCACATCGATCGATAGCCCGACCTTATGAAGGATCAATCAAAGGAAAGACCAATCCACACAATCATATGGCTTGTTTAAATCCAACTTTAGAATCAAAACCTCCTGCTTCCTTTCCTTTATCCTTTCCTTTATTGAATGTATGCATTCTTGAACTATGGCGACTACTTCATAAATCTATTGGAGAAAATCAAATTATTGTGGGGAAATATGTGTGGATAACTTCTCCTTAAGATGTATAGCAATTATCTTGGAGATCATCTTATAGGTTATGTTACAAAGTGAAATAAACCTAAAATCCATGAAAGTAAAAGCATCAAAGAACTTTGGGACTCGTGTTTCTTGGTTGTTTAGTTCGTAGCCTCTCTTGTAAATTTTACAATATTGATTCATCTGTTCGTTCTTTCCAAATTCTAATATTTATGCAATATATTTGTATTTGTGGTACGAATGTTTACTTTTCCTTTCCCAAAATCCGCAACCTCCACTAAAATCGTATTTAGTTTTAAAATTATATATGATTCTTTAATATTATTGGTAGTACGAATATTTACTTTCCCTTTCCCTAAATCCGAAGCCTCCACTCATTCTTATTCAGTTTTATGGTTGAAAAATGAAATGCTTTAAACCAATTTTCAAACCCATAGGTGTCATAGTCGCGATAATATTAGTTTATCAAAAGCTCGTGCCCTTCTTTTCCTTTGCGTAATATCCTTTACACGTAATCGCTATTTTAAAACCTTACTAGCAGCAATCAAGGGATTCTTATGACATCAATGGGCCTCCTTACAAAATTATGGATAAGTTTTTCCATTAATTAATTAATTTATTTATATCTTTTAATTAAAAATACTTTTTAATAATTTTGTGTTTTTTTTATAATCATTTAATATTTTATTATAATAATAATAATTTAATTTTAAAATCATCCATTTTTTTAATGAAATATTCAAATAACTATAAATATACTTTATCTTTATTAAAATCTTTCATATATACATAATCAACTCTTTTTAAATTTATTATATAATCAACATTTTTTTAATTTATACTCTACCCTTACTAAAATCCATAAAACATACATAATCAACTCTTTTTTAATTTATTCTATAGCTAATTCATTTTTAACTTAAATCTAACATATTTTGAAAAACACACATACGTTTACTCTTAAATTTGTTTAAATATTATATTTTTGCAATCTTATAAGTCACTTTTACTTTTATTTAATGATGTCTAACTAAATAAAATAAAAAATTTCTCTCGTAATCCATGAAACGAGTTAAACTACTAATTTACACCCAAGAGGAGACTTCGGAAAAAAAATAAAATGGAAATGGGAATGGGCTTTTTACGTTATGCGTTTACCAAGGTTATAAGACAAATTATGGCGGTGAAATTTTATTAATTTTTTCAAATTATTCAAAATTAAATTTTGTTTTTATTGTAATGAGAAAAGTGATTGATATAGTACTTAAATCTTTCACCAACAGATATAAACTTAAATACTAAAACTGTTATGTAACCAAAACCTTAACTCTTATAATTAGTATTTTTTTTTAACTTTCAAATTAAACCCACATTTATAACTTCATTAAAATACTCTAAAAAAATTATCAAACTCTTTTTTAAATAAACATAAATATTTTATTAATAACACTTAAGAATATATAAAATTCACCCTAAAGTATTCATCCAACCTCCATCATCTCAAAACTGTCCAATGCTGGCCCCTAAAATAATTGATACATTGATTTTGTCATAAATTGTGCCAAAGCTTGAATCTAAGCCAAGCCAGTCAGAGCCAGTTCCATCCGTTGACCCAGTTGGTGGAGTTGGACGAGCACCAAAGCAAGCAGCAGTAGCTACTGGGTAAACAACAAGGTAAAATGGAAAAGTCTATCTTAAGTGGTTGATGGTTCATGCCTAATGTAGCTCGAGTCCCTCGACCTCGTAACCTCAGTCGAGTCCCTCCGGGCCTCACCTTTCTTAGGTCAAGTGAGCAAGAAATCCCTCACCATATGAATAGTGAGTGACTCCGTCCCTCCGGGCCTCACCATATGAATAGTGAGTCCCTCGACCTCGTAACCTCGGTTGAGTCCCTACTGGGCCTCACCATATGAATAGTGAGTCCCTCGACCTCGTAACCTCGGTCGAGTCCCTACCGGGCCTCACCATATGAATAGTGAGTCCCTACTGGGCCTCGACCTCCCTCACTCATAAATTTAATCTCATGCCTATTATATATGGGATGCTACCCCTACTTTTGGTACCTCCGCGAGTAGTATAGACCAGATGCTTCCATAGCCGTAACACAAGGAATAAGAAGGTACAGAGATAGGAAGGTTTGCGCATTAGTCAATAACGAATTGAATCTATGGTGCCATTACATAGTTACGTCAAACAAATTATTCTGAGTGAAGCGAAATTATATTTTCAGGGTTTAGCGGAACCTCTATGTATTTTGTAGGTTAGGGTAACATTCTTCTATACTACAGTAATTTTTTTTGGGTAGGATTTACTTCTATTAATAACATGTATTAATAATGTTTAACACCATTAGTATTACATTAAAATCATAAATTTTGAAACATTAAAATATAATTAGTTAAACTTTTATTTTTACTTTTCACTTTAGCTTATCTTATGGTTAAGTATTTTGTTGATATGAACTCCATATAATAGGGTGATTTAATGTTTTGACTCACCATTAAAATCAATTCGTTTATTTACTCTGGAAATCAATTTCAAACCCTGACTTGAATTTGTCTGTGCACGTAATCTTTAACCTGTGACTTGTTGATATGAAATGGATTTCCGCGCGTGTTCTTCTTCACGGTTGACAAACTCTCACCTTCCCTTTCCAGGTACTTCTGGTTTTCTATGAGGGTTTTCCGACATGAATATTCTTTCCGTTTTGGGTTAAAACCCTAAGCTGTTGCGAGGAATTAAGTTATGACTTGATGTGTATTATTATTCCTGAAGCCACTAGGGCTCTGTCTTTGTAATTAATGGTTTACTCCAGCCTCGGGTTGGCTTAATGCATCAACTACTTCTATATTGTTTTGGGTGTATTCTGCCATGCAATATTGCCATTTGACTTACTCACCAATAATTACATGTTCGTGTCTAGAGGAGTTCTTGACTCTGTTATTCGAGTTGGCTTAGACATGCTGTTAAATTATGATAGAGTCGTATTTCTCTTTTTTTTTGAAATTTTCCTTTTCTTGACTCAAGTTGTACAGGAATTCAAGCAATGAATGAGTTAATGTTTACATTGCGCTTTGTTTATAAATTATGGCTATTCGCTCTTTCATTCGAAATTTCCCTTTTTGGGTTTCCATGATTTCTGTACAATTAAATCACTCAACGTTTATCCGATTCTTATAGCAAGAAGGTTTATTCTGATATTATTTTATTTATTTTCTTCTGACAGATTACTTGCATGTTGTTCGTTTCCTCTGTCAATGTAGTAGTCTACTTACATGTTTTTTCTTAAATAACATAGTAATTACAGTGATCTCTTTTTTTGGGATTTTCTTTCATATGTTTTTTATGTTGCCCTTGAAAGGGTCTGGTATTTACAGTACAAATTGTTAGTTATTTTCTTTAGAATGATAGTTCTATACTCTGATAGATTATACAAATCTTCTATTCTTACTCAGTATAATAAATAGTTGTTTTTCACAATCTTCTTTTCGTTTATAGATGTTAATATTTTCTTCAGCATAGGGGTTTACTGATGTCTGGACCATCATTTTAACTGGGTTAAATTTCTATAAACCCATTGTCTGTGTATAGTCTTACTGTAGATGAGAGGACAGACTGTACAATCTAGGGGTTCCATCCCTGGATAGACTAACAACGCTTTCAATCCTCTGTTCTAGTTTTCTTAGTTAATTTTACAATTTCCCTACAGAATTTTCCAACCTGCAATTTTCTTTCTGCCATATCATTTTTTTGTTTACTTCCTTAGAATTGCTCTACACATACAGAGAATTCCTTTCCACGAACAATGCATTCAAGGCATTCTATAAAGAAATAAATTATCATACAGTGACTTAATTAAATAAATCTTTCTCTGCCATATACAGTCCTTGTTTATCTGTTCAAGGAACAAAATGTACAGTTACTGATCTACTGTTATTAATTCCACATTTGCAAAGACAAGCAATTATCTAACTAGAATCCATATCTAGCCATTTCTGTTTTTCTTAACACCGAGTTAAGTTACTTATCTCACTTTAGCAAGCTGATGATAGCCTCCCAACCTTGAGAGAGGAAATTAGATCCTCAAATCCCCCCGTGCTCCTCACTAGAGTAGGATTTAATTAGTAGTATTACTGGAGTAGACCTCAAGTCCCTCTGTCTAGTATTCTCTCCAGATTCAAGTTGCAGAGTTCCACTGACTCCAACCAGCTCTGGATTACTCTCCCCCTCAAGCCTTACGACCCTCTTCTTACTTCACAGAACCCCTTTTCCTCATTGAGATTTCCTCTTTATCCTCAGAGGAAAAGGTCATTGTCTTTAACTACTTTTGTCTAACTACTCTGGAATCTTGGGAATATTTACCATCACTTTTATGGAAACCACACCATAAATAATTCTTTATTTAAAAAGAAATAAATCATGTTCATTACTAGATTAACTTTACTTGTTAATCCTATTTAAAAAAAAAAAAATGCATAATTCTCTTAAAAATAGTTTAAGTATTAATCTGGGTGTTACATCTTTGCCCACTGAAAGTAAACACCATCCTCGGTGTTCTATCCCATGTAAGAAAATAGCTCTAGGTAAGCCTTAGGGACAAATCCTCTGTCTTCCCATGTAGCCTCCTTCGGGCCAAAGTGCTTCCATTGCACTTTAACTTGGGTGATGGCTCACCTTCGGAGCGTTATTTCTCTCTGCTTGAGAATACGTTGAGGTTCTACCAGAAATTCACCGTCTGGTTCGACCTGTAACCAACAAGGCCTTAAGTTAGTTAATATAATATTTATCTCCTTTAGAGGTCTACTACCCAATTTATTCCTACCTGAATGTTTTGAAAATGTATTAAATGCTTTGGATCATGCACATATCGTTTCAATAATGATACATGAAACACATTGTGCACCCATATGTGATTTGGTAATGGCAATCGATAGGCTACCAGCCCCACTCTTTCCAAGATTTTGAAAGGTCCACAAAACCTAGGAGCAAAATTGGCGCATGAAGTCCACCTTAAGGTGCTTTTATTGGGTCTAATTCTCACATACACATGATCACCCACTTCAAACTCCCAATATGTCCTCTTTCGGTCAGCATAAACCTTCTGCCTGTCCTGGGAAGCTTTTATATTCTATTGAATCTTCCTTCTTTTTCTATTTCAGCCAACATTTCCAGACCAAGCATTAGTTTGGTTTCTAGACTACTCCAGTTAATGGGCGTTCGACACTGCCTCCCGTATAAGGCCTCAAAGGGGCTCATCCTAAGAGATTCCTGATATCCATTATTGTAATAATTCTACTAAATGTAAATATTCTTCCCACTTCGTAGATTGCGGCATCACATACATGCGCAACATGTCCTCTTAGATTTGATTCACCCACTTAGTCTTTCCATCCGTCTGTGGATGATACGTTATGCTAAATTGGATCTTTTTGCACAGACCAATGAACAATGCCTTCCAAAATGATGAGGTAAACTTTATATCTCGATCTGAGATTACTGTTTTCAAAATACCATGCAACGTAAAGACTTCCCTCATGAAAATGTCTGCAATCTGCACAATTTTGTAAATGGACTGTAATGGAATAAAGTGAGTTTCTTTGCTCAACTGATCAACGACCACCATTATATATTCATTATGTTTATTTGATCTTGGTATACCATTAATAAAATCCAACGATATGACCTCCCATTTCCATTCTGGTATAGGTATAGGTTGCAACAAACCCGCTGGGTGTTGATGTTCCACCTTGACCTATTTACATTCCAGACTTTTAGTCAAGTATTCAGCAATATTTTTACGCATACCAGGCCAAAAAAAAGCTTTCCTAATTGATATGAGTACGAATGTTAGTTTTTTTGTTCTAATTTCATTTTCATATTTAAAAATTATGTACTAATCTTATGCTTGATGTACATGTTTCCTTGTTGCTTATGTGAGTAAAACAGATAATTTAACTAATTTTTTATGAGTGAATTCAAGAGAATAAAGTATGAAAGTCAAATTTTGAATAGCAACAACATAAATAACAATAAACCATCACAATTGATCCATTAAAACATATTTTTGATGAAGGAGTTTACCCCTCATGGGCTACATCTCCTTGGTCCAGGTTCCATGACTTGAGCCTTTGTATTATCTATATAATAAAAAAAATATGGTTACATGCATCAAATACACATGAAACATACTCCAATGAGTTCAGAATGTCGAAATCTATCAGAAATGACTATTCATTTACTCCATTTGGCCTTCAGCTGATCTAGGCATGGCCTTCCTTCCTGGTGGCCCTAGGCTTCAATTTTCTTCAAAGTGACAAAAAAACCTGGAGAATTGCTCCTCTACCTCTACAACCTATTCCAATGTGTTTAGAGCATGCCAATCTACTAGGAATGACTCTTCCTGAGCCAAAATTGGTTGAAAATTTCTCAAGATATGGTTCATTCAATTTCTCCCTAGAATCCTCCTCCAAATCTGGAGAAGACTCCAATTAGTGCCGACAATTCTGGAGGTGGCGCCGGATTTGGAGGCGCTGCCAAATTTTTCGACAACTTAACATGCAGTTAACTAGTGTTCATTAATTTAATCCTAGATTAAAAGGTGATAAACACGGTTTAATGGCGCATAAATGCAGTTATTGTAATCTCAAATTAACAACATTAAATATGGGATTAGATTTAATTAATACACAATTACGTTAATCTTCTGCCATTTAAAATTCCGCTATGCCCTCAGTTGTTGCAGCAAATTAATATGGGGAGGGGGTTGGCATGTGGGGTTGGCCCCTTCCAAACCTCCGTTGGATATTCGTATCACGATAAACATTTGGCAGAAGCATTGGTTGTTAAGAAAATTTGCAATGGCCCATTGGTATGGGTAGAGAGTAGGTTGGGGGAGGTCGTGGGGTCTGTTGAGAATTTGGAGGGCTGGTGTTTAATACAAATTCTCTTCTTGATAATTACTTGTGATCTTACTTGAGATTCTTATGTCTTCTCTTCTTTATATTATTTAGTCTTTCATCAAGTCAATTATCAAAATACACAAGACACAAATTTAGGCTCCTAGAGCCAGGGCAAAACCTCTCCCTCTTAGAGAGGAAAACCCACAAATAATTCTTCTTATAGATATTCAAATAACAAGTACCATTTCAATGATCTTTACCCTTAACTTCAATATGGCTCCAAGACCCTATCACTGCTCTTCTTGTCTTCTTCTTGTTGATACTTCCTTCTGCATTGCTCTACACCATTACTAGGAAAATTCAGTTCTTAGTTAACCTATTCTTGGCCTCCTTATTATCGGCCTATCCTTCAGCACTCTAGAGACTTATTCCTTGTTGTAGTATATACTTCTGAGATATAGATCAAGATATATGTGTAGCCTTACCTTACGACTGTAGTGAACCCTTTGAGATGATTTTTCTCCTTTGCACTTTGTCACAAATTCTTCCTTTGATGAGATAGCCCTGGATCTATCTTGTCTTCAGCCCTAGGTTCTAGTCCCTTCTTCCCTATATCTTACAGTCCTTGAGACAGACCTATGGACGAATTTGAAATAACTTATCTTCACTGTAATGTCAACCTTCTTTGCATCATACTTCAGATCTAAACTTCACACTGTGATCTTAGAGCATCGCCGAATTGTATTTAACCCTTAACACCTTGTTGTAATATTCTTTCTCCTCATGTTTTACCTCACACTTTTTCACCTCAGACTGATCCAAAAATATCAGAGACATACGAACTATTCTACTTTAATTTCTGCGCAGTTCACTGGGGTATTTATACTTGTTTGTCCCTATAATTAGCCGACCTGTTAGTGAACTAATGTAACCTATTTGAGCCGACCTTTCAAGGGATATTCTGTCTCATCTTCAAGTCAACTTCTTCCAACAATTTCTATAGCATGATGACAAGGTATTGAGGCATAATTTTTTACCTTTACAAGTGTAACAATCCTTCAAATACATAACTCTAAATTATACATTTATGACAATATGAAAAATACCTAAAAGACATCAAGAAGAAGTCTTTGACCTATAATAAAAATTCCTTGCTCATGAAACCCATGAGGCAAGCATTGCAAAAATACATTTTATTATCTTTGTCTTCTTCTTTACATAAAATACATAATTACATAGTCAATATGAAGATCAGCCTAGTTACACTTTTCAACACTCCCTCTTAATTAGGAAGGTATTCATATAGGTACATGGTCACTTTCAAACTGAAAAATCTCATAAGAAGAATCAGATTGGTAATCGCATCTGTATAGCATCATATCAGCCAGCATTGTCCTAGTGCAAGGCCTTGAATAACAACCCCATCTCTGAACGAGACAATGGGCTACAATGTTGGCGAGACACATGAATTATAGACACCATAGTCATTGTCTCTCCAAGCTACATACTCCACCCAGGTGTTCCCATAGTATGACCTTCTTGGACTATTCTTCTCTTGGGTATCCATCCCTCAAAGACTATCAGTCCTTATCTAATCTTATCTTGAATTCCCTATCTCATTCTCAAAGATTATCAAATGCGATATGGTTACCCAATCCTCCATTCTGTCTTCCACGTGAAGACCAGAATGTTGTGTCTATCCATTCTCTCCACATGGCCTTCACTAAGAATTATGATTGTTAGTACTGGTCTAATGCATGACACATGTATTATAGAATCACATATGTCACTCCCTCTCATAATAGAAAGGACATACTTCAAGTTTCTTCAAAGTAAGAAACTTATCACCAGGCTCCCTCTTAATCGGGGTCCTGCAGTAGCAATCCAGCTACTCATGAAGAATTCCTCTCCTTGATGTCATGGATTTTGATATTAAGGAATCTTCAACTTTTGGCTTCATAGGGCACAAATCATCCATCACTTTCAGTCACGAGTCATTTCCACTATCAGAAATTGATTCATTAGTCTTTCTTATCTGGTCCACTATTATGCCATGCTGCTTTCCTTCAAATCATCTCCAAGGATAATGTATCCTTTCTCATGATTAGCATCCCTGCACAAATTCATCCAGATAAACATATACATATGAAACTTTTAAAACAAAAGTTACCTCAGTAATGATCTTTCACCATGACATCTTCCTGTAGGCATCGACATCCTTTATTCAGATTGACACATCTCCTAATGATATGTTTTTTCAAGGGTATTCTTCATTACCATACTTCTGTTAGATTCTACATATTCTCCCAGGAGATATCCTAGTCACATCTTCTTGGCTTGTGGATGATAACTGCCTCTTGACATGGTTGCATTTCATGATCTCTTCCTTTATGCACATTCTCTATTCCCAGGAACTTACAAATTTTCCAGTTTCTTTTTCATATACAACCACCTCATATTTCATGAGGACATATTATGTTTATTTCATCTAACAGTGCACCAAGAGATCCTCCTCCATAGATAATACTTCTAAATATATAAGTCTATTACCTGCAACCTTATGACATGACTTTACAACATCCAATGTCAGTATATAAATATATACATACCTCATACCTTGTTCTCTTGAGTCATCTTGTAGCAATTTCTCTAGAATGAAGAGCTTCATTCCCTTGGCCTACTTCATCAATATGTCATCACATCCTAAAATTATGTTTCCATGATGACCCTTGATCTTGATGGCTGCTTTCCATTAGTAATATTATCAGAGAGGTTTTCCCGGAGCTGATTCACCAAGAGCTCCTAACATGCCTTTTATCATGATGTTATAATATACATTTCTTCCTATCATACTATTTTACAACTAATAGAAATCACTTAAAGGAGAACATGATCTCAATCATAGTATAGATCCCTTACTTCTTCTTTCTTAGATTTCTTTGCATCAGTTCTTTCCCTCACATCTGAGATATGGACTTCTTCCCTTTTCCTCTTGTCCTTATCATATTTAGGACAATCTCTTTTGTAATGCCCAAGTTCATTACATCCAAAGCATCGTGTGTTTTCCATGTTTCTTCTTTTATTCTGAGGGCCAAATCTTTCGAATCTTCCTTTCTTCCTGTATGTGGTTGCAAAGGCTTGACTCCCTTCACTTGGTCCTGTATCAAATTTGGCTTTTAGTCTTGTTTCCTCTATTTTACATAGATACTATAAATCATGGAATGGAGTGGTTTCTTTCTTTCTGTATAAAATTGAAGTGAATTTTCCCCATTCCTTTGGTAGAGCATTCAGCACCACTGTAGTCATCTAAGTGTCAGAAATTAATTCTCCTAGTTCCTGTAGTTGATCTCTTATTTCAGAAATCTTCATAAAGTATGGAGTGATTCTTTCTTAACTTGATAATTCATTTTATATATTTCTTGTCTCAGAGAGATTGCTTCTCCTTCAGTACCTATAGAGAATAGCTCCACCAGTTTCTAATATATTTCTTTTGTAGACTTTAGTCTTGACACATAGGGAATGAGTGAGTCCTTGATGGATTCTATGAGAATCCTCTGGGCTCAGATTTCTCCCTTCATGTATTTGATATGAGCTGGAGCATCTTATTTTGATGGTTGAATTTTCGATCCATTAATGTATTCCATATATTCATCTTCAATTAGATTCAAAGTTGTCCTCTTCTTCCATGCGCTAAAGTTTGATGACCCAACCAGCTTGTTTCTTTCTTTACAATAAGTCATCTTGACATATTTAAGTAAGATAATAGATACTTAATTGAATAGAGTGTCTTGCAGCTTCCTTGATGATGTTTGAAGATGAAGTCAATAGTTTCTTCTAAGATAGAAATATTCAATGTAGGTGTTCTTGAATCTTTGATGAAGGATATCTTGAGAAGTTGAGTTATTCTAACAAAGTTTTGAATGTGAATATTTGATGGAAAAGATTACTTTCTTGATTGATTTGATCCTTTAAATGAGATAGGAGATCTTTCTTGAAGTAGCTAGAGAGTCTTCCTTTGCAAAATGATTTGATTTTTCAACCCAAAATTTGATCTTCGCTTCTTGGAGTGTCTCCTTTGTCAAGTAGCCCTTGAGACTAGCACCTTAGCTCTGATTCCATGTTCATAATTTGGAGGGCTAGTGTTTAATACAAATTCTCTTCTTGATAATTACTTGTGATCTTACTTGAGATTATTATGTCTTCTCTTCTTTATATTATTTATTCTTTCATCAAGTCAATTATCAAAATACACAAGACACAAAGTTAGGCTCCTAGAGCCAGGGTAAAAACTCTCCCTCTCGGAGAAGAAAACCCACAAAGAATTATTCTTATAGATCTTCAAATGACAAGTACCATTGCCATGACCTAGACCCTTGACTTCAGTATGCCTCCAAGACCCTATCACTGCTCTTCTTGTCTTCTTCTTGCTGATCCTTCCTTCTACATTGCTCTACACCAGTACTAGGAAAACTCAGTTCCTAGTTAAGCTATCCTTGGCCTCCTTATTATTGATCTATCCTTCAGCACTCTAGAGACTTCTTCCTTGTTGTAGTATATACTTCTGAGATATATATCAAGACATATGTGTAGCCTTACCTTACAACTGTAGTGATCACTTTGATATGATTTTTCTCCTTCGCACTGTGTCATAGATTCTTCCTTTGATGAGATAGCCCTTAGTCTATATTGTCTTCAGCCCTAAGTTCTAGTCCCTTCTTCCCTTTATCTTATAGTCCTTGAAACAGACCTATGACAGAATGTGAAAGCCCTTATATTCACTTTAATGTCAACCTTCTTTGCATCATACTTCAAATTTGAACTTCAAAATATGATCTCAGAGCATCACTGAACTGTATTTAACCCTTAACAACTCGTTGTAATAGTATTTCTCTGCAGGTTGTACCTCACACTTTTTCACCTCAGATTGATCCGAAAATCTTACAAACATATGAATTGTTTTGTTGTAATTTCTGCATAGTTCACTGGGATATTTATATTTGTTCGTCCCTATAATTAGCCGACCTATCAGTGAAATAATGTAACCTATTTGAGCCGACCTTTCAAGGGGTATTTTGTTGCGTCTTCCAGCCGAATTCTTCCAACAATTTCTAGAGCATGATGAAAAGGTCTTAAGGCATACTTTTTGACCTTTACAAGTGTAACAATCCTTCAAATACAAGACTCTAAATTATAAGTTCATGACAAGATGAAAAATCCCTAAAAGACATCAAGAAGAAGTCTTTGACCTATAATAAAAATTCCTTGCTCATGAAACCCATGAGGCAAGCATTTCTTCTTTACATAAAGTACATAATTACATAGTCAATATGAAGATCGACCTAGTTACACTTTTCAACAAGGTCGAGCCTTGACCTCCACCCGAACTCGGTACATTTTACTCCACCATATAATAAAACCTTTGTATATTTTAAACTTCGGCTATGGAGGAAATTTAATATGAAGACTTTGGTTATGCAAAATGCACTCCAGTATGACATTGGATTATAATCCAAATTTTAAATAAAATGCACCCAAATTAATATAATATGTGCTCCATCAATGTTTAATCCACAAACCCTTGTAATGGATTATATTCAGACGATATGTTTAAAAATGCGCCCCCATAGATATATCTTGGACTATGGTATAATGCCACTATATGAAATTTGATGCCACGCACCCCCATAGATATATCTTGGACTATGGTATAATGCCACCATATGAAATTTGATCCCACCATTGAAATTTGATGCCAACCTTGGAGAGGGGGTCCACTAAAGGGGACACGTCGTGACCCAATGCACCACGTGTCAGCCACTGGTTGGGCTTTCCATCCACCACATAAAAAAAAAAAATCAACTTCAACCTTAGGAGCAGATCCTTAAAAAAAATCACTTTCAAACAAAATTGACAAATCATGTTGTGACACTTATCACAGTGCCACTAAGCATAAAATGAAGAATACTCCTTGCATGCTGACCGGGCTGCCATGTCATCAACCTGTCATTGTTCTGCAAATTGATTAAAAAATTTGCATGTTCTGAACGGCGGTCAACATGATATAAATTCTTCATCCGGAGTGGGTTTTTGACAAAACGAAGTGTCAGATTCCTAGTGATGGGCCAGTCATTGTCATTCAGTTTCCAATCAATTCTTAGTACTTTAATTTTTGAGCTTATACACTGAGCCTCTGATCATTCCTCCCCACTAGAAGCCTTTTGGACCCCAAAAGCTCTTTGATTACTGATCATGTGGATGAGGGTATTTTTCCCTCACCCTTTCAGTCTCTATCCACTCAAATATTCCCAATTTCATCAAATTGATCTTTTCACCAAAAGTAAGATTTTTCCTTGATTCTTGAGACCTTTTCTTGTTGTCATTGACACCGTCATGCTACAATTTTTCTGAATTTGCAGAGCAGCAAGCTATTCTTTCAGAAACCATCTTGTTCCTACCTTGATCATTAATCAAAGGAAACTTAAAAACTGTCTCACCTCACTACAAGGAAAATACCCTCTAGTGGAGGTTATAAAGGAGGTTTTTAGTGTTATAAAATTGGCCAAAATTGTCAAAAAACATTTTCTACAACATCTGTTTATGGTTACGGAGGTTTTGGCGGAGATTTTAACAGAAATTCAACACAACTAAAAAAACTGGGTGGCCAGAGGTTATTACAGATGTTTTTTTTCATCGGTGCGCCACTAAGGTGTCAACACACCAGTGCGTGTAATCTAGAACGTGGCTCGGGGCGGTCGAATGTGCATGCACCGGGCCGTCAAGCTATAAAACCGCACCGGGTGCAGTGTTGGTGATACAACGCACAAGGCCGTTCTAATTGGTCTTGGGATTTGTGCGGTCCCCATAGGTCGTCTCAACGCACCGATACGTAGACTTATAGAAACACATCGATGCACAGTATTAGACAAACACACCGATTGTTCTAATTCGTATTGGTATTTGTACGGTGCCCATAGGCCGTACAAATGCACTGGTGCGTAGTCTCACATAAATGCACCAGTGCACAGTATCGCACAAACGCACCGAGATTTATAATTGGTATTGGTATTTGTGTGGTGCCCATAGGTCATACAAATGCATCGGTGCGTAGTCTCACACAAACACAGCGGTGCACAGTATCGCACAAACGCACCGAGATTTATAATTGGAATTTGTTATTTTCGCGGTGCCTATAGTTCGTAGAAACGCACTAGTGTACAATAACTAACACACACTGGTGTTCATTTTTTATTTTTTAGAAACATCGACCTGAGACATTGCAATTATTGTGATTTTTTAAAATTCATTATTCATCAAAAGATGACACATATATATCTTATAACAATATTCATATGAATTAAATTTTTATTTGAATGTGATGTTTGGATTAATTTGTTATAGCATATCA
Organism: Pinus albicaulis; assembly: GCA_034641835.2. NCBI lineage: Eukaryota > Viridiplantae > Streptophyta > Pinopsida > Pinales > Pinaceae > Pinus > Pinus albicaulis. The sequence goes on from CM076572.1 coordinate 527,956,014, forward strand.
TGAAATTTCACATCACTTAATTATAATATTTAATCATCTATAAATTTAATCAGTGGTGTTACATTTCACAGTGACAATGGAGAACGCAATAGAATAAATTAAAACATATTATATATATATATATATATATATATATATATATATATATATATATATATATATATATATATATATATATATATATATATATATAAGACAACCTTTTTCATACAAAATGGAATAGTTATTGGTATCCATTTGTCTTTCAATTGGGACACTATGTCCATTACATTAAACAAAATTTCTGATTTCATCGAAAAATATTTCAAAAAATACAACGCCTTGCTTTGATATCCAAACATAGTGATCATCATTCTTCGCTTGAATTGTTGTCACTACTAGAGCTACTTACATGACTTGGGTTATTTTTAGGAATGTTTTTTTCAAGGTGTTGATTGTTTCCTTCTTCTTCACCTTCCATCTACAAGCATAAAAATAAATTATAAAGAGTGTATATACATTGGTGAGAATAATGAAAATTGCAATATTAAATAATATACATCAATGTAAATCGAAAAGAAATGATGTACCATAGCAACAATTGACTCATGAACTATACACATTCTTTCAAGACCATGTAGTATGCCATCTTTCAAGATTTCATCTGTTGGCACAATTCCATACTTTGTTTCCTGCAAGTTTTATACCCCATAAAAAATCATATATTTAATATAAAAGTTTCTTTTTTTCTATTAATTATAGATGGAGCTAAGTAAAACAAGATCAATAGATGCTTACAAATTCCACAATTAATTTCGGATATGCCAACATATACTCATAACCCATATCTAACCCAATCTCAATCAATTCATCTGATGGTTATTCTTTGTATGTTAGCACCTGTTTGAAGACATTCAATGATTATTTTTGTAAAACAACTTAAAAAATACAAAAATGAAATCTAGTTAAGTTGCTATAAGGAAGTAACACTTACTCACAAACTTAGATATCAACCCTTTTCTTCCTTGTCGTCCTGTTCTATGTGTTGAATGAGCTCCATTTTCTTTTCTTTTCTGCAAGAAAATACTTAAAAAATAATATTTAATGCTAAATTGTTTATTTATTGTACCTAATGATTGAAAAATTCAATTATTACATATTACATTTGAAGCACGTTATTGTTGAGATGGCTCCTCCTGCGATGCAATTTTGTCCATTTCTTTGACCATCTCCTTGTACACCTTTTTTGGACATTCCTACTAGCATATTTCTAATATCAGCTCATTCATCTTTTGAGATTTTCACAATATTCCTGAAAATGTAACATGACAATAAACTATTTAATTTTTTTATTGATATATGAAAAGTAAATATAACAAAAGTGATATTTATAAATAATTCTAGACAAACATTTAAAGGAATATTACTTTTTCATTCCTTCTTTTTTGTTATATATTTGAGGCTTCTGCGATGAGTATTTTGTGTGGAGAATTTTTTCAGATCAATTGCATACATTCTTGGTAAATTCGACGTTTCGAACCCAGCCAACGTGGTTCATCTTCAAGAAACGATCTATTAAAAGTCTAACGTGTCTCATTGACCAATTCTCTGGAAACTCTTCATGTAGTTTAGATAAAATTTGGTTCTTGGAATAATTGGATTGATTTTTGTATTGTAAGTGGAAAGAACGTATATAAATTCATTCCAATAGATCCCTGAAAATTTTGTAAATTTTTTCCCCCTTTCGTTAACCTCCAGCACCACTCCAGATGAGCTAAGGAGAAATTCATTTTCATTTGCATGTTCTATTTTTTTTCTTTTCTTAGAAGAACATTCCTTTTCTGAGTTGTTGGTCCCTGTAGAACATTAAACATATGTGAATTAATATATTGTTTGACACATGTTATCTAATAATCTTAATTAAATTATTAATGAAAATTAAAAAAAGAAACTCATATTGGATCGATAGTATTTTTTTCATTCACCTAATTCATCCTTTTGCGATTTTTCCATCAAGATTTTATGCTCTTCTAGTCCTAGATCATAAACAATATAATCGAGCTTCGTCATTTTGTGGCTTTGCATGATACACAGTAAACAATAAATATTAGCTAAACTTACATATAGTTCAAAAATAATATTTTTTGTAAAGAATTTACAAAGAACTTGCCTTTTTTTCTTTTCTTGATGTGTTATCAGTATTTTTGTTACTTGATTTATTGTCAGCCATTTCTTTATCAATATGAAACATGTACCATATCATTCATTAATATATTTTATAAATAAAATTTCAACTTTTCAGGTAAAAAAAAAAAAATCTCAAGAAACTGGTGTGCCCTTCATGGTGTACGCACCATCGTCAGTGCGTAGTGGTCTTATAAATGCACCGCCAATACACTATAACACACCGTACAGTGCTCTTTTTCAACAAGGAGCACTGGTGCATGACATGTTAACCATCACACCGATTTACATAGACAAAATAATAAAAATCGTCCAGTGTTAGTTTTTGTAGCATAAACGCCCGCACAACAAAAGGAACCACCATACGGTGCTCTCTGTGAACTAGGAGACCTGGTGCAGTGCGTTATATGTTACATGGTGCAATGATTAACACAATAAAAAAAATTGCGAAACAGCACGAGCGTGGTGCGTCATAATGAAATAGCACACCGGTGCTCTATTTTACATATGGCGCACTGATAAAAAAAAATGTTTTTCAATTTTTTATCACATTGTACTTGCGCAGTGTGCTGGGATAATCCAGCGCACCAGTGCGCTAGGTTACGCTGGGCGCAACGATAAAAAAAAATTCTATTTTTTTAAAATTCACGCAAGGGCCGACATGGAGTGGGATCTGACTATGCAAGTCGTCCAGTGCGTTGGATGTCTTAGGCCTATATATAGCAATACAAACCCTAGAAATCTAAATGAAAAGCCCTAATTATGAAATCACAGAAATAGGGAGAAGAAAGGGCAGAAACAAAAAGAATGTAGGATTTAGGGTAAAAATGGATATTTTTTTTATTATTTTATTTCTAAAAATGAAAAAGAAATTGAAAATGTTTTCTTACTGCAGAAAAAGTAAAAAAAATAATAAACTTTAATCACGAGATCGTTTGAAATTCTATGCTATAGGGTTTGAATCACCAGAGGTTTGGAATTCTGATTGTCTGAATACTTCTGTTCGAATTTATTTCACTGCTCCACAGTGCTCTCGTGCTCTGTTGCTCCCGATATGTCTCGTGCAAATCTCTGGCTGAAATTTTTTGCAAAAATAGTGAAATAATGAAAATTGTTTTGTATTTAAGAATCATTATATGAAATTAGATTTTTGAAAATATTTTTCTTCCCATTTTTCAATTTACCATTTTTTTTTTTACTTAAAGAAAATAGAGTTGCAATTTCTTTATTTGCGGTTATTCGTCACTGGTGCATCACTTAATAGCACTGCACTGGTGCGTCCATTTATAACACGGCACTGGTGCATAGTAATGAAAATGCACCGGTGTGGTGATCTGTACATTAGCACCGATAACAAAATCATGATCAACTAGGGGATGATGTTCATATTGCTAACACCTTTTTCGAAAGCCTTAAATTTGCTTCCACCACTCCTCTCTTTGGACCTGGTGGTCAGAAAAAGTCTACCCAGTTGGGGATAACGATGTTACTGTACAACTTGAAAGCAAATTTTGGCTTGTCGAATGCATGTTTCTTGGAAATTTTGAGGTAAGTTACCATAAAGTCCTCCCTTACATAAATTTGAGAAATATAATCAGTACACAAAGAACATTACAAATGGTAAATTTTATGAACATTAATAATTATATCGGTATTAATGTACATTTATTAATATATTTTTCCATAGTCACCAACTATAGGTTATTCAAAGATAAGGTTCTTCCGAGTGATAATGTCTTTCCCGGTAGCTGCGAAGAGGCGAAGAAATTGTTGAAAATGTTGGGTGTTGAGTGCATATCATATCATGCATGTCCAAATGATTGTATTCTATATAGAGGAGAATATGTAGACAAAGAGATATGTCCAAAATGTGGTCATGACAGGTATGATAAATAAAAAAATAAGGGTAAATCACATACTGGTCCTCCTTTTAAGATATTGAGGCACATGCCTATAATCCCAAGGATTCAAAGGATCTTTCTTTGCAAAGAATTAGCTATGTTGCAGGGATGGCATGCCTCACATAGAATTGAGTTGGGAGTTATGAGAATCCCAACTGTATCAATAGCCATGAAGCATATAGAGGATACATGGCCCAAAAAATTCAAGGATGAAGTACGAAGTCTACGACTCAGCATAGCCATGGATGGTGTCAACCCATATTCCCTCCAGAACACCAACTATTTTGTTTGGTCTGTAGTAGTGATCAATAACAATATCCCCCCATGGTTGTCCGTGAAGAATGAACATCTTATGTTGGCTCTCATAGTCCCTGGTAGAAGACAAGTGAAGAATATGGATGTCTACATACAACCACTAGTAGATGAATTGAAGGAATTATGGGATGGGATAAAGTATACGATGTATCAAGACCCATCACAACAGAGAGGAGTTTTATGTTGTATGGCATATGTGCGTACACAACACATGTTTATCCAAGCTTAGGAGTTAGCTCTGGTAAATTACATGTTTAATTTATTGAATTGTTTATATACGTAACAATGTTCTTTCACATATTAGTTATTTACTTCATTGTAATTGTTCTGATCTTCATGATATTCTTTAACATGCCATGCATATTAATTGTACACAATAATTTCGCAGGTTTTGTAACAAAAGGTTATTTTGGATGTAAATGTTGTGGACCTTCTCTGAAAGCTAGATGGTCCAAGGACCTATGAAATCCAGTGTATGATTGCTCCAGGGTATTCCTCCCATAAGAACACCCTTACAGAAGAGAAAAAACTAATTTCAATGGTAAACGAGAGAGAACCTAAAGGCCTCCAATAACGACACCATTTGAATGGCTTAGAGCATATGAGAAATAGGAGAAGGAGTTCATAGAAATGTTCGATTCAAATGGGGAGCCTATGTTTGATGATCCAGAATTATTCAACACCTATTTTGAGAAATTGTCCATTGGGATGAAAAGGAAATCTATATTTTATAACCTCCCATATTGGGAGCATCTTAAGATTAACCACTTATTAGATCCCATGCATATATATAAAAATGTTTCATCTTCTTTATGGAGGAACATATCATCGAAACAAAGTGACACATTGGATATTAGGAAAGATCTTACTACTTCAAAAACTAAAAAGAAACATTGTCCAAGACAATTAGAAAGTACAGGATCAGAGGCAGGTGTCGGTCCCTCTAACTCGTGGCATTTCAAAGAAGGTGATGTCCCATGGATTTAAAAAAAAATGATATTTCTTTGGCAAATGAATTTATAATGGGTGTGAGGGTGCCATCTTCCTACGGGTCTTCACTACGACGTTGCTTCACCGTGGATGACCATTTTTCGAGGTTGAAATGGCATGACCATTTGAATCTTCTAAGAGTACGTATAATGTCAAAACCATGATTTTGTTATTTGTTATATTAATAAAATTTATCCCATGCAGGGATCATAAACCATAACTAATTTTGTGTATTATTGCACGTGTTATAACTTTGCAGTGTCATTATCCTTTGTTCGTGTGTGGGTGTGTGAAACATGAATTCCCTCAAGACCTAGGACGTGCCATATCTAAATTATCTGCATTTTTACGTTGGATCACGTCAAAGGAGATTCATGTGGCTAGCATTCTACGGTGGCGTCAAGAGATAGTTGAGATTGTTTGTATGTTTGAGAAGGAACTGTCAATGAGTTTCATGGACTTGCAGGTTCATCTTCTAATCCACATAGTAGATGAGGTTGAATTACTTGGGGTGGTTTCTTGTCGTTGGATGTTCTTCTTAGATATGTACATGAAGAAATTGAAAGGTTTTGTTCGACAAAGGGAAAAACCTGAGGGGTCTATGGCAGAGGGGTACATCTCATATGAGTCTTTCTATTATGCCAGTGAGTACATCAAGAAGATCGATAATAGACCAGGTGTGGTGATTTGGGACAATGAAAGGGATGAAGACAAAAGGGAAGGGGAGTTTCCCCAAACGAGTGGAAAAAAGCGTTTGATAAAGAGTAAGAGACTTATAATTTTTCAAATTTGCAAAAAGTAAATATTCATGTTGAACTTTGATAGAGTTTATATTTTGATATCTATGTACTATATAATGTCGATTTGATTTCATCAGTGAATGTAGAAATTGAAGCAATCAATAAATTTATTCTTTACAATTTTGACGCGACAACACCGCGAGTTGCATTATACGACAAAAAGAGGATGAAATGGGATAGTGACAGGAAATAATTCAGACGGTTGAATGGTATAAGTGTGACTTACCCCGATCATTTAAAAGAAAATATGCCAAAAATATGCCCCAACAGTTGGGTTGCTGACCAAGTCAGAGAGAAATATGGTGCAACCGGTTATTACCTGCGTGTTGAAGAGGATGTGCTAAACATAGGGATTGGGTGCAAAAAATTGGTAATAATATATTTAATTTATATGTACATTTGAAACTTATAAGACATCTATATTTCATATTTTAACTGTTGGGTTATTATACAACACAAACACTATGATTTTTCTAACTTTTTTATAATAGGTGCATTTGTTCCCATATATGTGGGCACATGGACACCATTTTCACATAGAAAATGCCACAGCTCTAAACATCACACAAGACTGTGGAGTGGAAGTCGAGTTTGATCAATCTAGTCGATCTAGCCACCATGATCAAAACCTAGTACGAGGGACGTTAGGTTATGTCGGAAAGATACAAGAGATCATTGAAGTGGATTTCTCTTCTTTCCAATGTGTTATTTTTAGGTGCAAGTGGTGGGACACCTTTGATCGGAATAATGTAAAGGAAGATCGCGATAGTAGGTTGATATGTATCAACTCTAGAAAGATGTGGGATGCAGCTAAGGAGAACTATATTTTCCCCAAACACTGCAACCAGGTGTTTTTTTACCCAAATGTGTTGGATAGGGATTAGTGGTTTGTATTGAGACATGACCCTAGATCAAAACATATTTTTGAGAACAATAGTGTTATCATGCCATGTGAGCTGGAAGATAATGAGGGTGATCATGAGAACCGAGAGTGATATGGTACAGGTGTTATTTCATCAATATTTATACTTTTTAAGATGGGTTTTTCGAAACATTATAATACGTATTTTGAATTAAATGGTAATTTGCATTGTGTTAATGTTAAAATCAATATTTCACTTGATAATTTGCAATTATGTTGATCTAAAAAACAATGGCGTACAATTACAATTACAATGTTACAAATTTACATAAATACGATTACAATTACAATTTTAGAATTTTACATACAATTACAATTTTATAATTTTACATACAATTAGAATTACAATTACAATTTTACAATTTTACATATATACAATTACAATTAAAATTACAATTACAATCATTTCACAATAAATTAAATATTACAATTACAATTAAAATTTTACAAATATTTTACATATAACAATTACAATTAATACACTTGCAATTACAATTTTGGAATTTTACATACAATTAGAATTACAAATATTACAATTTTACAATATCATGATCATTTAATATTAAATTAATTAATAAACATCACGATCATGATAACCATAGTACAAACATCATATTTGACTAAAAAACACATTCAAATTTGCTAACATCATCGTAATCATGATCATCTAACAAAACATAATTAGCATTATATAACATCATCACAACACAAACATCAAATATACATCTCATGTGAAATAACTGCTACCACATACACATATATCTGCAAGTTGCACATTAAATGAACATATCTAACATGGCCTAACGATATACACATCATGATGATCACTAACATGTAAATTAAGTACAACTGCAACATGAACATAAAATTCATGGACCATATATATATATATATATATATATATAACTGAATAATGTCAAAAATATACAACTGTAATATAAATGTCATATATCAGCTGGTGGTACATCATCAATAGCAGTACTAGTCGAGGCATTCTCAGTCAATGGTGCAACCTCGACAAGCTTAGTCAATACATGTTGATCATCACATGCTCGTTGATTTGGTACTGGTGCCTCATGCTGATCAGGATCAACAGTCGACTGCTCATCGTGATGATTGGACATGGTCGATGGTCCAGCCTACTCATGATCATCGTGATGAATGGACATGGTCGATGGTCCAGCCTGCTCTCCATGATGACTGTTGCTCGATGCTAGTGGAGGCTGCTCATCTAGCGCGTCGCGAGGTGAACGATGATCACTCCCCTGATCGTGATCATCAGATGATGCGTCACTTCTCGCGGACTGTCAATCATGTGATGTGTCTCGACCATGCTTATAACGTGCAACAGTCATCCTCAGCTGCGTAACTAAGTTCGTAGCTCCTATGACATGCCGCATCAGGTTGTACATGTCACGCGGCATGCCTCTCCACATATGTAATAGCCTACCATCGGCCTGTATGTCTCTCATAGTAGCGGGCCTGACTCCCACCTCAACAATAAATTCACAGAGTTGGTCGCCCAACTCTAACCTAAATCTGCTATAAAGCCTACCGTGCCTGGCAAAAGGAGGTACTGGCGCACCAGCAGGAGCAGGTCTCTCTGTACCGGCCTCATGATCATCAGCATTTGGCATATCCTAATCGTCATCAGGATCCACACCTGGATCATTTGGTGGTGCTTGCATGTCCTCGCCATCAAAATACCCAATGTCTGCAAAATATATAGAAAATTTCATTACACAATTTAATAAAAACAAGTTAAACTACATGTTAGAATAAATTTAAATAAAATAGTAATATTACCTCTATCATCTGGCGGCTCATCATATGTGAAGAGGATGTTGGCACACCCTCGCCAATCCAAACCAGAATAAGGACATGGGACCATAATTAAGGGATGATCATTAACACTGGGTAGCAACTCTAGTGCATCATGTGATATCCTTGCGGAAAACTTAGTCTCTCCCCTCTTGGGCATCATCATTCCCCACATGTGCATCCATGCATGCAACATTGGCGTACGAGGTTGTCGAACGAAAGTAGGCCTCATCTCTCGAAAAATCTCAAAAAATAAACAAAATAGCTCTGAAGCAAAAGGGAAGTTGACCCTCCCTTATGCCTAAGCATGACATCTATCTAAGGTTGTACAGAACTGCGGCAAAAAAATGGCAGACCACTTGACAAGTCGTGGCTCCTGTACTAAAGAATCAACATAATATAGAAGCAGGCAACTAATGTGTTTCTCGCCACTGGTAATGTGTGAAATGGTCGAAATCAGAAGTGAGAGGCACCTCACTGCCTCACTACCAAATGCAGCAATACGTAACTGCCCTCTGAAGACTTGAAAATATGAAGGAGACAATATATCTGCGCTAATGTATCTCTGGGAGTATGAAAACTGACTCCTTGCTGCATAGCCAACTGGAACATATCGAAACGAGGGAAAATCCACCCCTCTCCTCAATAGCCCAGTAATGAAATAGATGTCCTCCTCAGTGGGTGCGTACCATTGGTTCAGGACCAACCCGAAAATCTTGTAGGTGGGCATTCCACCTGTAGATAATATGTCGCAAAAATACACCATGGCCCTTTAGGGAAGTAGCCTCCTCATAGAACTTAAGGAGGCCTACCTGCCTTAGGAGCCCCTGGGTAGCTGCTGTAATAGGGTGAGGGAACACATCTCTCTCCCTCTCTCGCGAACCATGTTATACTGGTCTACATGTTGTTGTTGATGTTCCCTCCGTTCTCTCCTTTCATGTCTCTGAATGATTGACATATTAAATACAATTTTTTTATTAAATGAGACATGTACTTAGGAATATACATATATAATTTTTTTGGAAAAAAAAAACAATTGGTGTGCCACAAAAAACAGGCATGCATCGGTAACCGTGCGTATTTTTTTGTCGCGCACCGGAGGTGGTGCACCAGCAAATTTCCAGTGCACCAAAGGTGTTGGAGATGAAAATTTTCAGCGCACCACCCTTTTGGCATTGTTCATAAGTCAACGGTGCAATCGTATAAGAGACCGCACCATTGACTATGTACCAGTGTTGGAGGGCGGTGCGTTGACCAAACTATACACCCCAGGGCGTATAGTTTGGTCAAAGCACTACCCTTCTAACATTATTACTTAGTCAACGATGCGGTCTTTTACTAGGCTGCACCATTGACCGTGTTGAAATGCCAGAATGCAATGCACTGATAAAAATACCTGCATTGAGATGGATATTTAAGTCAATGCACCGCATTTCCATTATTCCATAGGGTCAACGGTGCGGCTTGCGGTACTGCCCCGGTGCAGATACCGTAAGGACTAGTTACAGTGTGGCCTATAAATTTACAAGTAGCACCGTGAACTGGTGCGAGTCGAACGGCTCGAGAGCACCGCGCGGGAATTTTTTTTTTTTTTTTAAACGGTTAATTTTAAGTTAATTTACAATTCTAATCCGCTAAAAGGCTTAATTATGGGAAATCAAGAAAAATACCCGTACATTTGGTCATCAAGGAGGCATATTGGCTGTAGAATTTGTAAAAGTAAAATTTCCCACCATTTTGAAAAATTCAAAATGCAGACTGGTGGATAATGCAGAGCAGCAGTGCATGCAATGGGTGCAATGGGAGCACCAATGTCAGGGCGGCTCAAACAAGGATAACTTGCACCAGTTCTTGAGATCTCACAAGCACTGGAAAGTGAGAAATGCGGTTTTTTTGGCCGTAATTTTCTTTTTATTTACCTTGTTCCAGTGCACAGGTCTTTATAGGCACACCGGTGTGGTTTCTTAAGACCGCACCGGGCGGTTTTTGTTTTGGCGCAGGGTTTTAGGATGCACAAGTGCGGAGTCTTTGTAAAGCACTGGTGCACTACAGTAATAAGACGCACCGGGGTGGGTTTGTACGGAGCGCACGGTGTTCGGTGTGCCATTGTTTTTTGCACACCGGTGCTTTTTCTGGTTGAACGCGCCAGTGCGGGTTAGGATGATAAGTGCATCGGACAAAAAACATCTGCAAAAACCTCCACCTTCCAACCTCCTCTAGGAAGCTCTGCTACAAATGGATGTCTGGGGTATTTTTATAAGGGGTACCTCAAAAACATCCACTATAAGGTATTTTCCTTGTAGTGCCTTGCACACTATCACCATGGTGATTCTTAGCTGATCTTTCTTTGTACTTGCATGGAATCTTGACCAAGTATCTTCGCCATTGCCATGCACCCTTTGGAAACCAAAAAAAATCATTTGTGGAACCCATGCCTTCTTTTCCAAGTTTCTTTGTCACTTTCTCTTTGACCTTTGCACACTCTTGCACCGGAATCTTGTTTTCAACATTGCTCAACACTGATGTTGATTGCTGCAAATGTTTTATATCTTGTTCACCTTCTTTCAAAGGAAAAATGTTAAAATCCTGAAACATCTCATTACAAGCATAAACATCTTTCTGAAAATTTTGATTCAAAACATCTCTTTTTTTATCATTAACAATGTCAAATTCCAACTTACATTCACCATCCTCTTCATTTATCCTGCATGTATAAGAGACAAACTTGTCTTCTTCTTATGTGCTCTAACTATATACTCAATATCATCTTTAAAAAAGTGATACTTATTCTCATGGCAATGAAATAATGCTTTCCTATCATACAAATAAGGAATTCCCAATACAATACCTTATATCTCAAGCGGCACCACATCAAGTTCAACTTCATCAAGAAAGTTTGAATTGATGGCGAATCTTAGTATGCACTTCCTTGTAACCTACAAGTTTGCATTCTTTCATATCCAACCTAAAGGATATGGTCGTGGATGTCTAATAGTTTCAAGTTCTAGCTGTTTAACCAAGTCTTCAGAAATCAAGTTAGCTTGTGACCCACTATCAAAAAGTGTATCAATCTTGGTATGTTTAGAGACAACTCTAATATGGAAAAGTTATATTCTTGTATCTTCATCATGAGTAACATTTGAACAATTTGAAGAAAGAGTGCTTGCTATATGTTTAACTTTCAAACCCATGGTTGTAATCTTTGTCTCATCTACTGAATCTGACCCTAAGTCATGTTCAATTATAGCAACAATTTTCCCTTTCTCTTTGGCTTCAAATCTGGATGAAGTTTCCAACACTAGTATTCATCAAGGCCAATCTTTGAACAGTTTCTGCATGTGAGTTTTTCCTTCTCTTTTTTAACAAAGCTATTTCTTTTTCCTCTTCCATAAAACTTTCCCTTTCCTTTACCCTCACTTCACTTTTATCATCTACGTTTTGTTTCCCTCTTGCCTCTAAGTGTGTGGTTTGAACACAAATTTCATCTATGTTTGTTGGATTAAACATGAGAATAGTGTGCCTAAGGTAATTGTGAAAACCCCCAACATAATTTAACAAAGTTTCTTGAGAATATAAATTAATACCCAAAATAAGAGCTCTTCTCCTAAATTCATCAGTATAATATTGCACACTTTTCCCTTTCAACTATCTAAAATTTTTCCAATCCATAATTTCCTTTTTCATGTAAGCTAAGGGATAGAATTTCTTTTAATGGCAACAATAAAAATTGACCAAGACATAGAGATCCTACCATAGTTTTTAATTTCTTCTTAATTCCTTGCTTCCCACCATACAAGTGTAGATCCTTATCCTCAAAGAAGCCAATTGAATCTTTATGTTGTCTTCTTGTAGGTTATGAATCTTGCAATACACCTCCAATTGACGTATCCAATTATCCAATATTTCTACATTTACCTCACCATTATACATTGGAAGCTCAAATTTGACATCAATTTTGAGTAAGGGTGTTTTTACTTTTGTCGCTTTTGAGTGAGTGTGAGTAGTTTTTGTGGTGGAAGTGGAAGATGATGCTGATAGAGATGATGAGGATGATGAACATGGTGGAGATGGAAGTGGATTTCCTCCACTACCATTTGAACTCTTCTCTTCATCCTTATTATCATCTGAAGTTCCTTCTCCATGTGGAGGCTTAGAACCTTCTCTTGCCATCCCAGCAGAAAATGCATCAAACATAATTTTAACCATCCTCTTTATGTCATTGAAGTCTCTCTTGACATCATCCTCTTCTGAATGACCTTGAGTCTCTCCAACACCTTACATGATGGATATGGATTCAAGCTCAGGTTCTGATGCTTGTACCTCTTCAATCAACTCAGCTTCTTCTGCAATGTGTACCTCTTCAATCTCAACTCCTAATTGAGACAAAACTTGAGGTTATTCAAATGCAGCTATGAGTGGAAATTTGGGTGAATATGGTGCTCTTGTAGCTCTCCTTCTTCTGGTCCTAATCTCAGGACTTGCGACCACAAATTTCCCTTCACCTTTATGCAACTTTAACCTTGTCATCATCACAAATTTGCAACCATTAAACTTGCATAAAACTCAAGCAACTATGAAGCAAATAACCTTGCCTTTTAACCAAGCTCCGATACCAACTTGATCTGAGTATGAATGTTAGTTTTGTTGTGCTAATTTAATTTTTAGATCTAAAATTTATTTACTGATCTTATGCTTGATGTACATGTTTCCTTGTTGCTTATGTGTGTCAAACAGGTAATTTAACTGAGTTTTTATGAGTGAATTCAAGAGCATAAAATATGAAAATCAAATTTTGAATAGCAAAAACATAAATAACAACAAACCATCACAATTGATCCATCAAAATAGATTTTTGATGAAGGAGTTCACACCCCTTGGGCTACATCTCCTTGGTCCGGCTTCCATGGCTTGGGCCTCTGTATTAGCTCAATAGTGAAAAATTTTCCATTTACATGCATCAAATTCTCCTGAAACATACTCCAATAAGTTCAAAATGTCGAAATCTATCAGAAATGACTATTCATTTACTCCATTTGGCCTTCAGCTGATCTAGGCATGGCCTTCCTTCCTGGTGGCCATGGGCTTCAATTTTATTGAAAGTGACAAAAACACCTATATAATTTCTCCTCTACCTCTAAAACCTGTTCCAATGTGTTTAGAGCATGCCAATCTACTAGGAATGACATTTCCTAAGCCAAAATTGGTCGAAAATTGCTCAAGATATGGTTCATTCAATTTTTCCCTAGAATCCTCCCCCAAATATGGAGAAGACTCGAGTTAGTGCTGACAATTCTGGAGGTGGCACTGGATCTGGAGGCGCTGCCAAAGTTTTTTCCAACTTAACACGCATTTAGCTGGTTTTTAATTAATTTAATCCTGGATTAAAAGGTTATAAGCGTAGTTTAATGGTGCATAAGCACAATTATTGTAATCTCGTATTAACAACATTAAATATGGGATTATATTTAATTAATCCACAATTACGTTAATCTTCCACCATTTAAAATTCCACTCCGCCCTCGGTTGTTGCAGAAAAGTCATATGAGGAAGGGGCTGGTCCGCAGGGCTGGCCCCCTCCAAACCCCCGTTGGATATTTTGTATCATGATAAACATATAATAGAAGCATTGGTTATTAAGAACCATTGAAATGGCCTATTAGTATGGGCGGAGAGTAGGTTGGGGGAGGTCATGGGGTTGAGTCCCGACCTCCGCCCAAACTCGGTATATTTTACTCCACCATATAATAAAACCTTTGTATATTTTAACATTTGGCTATGGAATAAATTTAATATGCAGACTTTGGTTATGCGAAATGCGCTCCAACATGACTTTGGATTATAATCCAAAATTTAAATAAAATGCGCTCGAATTAATATAATATGCGCTCCACCAATGTTTAATCCACCAACCCTTGTAATGGATTATATTCGGACTATAGGTTTAAAAATGCGCCCCCATAGATATATCTTGGACTATGGTATAATGCCACCATATGAAATTCGATGCCACACGCCCCCATAGATATATCTTGGACTATGGTATAATGCCACCATATGAAATTTGATGCCACCACTGAAATTCGATGCCAACCTTGGAGAGGGGGTCCACTAGATGGGACACGTGGCGGCCCTTGGCTACACCACATGTCAGCCTCTAGTTGGGCTATCCATCCACCACATAAAGAAAAAATTCAACTTCAACCTTAGGAGCAGATACTTAATAAAATTTCACTTTCAAACCAAACTAACGAAATGCGCTCCAATATGACTTTGGATTATAATCCAAAATTTAAATAAAATGCGCCCGAATTAATATAATATGTGCTCCACCAACGTTTAATCCACCAACCCTTGTAATGGATTATATTCGGACTATAGGTTTAAAAATGCGCCCCCATATATATATCTTGGACTATGGTATAATGCCACCATATTAAATTCGATGCCACGCGCCCCCATAGATATATCTTGGACTATGGTATAATGCCACCATATGAAATTCGATGCCAACCTTGGAGAGGGGGTCCACTATAGGGGACATGTGGCAGCCCATGGCTACACCACATGTCAGCCTCTAGTTGGGCTGTCAATCCACCACATAAAGAAAAAAGTCAACTTCAACCTTAGGAGCAGATACTTAATAAAATTTCACTTTCAAACCAAACTGGCGAATCCTATTGTGACACTTATCATGGTGCCACTGGGCAAGAACTGAAGAATATTCCCTGCATGTTGACTGGGCTGCCATGTCATCAACCTGTCACTGTTCTGCAATTTTTTTAAAAAATTTGCATGTTCTAAACGACGGTCAACAGGCTATAACTTCTTCATCCGAAGTCGGTTTTCGACGAAACGAAGTGCCCCGGATTCCTAGAAATGGGCTCGTCGTTTTCGTTCAGTTTAAAATCAATTCTAAGAACTTTAATTTTTGAGCTTATACACCTAGCCTCTGATCACTAATTGTTGTTAGAATTTTATGGTAACGAGGGTGTCCAGAATAAGTGTTTCGATGATACTAATCAAAGATAAACTCTTTTAAACTCATCTGATTTGGGATTTATATATTTCCACTAAAATTTAAAATTTTCTCACTATTAATCTTATAATCTGATTGATTTTTCTGATTTTATGCTTCATATCCTTGCTGCCATAAAAATTGATATTGAGTATCTTTTTTCGCTGCCTCTCTTACCTGCTCGTGGAACTTAAATTCCATATGGTTAAAGTAGAGTTCATACACATAATGTAATTTCCTACTTAAGGCATCAACAACATGATTTTCCTTACCTTTAACATGTTTAATATCGAAATCAAATTCGCTCAGGAATACATTCCACCTTGCTTGGCAAGCATTCAAATAGTCTTGTTTAAAGTAGCTAGTCAAACTGTTATGATCAGTTTTTAACACAAACCTTTTTCCCAACAAGTAATGTCTCCATACCTTGAGCAAGTGCACTATTGCAGTCAACTCTAGATCATAAGCGGAGTAACATTGTTCATGATCTTTTAGTTTCCTTGACTTATGTGCAATGAATCTTCTATCTTGTAACAATACTGCTCCTACTCCTTCCTTGCACACATCAGTGCATACTTCAAATTCCTTGTTTGGGTCAGCTACCCTCAATAAGGGGGCAGTAGTCAGTAATTTCTTTAACCGTTCACATATTTCTGCCTACATACTAAGAGTTTCCTTTTTCCTTACTTTATATACATGAATAAAAACACAAAAAAACACCCATAGGCTTACAAATATGGATTATCTTCCACTCGAGGAGCATCTGGAGGGCATTGGCCAAGATATGGTATTCTATATAGGCCACCCTACCCTCAATATCATAAATTTTGTCCATAACCTGACCCTAACGATGCTTCTTTTCTTCCATGGCTTCTAGAATTTCCTCTTGGCCTGTTTGGAGAGAAGTGAAGTGTGCCATATATTCCATGTGATATTCATACTTGTGGTTGTCTATAATATCCTGTGAGGTATGAATTCCTATTAGTTGGTCTGCAATGGATGACAGAGAATGAAGTTGATCTATTTGGTGAGGCGACGTTGCTCTACCTTCACGCAACCCTACCTCCTTATCCATAATGACCACATCCTCGTCCATCTGTTGAGCCCCATCACCTCCCTGAAGATTATGGCCCCCACTTTGACGTGAGTGGCCCCTATATCTTAACAACCCTTTGGTCTGACACCTCATGTACCCAACCATCACAGAACGAACACAACAGGCCCAACCACCTTCCACTGCAAAATACCACTCCCCGAAACTCCACATAACATCCTCCGCAATGAAATAGAAATCTCACCCGACAGGAACTAGACACCCGCCCTTCCCCCCCCCCCCCCCCAACCACGATTCCTCTGCCAAGACACCACAACAAACCTTTATGTCTCTGGTCTGGAGAATCTCAATAGACCACCCTCCCTGTCGCCCACTGGACCGAAGGCGACTTTCACTACAAAAGTATCCCCAATTACAAAGAACGGTCTTAAAAATAAAGACCAAGAGACATAAATACTTACAAAGGTAGCCTTTACAGCAGCCTCCAAGTTTCCTAAATGCTCAAAAAAATCACCTGAATCGTTGTTTAGCAAAGGCAAAACTCCCCATTTGAATAATATTGTCCTCCCAACTACCCCTGAGCTCCACAAGAAATTCGTAACTAACAACCATCCCTTAAGAAGAAGACAACCTAACACAGAGCATACAAACTCTCCAATTAAAAAAATATCACCATCCCCACACCCCCTCAAATAAACCTCTTCCCAAAATTCCCAAGAGACAAAACACCTCTTAGTCCTGAAGAGGTCGACAGGGAAGGTGTCTCTGAATGCCTTGTTGGGCACAAATACCTTATTTTCTTCCTTCCCTTGAATACCTCCACAATCTAAATAATTAAACCACTTATGCTGATAGAGAAAATTGAGTGGCGACTTACCAGCCTTGCTCGAAGCAATCTTGGGGAGACCACAAACCGCAAGGACCACCGTCGTTGATGATGCGAGCGACCCACCACACTCCCTTCCTATTCTTGTCAACACCTTCAAAACTCCCTCATGAGCCACAACAAAACCCACTCTCCCCCTTGACCTCTCAGGGGTCCCAGATTACTATATTGGGGATGAAATTCTAGAGTAGAATTCCCATGAATTTTGTTTACAAGCAACACATATGAACGCCAATGTTTTTCCACTCCAGAAGGGTCTCCCTCATAGACCTCCCTTTGCAGCCAAAGCATTATGTTCTCACCAGAACCAAAGTTCATTTCCCATTCTGCAACTCTCGTCTACAAGGTCGACCATCAGAGGGACAAGAACCAAATAGACCACACCACCATCCAACTTTGTCTTGAAAATAACACCCTCCGCCATCTGGATTGAATGCAGGGAATTTTATTCCTCGGACCACCCTCACTTAAACCAATTTCGGCACCCCCACCAAGCATTTTTTTAATATATATATATATTTTTTTTTAATTATCCAATCAGTATTATTTATCTATTTTTTATTTTTCTGTGTTTTTTAGTTGGTTTTTTATTTTTATTTTAATTATGTTTTTTTGGAAATATTGTCTTGCTTTTTTTTTAATCTTTTATGAGTTAATTTTGTTTTTTTTTTACACTTGTTATGTTTGATTTTATTTTTTTGTATTTTTTTATATATTTGATTTGTTTTCATGTTTTTAAATTTTTTTATGTCTTAATATATATTTGTATTTACTTGTTATTATTTGTTTACACCATTTGTTTTTTTTTTTTCTTCAATGTTTTAATTTTTGTTTTCTTTTGTATTTTTCATTTTTATTTATTTATATATTTATTTATTATTTTGTTTTATTTTAATTTTTTCTACAGCGTCCATGTCGATCGTCGACTAACAACTTGAACCCATTATGTGCCAATTTGATAGTTGATTTTAAATTTTTTTCGTTATAATGGATCGAGTTCCTCCCCCCCCCCCCCCCACAATGTGTCAATTTCATGGTTGGTCTTGAAGTTTTCATTACAATGGGTTGAGTTCGCCTACATTGTGTGTCAATTTGATGGTTGGTTTTTAATTTTTTGTTGCAATGACATTTAAAAAACAAAATTACTCTTGGTATAATGACACTTTCATTCAAGTCTTCATTTTAAAAGTTTTTTTAGTTATAAAATTTTTCCATAATGCCATGGTTGAAATATGTTGAAAACTTAAGGTTTTTTGCAATCATGATATTTGATTTTAATTCCATGGTTGAAAATTTGTGAAAATTTTAAGGTTTTTCTACGTCATGATATTTTATATTTAATTCTATGGTTGAAAAGAATTATAAGTGTTTTTTCTTTAATACCATGGTTGAAAATTGTTGGATTTTTAAGGCTTTTCATAGACGTGATATTTTGTCTTTAATGCTATGTCTGAAAATCGTTGGAATTTTAAGGCTTTTCAGAGACATGATATTTAATCTTTAATACCATCCCTAAAAATCGTTGGAATTTTAAGACTTTTTAAAGACGTGAAATTTTATCTTTAATTCCATGCCTGGAAATCATTGGAATTTTAAGGTTTTTCAGAGTCATGATATTTTTGATATTTTATATTTAACGTCATTATTAAAAAATGTTGAAAATTTAACCCCCCCCCCCCGGAAAATATTATCTCAAGATCAACATTTATTGCAGCTAAATCAAAACAATAGAAGGCTTTTACTTACATTTAAAAAATATATATATTTGGTGTTCTACCTAAAAAATTGTTATTCTACCGTCGTCGCCGGTTTATTTTTTCATGTTTTTCTTTGCTAGAGTTCTCATTTTTAGGTAATAATTCGCATTTGATTGGTAACTTTGTTTGTTATGTATATGAAAACTTTGGCCACATGGCCAATGATTGTAATTTTCCCTATACCATAAATAAATCTAGACAAAAGAAAGAGGTCACTCAAAGGAGACTAAACATTAAGTAAAAAGGAAATACATAAAGCATAAGGTAGCTGACTAAAATTTGGAAAATAAAGAATCAACAACATGTGATTTCAATGAAAAATTGAAGTCACATGGCCTTACAGGGTGTTATTCAAGGAAATGAAGGAAACCATCAGCAAAGAGGAATCTATTAGTGTTAGAACAAAAACACCTTAGGGGGAGAGAAACCCCATTAGTTTTTCTTGGAGGCATGGAAGCCAAGCATATGATTTTATGATTCATATATATTGTGCTAAGTAGCATGTATTTGTTGGTTATGTTTGTGAAAATGTTAGACATGAATCAAGGTTCAGAGTCAGTAATTAGAACAACATGATGAGGATGTAAAGAGAGGAGTTGAGAGCATCAGAATCTCACAACATCTCTTGCACAAATGAAGAAATAAATTTATTCAAAGATGATATTCAACAGACTTGAAGTAAACAATAATCATAGAATTCTACTGATGTTGTATCAAAATTAACATCCTTCGAGTTTGATGTGTCATGAACAAAAGTTTCACTAACTAGATAGGAGTTAAAATTAACCTCAATAAGACTAGGAGTAGCACCACAGTCTTGTGAAAGCACAAAGGTTAATGAAAGGCTTGAGGTTCCAATCCTCAAAATAATACAGTTCAAAGGAACTAGGGTTTCTATTTCTCCTTTGTTTCCATAATGTATAGAAGGAAGGTAGGGAATTTTAGGAATATATAAATCTCAGTGATACAAAAGATAATAAATGGCGTAAAATGGTTCTTGGCACCTCATTTAGGACATTTTGAAAAGCTCAAATGCATGAGGTTATTTACATGGGAAAGGAACTCTAGATAGTGATGAACCAAAGCCTAAGAGTGAAATTTGACAACAGGTGTTTCTAAAGAACATATCAGAGATAAATTATAAAAGCTTTGATAAAAAAATAAATAAATAAAATAAGAGTGAAAATTCCTGCATGGAATAAAGCTTGGTGTTCATGCAAGGGGCGTGAAGAGAGTAGTAATGAATTCTACATGTGAATATGAAGTGGACCTCTACAATATTTCACCATTTGTCTCATAGTCCAAGTCTCTACTAGGCTTGAGGTTGAGTCATTTTTCTACATGAATGATCAAAGAGGGCCTAAACACTTGAGAGATCTCAAAAAATATTGGAAAGTATGCTCTGAAATTAATGCATATTACAATCCAAATATCACACTACTAATGCAACCCTAATCAATTCAGGCTCCTATATCATGATGAGTTGGCCAAGCAATTATAGGAGAAATTTTACTCTCTTTCAATGCTACTAGCACTCATATTCTATGTGCACCATTAATTTACAATGAGGCAATTTTAATAAAGAAAGAAAAAATTAAGTGGTGTTATGATAGAATTGCACTCTATTGAAAATATAAGTTCTTCAACTTTTTGCATTCAATGACAAGGACCATAGTCTTGGAAATTATATTTGTTATGTTTTATATCATGACCCACGGGTGGAATTTTGTGACTATGGTATCCCTAATTCTTCATAAATCGGGTCAATAATCAAGTTCAAACCACGAGTGATATTTCTAAGTATATGCTCAAGGATGCATTAAAGGATATGATGGTTGTGTGTCAACAAAGTAGTTGTGGTTTTCAATGCAACCCAGGATGTGAAAGAAATGAGTACATAATTTGATTATTAGATAACTTCAAGTGATATATATATTTTAAATATATATCATGGTTATTACCTTGTTATGGTTGTAGAAGTTTCCACCAATTATGGCTAGTAATGAATGAGATGTATGTTGCAGGAACTTAAATATCAACAACTTCTGATGTGATTAGCTTCGATTTGGGATTGAGAGGATCATGAAACTTTAGAAATAACATTTTCAATATGGAATATCAACGATATTTGCATTGTTAAGACAATAATGGAGACCATGCAATATGGATGGTGAATTTATACTTTGACAATACTGCGGTTTGTTTTGATAATCATGAACTTGGTGCAGTGAATGGGGAGAAACCAAACCACTTTCCATTGATGTCAAAGGGGGATGTAAGAAAAAATTGGGAGAAATAAGAAGAAATGTTTCCTAGGACAAAAGGGGGCAGACAATTGTGTCGTCATCAATGCTCAATGGGGAGATTGTTGGCAAAGTTATGATTGATGGAAAAAGGTCTTGAAGGTATGATTCAATGAATGTTTCCTTAAGCCACATTTGGATATGGTCGGATGCTATGTTAGTATTGTTTTTAATACTCCTATGTAAATATGTGAGTAATTCTAATGCTTAGAGGTATGCTTGCTTCAAGTGTATATATTGTGATATTTTGATGTTGTGATGGTAAGGTTATTGATGCATTTATAAGCAAAAAGAGGTATGTTCTAGAGGTAAGAGTTAAACAAGTGCGTGAATATGTTTTGATGTAAATGGTTGAAGTGTTCCCATGTTAGTTGAAGGTTTCTAGCTCACATGGTGTAATTCATGTTCAGATGTTTATTTACAGTATTCTCAGTTAAAAAGTATAGCTTTGGAGATGCTTGGTTGAGGTGTAAAAAAATAGAGGTGTTGTATAGGTGCACAAAAATGTTATGATTCAATAGGATGCTAAACATTGAGCTTTGGCTTTTTTAATAATTGAAGTTTTCTTATGATATATGTTGTTTGAATATTTCTAAATTTATTTTATGTTTTTTAGTATTCAAAAGTTAAAATAATTCAGAAGTTGAAATAATTTGGAAACAAATATGTGGAATGCAAAGAAGAAATATTTTCACTTCATATTCATGTATGGAATACTAAAAATTAAGAAAATATGTTTATAAAAGATGTGTTTTGCAAGATAGATATGGTTAGAGAGCTTATGAGTTGAAAGATTATTTGTGAGACATTGTTAGTGAGTTGCCTCACTGAAAGTGAAAGAAGAAGAGGAGCTAATGTGAAGTAGAATTGAGGAAGAGAAGACAAAAACAAAGAGATTGAGGTATGTAGATTTAAATACCAAGTAAGCTGTCTGTTAAAATTTTTATCTACCAGGGTATTATAGTATCCTTAGAGGTAGTATCTTGTAAAATAATAGGTTGGAGCTTGTAAGTGGAAGCAGGATATCCCAACAAGTAGTAGCTTGAAGAATAAATTCAAGGAAATAACCTCCTATAGGTTCGTGACCCACATAAAATTAATTTAAAATAATGGAGTAGGATATTCCCAGTAAGATGTAGCTTTCAAAATAGCAAAGAGGTTGGAGCCTCCAAAAGATTTTGTAATAAAGGAAGTAAGAGTTTACCTTTGCATCACAACAACAACAAATTCATGGTTTTCTCCTTTATGGGTTTTCACTTAGATATTATGTCCACATGTGTTGCTTTTATGTGTGCCTCTTATACTTTCAATTAAATGTTGTTTGCATGTTAAATCCACTATTCAAATGATATACTTCTAGTCGTTTAATAGTTCAAATAAATAATAATAAGAAAGTAAACAAAAAAGTTGATGTCCATGAATGCACTATATGGATTCAAACCCCCCACCCCTCCTTTCAGTACAGTCAGGTTTCCAACAAAAATATCATATGACTAAGTGATATGAAATGAGCTATGGTTTTTTTGGCATTTGGTATTGATGAGTATTAGCCCATATTATTCTATAAAATTCTATATATATATATATATATATAAAGAGAGAGAGAGAGAGAGAGAGAGGAGTTGACACGAGTTATCTATTGCCCCAATGAACAAAAGGAGTTTAAATTTGCTTCGGGATTGGGAATTTTTCCTAGTAACAAAGCTTAATATTTAGTGTCATGGGAAAGTCTATAAAGGGAAATCACAAGTAAAATTTCTAAGATTTTGGTTTTTGGTGATTCAATGCTTGTGATACATTAAGTTCAAAAAGCAAAGGAAAATTTTAGTTGCTCCTTCTAATTCTTCAGAGGATTATTCTGCTAACACATCATTTTGAACATATTTAATTCTAACATGTGTATGGAAACTTTAATTATGAGACAGATGAAATGGATGATAAAGGAAAAACATTGGCTCAAGGGACTATGGAAATAGAACCAAGTTCAATGTTATATCAACCAATCTCATGAACATTATGAATCAAAACCCAATTTATATATTTGAATTTTTCGATCATCTCTAATTGAAAATCTCTTTCATAACCAAGTTGAATCAATTGTAGCGTATTCGGGTGCTAATAATAGTCATTCCCTTAGTAACCTCAATATTTGGAAGACAGTGAATTACGAGTGTTGTGAGTGTGGAATAAAGGTGGAGCATGTATGTATCATGGGTTCCAACACTTGTAATACCCAAGTTGTACATAGGATACATATGTGGAGGCAAGCTCTCACTCCAATAAGAAATTATGGTGGTGGTTGATGAATTGTTGGTATTTTCATATTTGAAGGGCATTAATATTCCCTGGCCTCTTCGCTTTGTTCTTCCCTTGGAATTCAATTCAAAATTATGAGAGGGAGGTTCACACGATCATGGCAGATCCACATTCAATTTCTCTACAATTGCACTTCAGGGGTTGTGGGAATTATAAATTTAGTACAATTACTATGTTAAGGGGTTAGGATAATTCAAATAGGAAATAAATCAGCAAGGGGAAGAGTCGATTTCAAGTATTTCTAAGAGCTTTGTCACATTGAGGTTTAGAAATGGTTGGAAATGAAGATGAGGCCCATAATATTTTTCACAAGAGATTGAATGTGTTACTAGATCAGTTATCGATGGCCATTGAAGGGTTTTTGTAGGTAGTATCAAGGGTGATTTAATTGGAAGAGAAAGGGATTCAAAACAAGATGCAATTGTTGTTAACGAAGTAGATTTTTCTAGAAGGAAAAGTTGAAAAAATGGAGTTGGAAATCAAGACATAAATGGTTACAATGGAGATAAGTTTGAATGAGCTAGAGGAGAAATTTGATAATGAGTTCCAAGACAGGGACACGGATACATATTCTATTGAGGAGTCTGATAGAAAGAATATTAAGTTGGACTGGGAATAGCAGAAGGAAGACCAAGCATCTGCAGAATCAGCTGAAGCTCCTGCGAAGGAACCATCCAATGTCATATAGTTTGTTAAAAATATTTTTTATTATGCTATGTAAATATAAACTAATACTAGGTGTATTTTTTCTAGTCTATAGAAGGTATATGTACCGAATTGTTGGTAGAAATAATTATAGTTATAGGTTGTCTTCATTTTATAATGACAAATACAGTGACTATAAAGAAAAATATGAACTTTGTAAAGGAGCTATCCCATAATACAATTTTTGATAATATGATTAAATTAGCCATTTCATATATATATGTGTGTGTGTGTGTGTGTGTTATATTAATAGTAATTATTATTATTTTAAATAAAACTATTACTTACTTAGTTTTTATGATTTTTAAATTTTAGCAACTAGAGATTTGTGGTGAAGTGTTTTGATGTTTATTATGGATTGATCCTTATAAGACTTTACCAACCATTTAATTTATATGGTTGCTCTAGTATTAGTAGTAATAAAGGGTTGATATTTATTTCAAAGGTAGATATGCTCTTTTTGTTTTTCAGTTTGATTAAAAAAATATTAAATTAAGTTAAAATAAAATGTATAAACGTATTTTGACTATAAAATGATTTGGGAATGAATTCATAATTCATGGTATTGTAACAAAGCTTATATATAGGTTAATAATATCCATGGTAAAGTGAGGGTGAATCCCCATGGTAAAGTGAGATAAATTTAGTTAATTTTTATGGTTTTTATAGAGTTTGGAAATGTAAGATGGATATGATGCAAGTGTTTTGATCCCTACCAAAATTCTTAACCATGGATATTCACCTCCATTTTATTATGGATATTCATTTCTCATTAATATACTTTTTTACTAATATCAATTTCCCATAAATAATAAATCATGTTCATATGACATATTTTTAATCAATCAATTTAATTAAAAAATTAAAAAGGATATAACTTTTTTTTAAATAAATTTCTAAAAGTTAAATCCTATTATTCATTTAATAGTATTGGTAATAATTCCCTGATGGGGTGACTGTTCCACATAGATCTTCTGACCACCAAGAAGCACATCTCTGACTGGAACACAACAATAGACCTACCTTAAATGCTCATGTTCGCTTTCACCATGTGTGCCCTCCTCTGGACACAATCATTGGCGGCAATGGTTAACTGCACAGGTCCCTTCATATACCCCTACATGAATACCGTGTGTCTGGCATGGATCGTCGGTATTGTCCTCCTCCTCACCCTTTTAATTCTATTAAATATTTGACCCCCTAACATACCATACTCCATCACATTGTGATCCTCCCACATTGTAATTCCTTTTGTACCTATGGCAATGGAATTCCTACCTCATGGCAGATTGGTTATCTCCTGGGATCTCCCCGATAAACATACTTACCCAATTTATGATTGCATCATGCACCACTACTTCGAACTGTGGACTCCTATTCATTCTGGGACACTTTGCCTTTCAATTGCATCATTATCTATCCTACCTTCAAGACATATTTCAAGCATTCCATGCAGAATCGTTAATATAAATCTCCTATGTAATTCGCGAGGTGGCGGAGCTCATGAACCTACTCTGTGTTGGAACGTGATGCTCGGTTCTACGCAGATCTTGGGTTAGCATCAAGATGAAGGGCTCTATCCTGGCTAGTCATGCTAATTCTAGGTTGGATATATATTTGGCTCTATCTGCTCCCTCTGTGTACTATTTCAATTTCATTGTCGTTATAGTTTGAGTCTTTGATATTTGGATGGGTGCAGTCATTTATATTCTTCATTTTATTTCTGCATAATACGGGGTCAGGCCCGATGTTTGAGTTGGTCTTCATCTTTTCCCTAGTTTCCCATAAGGTTATGGTCAGACTTATTGAAAGGATAATTTAACCTGCCCTGTACTCAGAGCCGCTTATTATATTTGTTTGAAGGGCTCTGGCAAAGAGCCGCTTTCTAAATTGGTCTCTGAAATTTTACTGATAGTAGCCACTTTCCATTTTCTTTCTCCAGGTTTTCTGTCACAGGCCGCCTTCTAAAACAGTTTAACAGTCACTGTATTTTGAGAAAAGCATATTCAGTCCTCTGTATATTCAAAACAGAGTATAAAAAGAAAAACAGAGAATTTTGATTTTTATGTCTACGCGGGAAGTTTTTATCTTTGTATTTCTTGAAGCCACGTAGATCGATGGTCCCTGCAAGCCATAGGAGCTCTGGACCCATTCGCCAGTTCAGCAGCAGACACGTGGAGAAGTTAGATTGGGTCGCATTTTATTTTGGGTTGGGCCGAGAACTCAAATCTGGACCCGATGTCATTTTATAGGGCAGATTTGATATTTGATCGCGCGCACAAAACCCGTCGTACCCAAAACCAATTTTCGGACGTGATGAGGGTTTATAGACTGGATTTAATAATCCATCGCGCGTTCAAAGCGCTGACGCCACAAGCCTGAATTGTAACGCGAAATCGTCCATTGAATTTCGGTTTATGTTTTTTGAAGTCCAGGGTATTTGTTTTATTTCATCGCGCGATAAAATGGTTCGTTGAAGTTTTATTAAAGTTTTCATTTGATGTTATGTTTTATGTTTTAAAACATATGCGATATATGTTTTATGATTATCACGCGACGGGTTTCATATCATAGTTTTGTTTTTTTTTTATAGCGTGACAAAGGTTATTAAACCTTGGCACACATATATATTATTTGCGCTTTGTAATGGAGCCCCGGTGGGCCATACTCTTATGTTTAGTTTTAGTTTTTATTTTATATTTGTTTTATGTTTCTTTTATATGCTACGCCATATAAAAAAAATTAATGTATTGTTTTATACACGGGGTGTTAAAACATTAAAAATGCCTGAATGCTATTTTTGTCAAAACAGACAGTGTATTACATTACACACAGCAGTGTGTTATTTTAAAAATAGAGAGACAAAGTATTTGGTAACAAAGTGTGTATTTTTTCTGTGTGAGACAGAGAGAATATTTTTGTGTGCACTGTGTCATAGTAGCAGTCACTATTTTGTAATCCCTCTGTGTGATAGAGGAAGTTTCATTTGTAACAGTTTTTTTTGGTTAATGAATAGAAGTTTTTTCAAAGTATTGCAACTCTGTCCCTGTGAGCAAATGTTTTTATTTTCTCTGTGTTAAGAAGGAGAGCATTATTCTCTCTGAATTTTGTTCAGGAATTCTCAGAAATTCCAACATGGTATCGGAGCAAGTCCAGTCTCTTTGAAGGTGTTAAAGAAGCTTAAGGAAGGATTTCTTGTTGCAGCAGCTTCTCCAGCAGAGTGAAGACTCAGTCAAAATAATCCAAGGTATTTCTCAATACAGTTTATTGTGTTACTGTGTGAAGACAGTCAATTTATAAATTTACAGTCAAGTATTTGAAGCATAGTTCAGAGTGCAAGAATGGTTGGAGCCAGCACTAGCATGAGTATTGGTAATGCTCAACTCCCACAATTTAATGGGAAAAACTATGATTATTGGGAAATAACCATGAGAACCCTGTTTGCCTCTCAAGACCTATGGGAACTTGTTGAGGATGGTTTTGATGAGCCAGCAGATGAAAATCAGTTTAATGCCTTAACTCAGGCAGAGAATGACTTATTGAAGAGCAATAGAAAGAAGGACTTTAAGGCCCTCTTCTATTTGTATCAAGCAGTGCATGAGAGTGTGTTTCCAAGGATAGCAGCAGCTAAGAGATCCAAAGAAGCATGGGAAACTCTCAAGACAGCCTATCAAGGCATGGAGAAAGTGAAGACAACAAAACCACAATTACTGAGGAGATATTTTGAGACTCTCTGCATGAAGGAGTCAGATAAAATTGACTCATTCTTCACACATGTGATTGGAATGGTCACACAGATAAGGTCTCATGGAGAGACTCTTGAAGAAAGGAGGATTATGGAGAAACTATTGAGGAGCCTACCCTCAAGGTTTGATGTGATTGTCACCACCATAGAAGAGACTAAGGATCTCACAAACTTTTCAGTTGATGAGCTACATGCATCATTGATGACACATGAGCAGAGATTGGGTAGAAATGAAAACTCATCTCTGGAGCATGCCTTTAAGACCCAAATGTCCTTTGGAAGAGGAAGAGGTCAAGGCAGAGGAAACAAGAGAGGAAGAGGCAAAAGCCAAAACAGAGGTGGAAGAAACAGTCCAGCAAATGCTCAAGGAAGGGGCAGCAATCTAAATTAGAACCAAGGCCAAAGAAATAGCCAGCAAGGTGGACAACAACATGCTCATGGACAAAGGTATGATAAATCCAATGTCCAATTTCATTATTGTAAAAAATATGGGCATTATGAAAATGAATGTAGGAAGAAGCAGCATGATATGGCTAATAAAAATAGTGCAAATTTCACTAGAGAAAATATCAACCAAGATAAATTGTTTTTAGCTTGTAATATGGCTGAGGAAAAGAGTGAAGACTTATGGTTTCTAGACTCCAGTTGTAGTAACCATATGACAGGAAATAGAGCCATGTTTTCTATGTTAGATGAGAATGTGAAGTCACAAGTCACATCAGGGACAGATAGTAAAGTTTCTGCTATGGGAAAAGGAGATGTAAATGACTTAACAAGGAAAGGAGAAAAGAAATCCATAGCAGATGTTTATTATGTTCCTGGAATGAAATGTAACCTCTTAAGTATTGAACATCTTGTTCAAAAGGGGTACAATTTCTTTTTTGAAGATGATGTATGCACCATCATGGATAATCCACCAAGCAAACAATGTATTGTTGAAGTGAAGATGACAAGGAATAGAATGTTCCCTCTCAGGATGAGGGCAGATTTGAAAAATGGAGAAGAAATGGCAGCAGTGACACAAGAGGCTTTCCAAAGAGAAGCTAAAGATGAGAATTGGTTATGGCACTTTATATTTGGACATCTCAACTTTGGAGGTTTTAACTTGTTGAATAGAAAAGGAATGGTAAGAGGTTTTCCATTGATTGAGAAACCGGACAGCCTTTGTGAAGGTTGTATCTTGGGTAAACAACACAGAGAATTTTTTTCATCTGGGAAAAGCATAAGGCAAAAGCACCCTTAGAGATTTTCCACTTAGATTTATGTGGACAAATGCAAAATCCATCACTTGCTAGCAGCCACTACCTGTTAACTTTTATAGATGATTTTACAAGAAAAACTTGGGTTTACTTTTTGAAAAACAAAAGTGAAGTGTTTGAAAGATTCTGCAATTTCAAAGAACTTGTTGAGAACCAAAGTGGGCTGCATATCAAAGTCCTAAGGACTGATAGAGGAGGTGAGTATATCTCCAAATAATTTATGTGTTTTTGCAGAAAAAATGGGATTCATAAGTAGTTTACAGCAAGGTACACTCCGTAGCAAAATGGAGTTGCCGAAAGGAAGAATAGAACAATCATGGATATGGTAAGGAGTATGCTAAAGGAAAAGCATTTGCCGAATGATTATTGGGCTGAAGTTGTACATTGTGCAGCGTACATTTTAAATAGGTGCCCAACAAAAGCAATCATGAACAAAGTTCCAGAAGAGGCATGGAGTGGCACAAAGCAAGGAGTCACCCATATGAAAGTTTTTGGATGTGTGGCTTATGCACACATTCCAGATCAACTAAGGAAGAATTTGGAAAGCAAGGGGGAGAAATGTATTTTCATTGGATACAGTGAGGAATCCAAAGCTTATAGGTTGTATAACCCATCCAGCAAGAAGTTTATTGTGAGCAGAGATGTTTAGTTTATTGAAGAGGAAGCTTGGGATGGAAGTTTCACTACATCAGGGAATTTGTGAACAATGGAGAAATTGTTTTAGAACATTGCAGAACTCAGGAGCAGTTTGCAGACATTCTGACCAAGCCATTAGGGCAGAAGAGTTTTGAGTTTTTGAGGAAATGTCTGGATATGACTGATAACCCAACAATTGAAATTAAGGGGGAGTGTTGAAAGGATAATTTCACCTCCCCTGTAGTCAAAGCCGCTTGTTATATTTGTCTGAAGGGCTCTGGCAAAGAGCCGCTTTCTAAATTGGTCTCTGAAATTTTACTGACAGTAGCCACTTTCCATTTTCTTTCTCCAGGTTTTCTGTCACAGGCCGCCTTCTAAAACAGTTGAACAGTCACTATATTTTGAGAACAACACATTCAGTCCTCTGTATATTCAAAACTAAGTATAAAAATAAAAACAGAGCATTTTGATTTTTATGTGTATGCAGGAAGTTTTTATCTTTGTATTGCTTGAAGCCACGCAGATCGGTGGTCCCCGCAGGCCACTGGAGCTGTGGACCCATTCACTAGTTCAGCAGCAGACACGTGGAGAAGTTAGATTGGATCGCGTTTTATTTTGGGTTGGGCCGAGAACTCAAATCCGGACCCGATGTCATTTTATAGGGCGGATTTGATATTTGATCGCGCGCACAAAACCCGCCGTATCCAGAACCAGTTTTCGGATGCGATGAGGGTTTATAGATTGGATTTAATAATCCATCACGCGTTCAAAGCGCTGACGTCACAAGCCTGAATTGTAACGCAAAATCTTCCATTGAATTTCAGTTTATGTTTTTTGAAGTTTGGGGTATTTGTTTTATTTCATCGCGCGATAAAAGGGTTCATTGAAGTTTTATTAAAGTTTTCGTTTGATGTTATGTTTTATGTTTTAAAACATATGCGATATATGTTTTATGATTATCACGCGACGAGTTTCATATCATAGTTTTGTTTTGTTTTATAGCGCGACAAAGGTTATTAAACCTTGGCACACATATATATTATTTGCGCTTTGTAATGGAGCCCCGGTGGGCCATACTCTTATGTTTAGTTTTAGTTTTTATTTTATATTTGTTTTATGTTTGTTTTATATGCTGCGCCATATAAAAAAAAGTAATTTATTGTTTTATACACGGGGTGTTAAAACATTAAAAATTCCCGAAGGCTATTTTTGTCAAAACAAACAGTGTATTACATTACACACAGCAGTGTGTTATTTAAAAAACAGAGAGACAAATTTTTTGGTAACAGAGTGTGTATTTTTTCTGTGTGAGACAGAGAGAAGATTTTTGTGTGCACTGTATCATAGTAGCAGTCACTGTTTTGTAATCTCTCTGTGTGAAAGAGGAAGTTTCATTTGTAACAGTTTTTTTTGGTTAATGAATAGAAGTTTTTTCAAAGTATTGCAACTCTGTCCCTGTGAGAAAATATTTTTATTTTCTCTGTGTTAAGAAGGAGAGCATTATTCTCTCTGAAGTTTGTTCAGGAATTCTCAGAAATTCCAACACGACTAATGTCTCTTTTAACTATATGGTCCTTGCTTGCGGAGTTTGGTACTCACGAACTTTCTCAATCTGGTTTTTAGTTAATTTTCAATGGTTCTCAACTTCCTATGTTTCTTTCTATTGTTAAGGTCTATGATAAAATTCAGGTCTACCGTCATATTGAATGCATCAAGGTTCATATAATACTTATCATATCTAATCCATTAGATTGTACCAAGCTCTGTCACTTGCGTTAAGTCCTAGGGTTCCATAATCGGTTTTGTTTGTGTTTCATGGTGGTCGTTTACAACTATAACACCCTATCATCCTTTAACATCATTCTTTCTTTATCGAGTCATAACTTAGTCCTCGTTGGCAGCTACACTCCCCCTGTTTACTTTTTGAGTCGTTATTATATACGGTGGTTAATTATTGTCTAGTTTGTGGTTTTATGCAGGGACTTTATAGCGCCTAGACAACGAAATTTGGCTCGTCAAGGAGGCGTTATTAGGTCTTCTTCCACCAGGTATCGACGCATATTTGGCTGGGAGTCCATATCCAAATTTTTTGAGGCTGCTCCGTTGGAGGTCAGGAAGGATATTATGAGGCTGGAGACCAAAGAATTTGGTGACCAAACATAATTTTATACTCTGAGATCAGTGGAGGTTGTCTTAAATGGGTTCCAAACCCTATAAATTCATAAAGAGATGCCTTCAATTCTTGCATTCCATCAATCTTCATCGTTATTTGGAGATAATCAGAGATAAAAAAAATTGACAATTATAAGACCTTCGTTGGGAAGGAATATGTCCTACATATTATGAGAGACATCAGCTACAACTTCGATAATATGGAAGTACATTTGAACCAATTGGAAAGGTATATTGTAACATGTTTTGACAATGAATCAAATGGCCATGATGAAGAGGAAGCCATTATCAACAAGGTCCCTATCAACTCCATTCTAGCTAACTCATATCCACCAACGAACAATTCACATGCAGCCGACTCTCCAAGATCTACAGTCATCATTCTTGACTAGTCTACTTAAATTTTTGCTTTACTACTTATGTTCCTATAGCATCTATGTTTATGTTTTGTTTATATTTGGTAATGTTTCTAGTACTTATCTCAATTTTACCAAATGGAAATTTTGTAGAGGGAAAAATAAGAAATTAAATAGTCATAGTTTTCCCAATTTTCTACGTCTCATAAGTTTACTATACCCCCATTTTTGTTTTCATAACCACATATGTTACTTTCAGATTTTTTATTGCTTTAGCAGCGAAATTTCATGTAAATTCCTTAATTGTCGATAATAATACGAGATATATTTAAATAATAATAATATTGATAATAATTATTACAATGTTATGTTTTCTTTTTAAAAAAATGAAAAAGAGTCACTAAATTATAAAAAAAAACTCTCTAACCTGATAAAAATAAAATGGATTTGTAATCTCTTTGGACATTTAATAAATCTAGACTAATTATAAATAATTAAATTAGAATTGACTTCTATAAACATAATTAAAAAATTCGGCTAGGTCTCTAATTCAGTTTCGATGTCGTATCCATTCTTGATTTAGTTTCGATTTCACTAGCTTATTTAAAGTACGTGGATTACCAGGTGCATGGATTATCATTTATTACAGGTTTACGATTTTAGTAGGCGCGATGATGGCTCGGCGGCTGGATCGTTGGCTGGTGGCTTAATATTATATTTTCCATGCTTTACATTGTCCTGGTTTCATTTCATATTTGCGGACGTTTCATTTTATATTTTCCCAGGTTTCACATTCGCATATTTCATTTTATATTTGCCCAGATTTCATTAATTTAATTTTTAATTCATTTAAATATATTTTTAAATGGGTAAATGCGTTCTGTATAAGTTAATATATCTTTATATTTATTCATATACGTTTATATAAGTTAATATGTATAATTTTGTAATACATTTAAGTGTGGTTTTAATACATTATATATATATATATATATATATATAATTAGAAAACATCTGAACTGAAATCAATGTATTTAGTGTAAGTAATCAAATAGGATTGACAATCAATATCTACATTAAAATTAATGCATCTAGTGTAAGCAATAAAATATTATTAGAAATCAATATATACATTGAAATTAGTGCATTTAGTGCAAGTAATCAAATAGGATTATAAATCACCATCTACAATGATATAAATCCATTAGTGCAAGCAATCAAATAGGATTATAAATCACCATCTACAATGATATAAATCCATTAGTGCAAGCAATCAAATAGGATTATAAATAACTATTTACACGGAAATCAATGCATCTAGTGCAAAAAATCAAATATCATTAGAAATCAACATCTACGCTAAAATCAATGCATCTAGTACAAATAATGAAATATGATTATAAATCACCATGAATGCTAAAATCAATGCATCTAATGCAAGAAATCTTCTCCCTCTCTCCCTCCTCCATGTATATTTACATCTCCCTCCATCTCTATTTCTTTGTCTCTATATCTCACCCTCAAACATACACATGGTCTCTCCATCTCTCCCTTGTCACTCCCCCCCTCTCTCTCTCTCTTTCTTATTCCCTCCCTCTCTCCCCTTCCAACTCCATCTCTTTGTACCTCCCTCTCTACTCCTCTCTCTCCCTCCCTCTCTACCCCTCTCTCTCTTCCTTCCTCTTTGTCCCTTTCTCTCCAATCTCCCTCTCTCTCCCCCCATATCTCTCTGTCTCTCTCTCTTCTCTCCAACCCTGTTACTTTCTCTCTCCCTCTCTCCTTCTCTCTCCCCCCCTCCATTGTTGTGTCTCCATCTCTCTCTTTTAGCCTACTCTCCCTCTTTCACTCCTCTCCTTCTTCTCTCTTCATTCCTTCTCTCCCCTCAATTTTTTTTTTATCTCCTTTCATGAAACCAATCAAATAGGATTAGAAATCATCTACACTGAAATCGATGCATCTAGTGCAAGAATTATTCTTCCCTCTATGCCCCCTCCATCTATCCTTCTTTGTCTCTCTATCTAGCCCGGCCACAAAACACACACACACACTCTCTCCATATCTATATATCTCTCCCTCTCTCTATCTCTCTCTTATTCTCTCTCTTCACCTTCCATCTATATCACTATCTCCCCATGTCTCTCTTTTGTCTTTCTATATCACCCCCAAAACATACACACTCTTTCTCAATATATATCTATCTCTCCCTCCCTCTTCCTCTCCCACTCTCTCTCTCTTCCCCTTCTCTCCCTCTCCCTCTCTTCCCCTTCTCTCCCTCTCTCCCCATTCTATCTCTCTTACCTCCTACTTTTCTCTCTCCGTCGCTCTCCATCTCCCATATCACTCCCCCTCTCTCCCCACCTTTCTCTCTCTATGTCTTTCTTCTTACCTCCCTCCCTCTCTCTCTCCCCCTCCCTTTCTCCTTCTCTCCCTCTGCGTCCTTGCCCTTGCTCTCTTCCTTCCTGTCTCTCCCTTTCTCTCACTTCCTCTATCACTCTATGCCTTTGTTTTTCTCTCCCATATATATATCTAGATTTAATTTATATCAAGATGCATTAATATATATTATAATATAACAAATTTAATATTGCATTAATTAAAATTTATTAAGTTTAATAATATTAGCATTATAATATATTAATATTAATATTAGATTTAATAATTATATTAATATAAATATTTAATGATGGTTTTTATATGGCATGATAACAAAATTTATAATAAAACTACATCAAACTAATATTTTAGAATATTACAACAAAATTGATAGTAAAACTACATCAAACTAATATTTTAGAATATAGCAACATTTACGTGGAAATATTTATGTCTATAGATGTTTTAATATATCCATAGGATATAGTTTTCTTTTTAAAGATTCATTTTACAAATAATTAATTAAAAGAAAAATGAAAAGATTTTGGAATAAGATTTTGGATTCTTTGTGTTGAATTAACCTTTTTACTTTGATTTAAAAAATGGTATTGACTATAGTAAAGAGTAAATTTGTTTAAAATTTTACCTATTTTGAAATTATAATGTGGTTAAAAAATTTGTTGAAGATAAATTTATGATTCATTCAAATTCAAGGTATATGAGATAATAGTATTATAGTTTTTTTTTATCTATATGGTTATTTTCATTTTTGTTTAGGGTGGACATTAATTGTTTCTATTTTTATTATTGTTTATTAGATAGACAGACATAAACATTATTTAGATTTCTAATTTTATATTTATGTTGGTGTACATTAGCTAAAATTTAACTTTGAGCAGGGACATACTTACACATCTCGATCACATTGGGTTAACTTTGAGCACAAACATACTTACACATCTCAGTCACACTGGGTTGCAGAATGTGCCTATCAGCACAATAAGTTTCCAAAGAGTATAAATTTATATAAGTTTTTAATACGATAGTTTATAAATATTAGAATACTTTTCAATCAATCTATATATATATATATATATAGCACATTAAGAACCAATGACATTGATGAGTGAAAAGGCTTTGACAATTCTATTAAAAATTGGCCAAGATAAAATGTAATATAATCATACAAATAATGAGAAATTTTAAACAAATTATTGAACAATGAAAAGATCAATCAAAATATATAATCTTATTATAATGTCTCTTATTTTTCTCTCTTATATACACCAAGCAGAACATGAACCCCAAAAACCGACCATTAAATCCTAAATAGTTGGTAATATTCTTGGTTGTCAAATTTAAATCCTAAAGAATTGGTAATAGTCTTGGTTGTCAAATTTGATTCAATTCTTTTTTATGGCTATTTACTTTTAGTAGCATTTTAATTACATTTAAATTTATATGACTGGTTGCTAATTCCACTCCATGAGATGAATTTATTCCCAATCTTAATAAAACCCTACTTAGTCACTATTGTATAAAGGTTCTCAAACCCTAATAAAGAAATGTTTTCTTGTTCATTTAAACTTTTAGGTTTTCTTTCCCACCTTCTTTGACCTTCTGCAACTACTCTTCACGTCTTCCTTCTACACACATGATGATGGTAATGAGCGTACGGAAGCGAGTATAAACGTCAATTTCTCTTATTGCATTTGCAGTTATTGTAAAATTACACATAACGTTCCATAATTTATGCACCCAGATAGAAACCCCACCAGAGAGGGGTGTTGTCACATGATCTCTCATCAATGGATGCATTTTATCAAAGAAATATATCCTAAAAGCCTTTATACACAAAAAGTAATCGCTTCATGCAAAATCAAGTCATAATATGGAAGAAGCTTTTGAAGTTGTTTAATGGTTGTGGCTATTATGCTCCTACAACCTATTTCCATGGAGGAAGTTAACAGAGCCATGAGGGAAAATCCACTGGACAAGTATCCAAGGCCAAATGGGTTTACTTCAAACTTCTATCTCAAATGTAGGCCAATGTTGAGAGAAGAGATCTGGCTAATAATGGAGGAAGCACGCAAAAAAGTACGGGTTATTCCAACACTGAACACCACTTTTATTACTCTGGCCCCCAAAAAGGAGCAAGATTTTACCCCCAACGACTTTAGACTAATAACACTACACAACATAATATACAAGCTACTAAAAAAATTTCTAGCTAATCGGTTGAAGGCTACATTTTCGAATATCATCTCTATGGAACAATCAGGCTATGTGGAGGGAAACCAAATAATGGACAGTTTCATACTCATCCATGAAATAATCCATTCTCTTAAGAAAACAAGGATGTCAGGTATGCTTTTGAAACTAGATCTTAAAATAAAATTTTGATAATATGAATTGGAACTTCATGATGTTACTATATTTTGGCTTTTACTATCAATGGGTTAAATGGATTATGAGTATGACTTCCTCGTCTTTCTTCTCCTTATTGATTAATGGCTTCCCTTCCCAAACCTTATCACCTTCCTGGGACATTTGCTAAGGGGGTTCCCTTTCTCCCTTTCTTTTTAGCTTAATGGCCAAATTTTTGGGAAGATACCTTAAAACCAAGAAATGCTTGGGCCATATTGTAGGAATCAAATCTCATGGATCTAAATAATCCATTACCAAAAACCAATTTGTTGATGACGCCATGATCACAGGAAATCCCATAGTCAAATATGTCAATTCTTTCCAGGTTGTCCTAGAATACTTGTCTAGATGATCTGAATGAAGTATGTTAGTGTTGTTGTGCTACGTCCTCTTTTAGATTTTGTAAACAATGTCTTATATGTGCTTAAGGGTTCAAGTTCTCTTGCAAGTTATTGAGTCTCATGAGTGTTTTTCATGTTAATTTTATGAACAATTTAACATAAAAGAAAAGGCTGAACATCAGCAAATAAAAGTATAGTACATCACCATACAACACATCAACACAGGAATTTGATGAAGGATTTCACTCCTCCTGGGATACATCTCCTTGTTCCATCTTCCATGGCTTGGGCCTCTATGTTATGCTCAAATTTGCTAAATTATTTGTTTACAATTATTTTCTGCTCCTGAAACCTACACCAATGAGTCCAGGATGCCAAAAAATGGTCATCTAGCCTCTTTTTGCACCTGCTTTGGTCAAAAACTCCAAAATTTATGACCTTTTTAGTTTTCCCCACAATTTATGGCCTAAATTTAGCTAACTAGAGCTAAATTTGGTTAGCTAGCACTAAAATGGCAGTTCCACCGGATTTGGTGGACCGCCAAACTAATATTGTTTAGTGTAATTAATATACATTAAATTGATTAAGCATGTTTAGCACTTTAATATATGTTTACTGGTAAACATCGGATTATCGTTAATGATGGGGATTAGTGTTAATAAAACAGATTATCGGTTTTAAAATTCGTGCTTAACGCTTAGCCCTTCGGTGCTCCCGCCAAGGTTCTGGAGTGTGGTAACATGTATTTAGGGGTGGCCTCCTCTCCCCCCATCGGTGAACATTACAAACAATAAAATAATGTGGGTTCGTATATATGTTAAGACCTTTGGTATGGCGTGGAGGTAGATGGCGTGTGTGTTGTGTGGGAGGTCGCGGGGTGGAACCCTAGTGCCTTCACCCAGACTTCAAACAAACATTTTAAACCATGGTGGGGGGGGGGGGGCACGTGACGGCCCCAAGCTGAGCCATGTGTCCTCTCCCCATTGGCCCACACGAAAACCAATAATAAATTTCCACATCAGAAATTATAAAAACCAATTGGATGCTGCCACTTGGCAGACTGTCATTCGTCGGAGGAATTTGACCAAATTTGATCCTGTCCAGTCAGCATGCCGTGTCATCAGTATGGACTACTGACTGGGCTCCCCATCACCATTTTTTTTGCATGTTTATGCAAACGGACATAACTCATTTCCAAGAGCATATGGAGTCCATTTCGCGTGAAACGAAGTGTGATGGATTCAGAATCATGAGCACTACGCGGTCATTCAGGTTTCATGTCATTCTGAGAAATTTTACTTTTAAGCATAAAACTGAGCACCTGATCATTCCTCCCCACTGGAAGCCTTTTCGACCCAAAATATCTTTCATTACTAAACATGTGGATGAGGGTACAGTTCCCTCACCCTTCTAGTCTTAACCGACTGAAATTTTCCCAATTTCGACACTCTCATCTTTTCATAAAAACTAATCATTTTCCTTAATTCTGGAGACCCTGTCTTGCTGTTGTAGACACAATCATGCTGCAATTTCCCAAAATTTTCAGAACAGAAAACTGTCTTTGAAGAAACAATTTTTTTTCCACCATGATCATCAATCAAAGGAAACTTGAAAATTGTCTCACCTCGAACACTGTCGACATGGCGATTTTTATCTTGTCTTGCCTTGTACTTGCATCGACTTTTGACCAAGTGTATTCGCCATTGCCATGTACCATTTTGAAACCAAAAATAAGTATTTGTGGAACCTATGCCTTCTTTGTCAAATTGTTTTGGCACTTTATCTTTGACGTTTGCACTCTCTTGCACCGGCATCTTGTTTCCGTCACTACACAACATTGATGTAGATTGTTGCAGTTCTTTCTCATATTGTTTACCTCTTTTCAAAGGTAACATATTAGAGTCCTGAAACATCTTATTACAAACATTAGCAACTTCAATGAAATTATCTTGTCCATTTGATGCATATTTTTGAAAGGTCTCATTCAAAACATCATTATGCTTGAACATTAACAAAGCCAAATTTTGACTTGCATTCACTATTCTCTTCATTTCTCTTGCATGTATAAGAGAAAAAATTCTCTTCTTCTTATTGCAAACCTTAGGATGCACTTCCTTGTTACCTGAAATTTTTCATTCTTGCATATCCAGCTTAAAGAATAGGTTCTTGGATGTGTAACAGTTTATATATTTAACCTCTTAACTAAGTCTTTAGAAATCAAATTGGCTTGAGAACCACTATCAAATAGTGTGTCTATTTTGGTATGCTTTGAAACGACTATAATATGAAAGAGCTAAATTCTTGTATCTTCATCTTGAGTTACATTAGAACAACTTGAATAACTAGTGCTTTCTATGTTCTTACCTTTCAAACCCATTATTGTAATCTTGGTTTCATCTCCTGAATCTAAACCTAAGTCATGTTCAATGATTGCAACAATTTTCCCCTTCTCTTTGGCTTTAAGTTTGTTTGGCTTCAACTCTGGATGGAGTTTCCAACAATGGTCTTCATCATGGCCAATTTTCAAACAATGTTTAAATGTGAATTTCTCTTGCTCTATTTTAATAGAACCATTTTTCTTTCCTCTTCCATTAAACTTACCCTTTCCTTTACCTTCATACTTAAGGAAACTATCAATTTTCTCATTTGCACCGTGTTTCCCTCTTGCTTCTAGATGTGTGGATTGAACACAAACCTCATCTAAGTTTGTGGGATTGAACATGAGAATATTATGTCTAATATAACTGTGCAAACCCCCAATATACTTTAACAAAATTTCTTGAGAATACAAATTGACACCCAAAATAAGATCTCTTCTCCTAAATTCATGAGTGTAATCTTGCACACTTTTCCCTTTTAATTGTCTAAAAATTTTCCAGTCCATAATGGATTTTTTCATGTAAGCTAGAGGGTAAATTTCCTTTTAATGGCAGCAATAAAATTAGACCAAGACATTGAGATATTACCATGTTTTTTAATTTCATCCTTTTTCTTTTCTTTGCACCATACAAGTGTTGCACTCTCCATTCTCAAGGAAACCAACTAAATATTTATGTCATCCTCTTGAAGGTTCTGAGTTTTGAAATAAACCTCCAACTAATGAATCCAGTTATCCAGCTTCTCTGCATTCACTTCACCATTATACATTGGTAGCTCAAATTTGACATCAAGTTTAAGTAAGGGTGATTTACGAGTTCCTTTTGAAGTATGTGGATGAATAGATTGAAAAGTTGTGGTAGTGGAAGATGAGGAAGAGGAAGGTGTATATGGTGGAGTGGATGGTGGCTTCTTACCATCTCCATGGCCTCCTCCTCCTGGAGAACCCTCTCCTCTTGGAGGCATAAAACTTTCTCCTTGCATCCTTAAATTCCTCTCCTCATAGAGGACCTTAACCATCCTAGTCATATCAAAAACTTCCTTTCTCAATGATCTCTCATCTTCTGTCATGGTAGGTTCTCCTTCATGAGACATGCTCACTCAAGACTCAACGTCAACTTAAGGATGTGTTGGTGTTGAAGACTTTGGAAACCTTTCCCTTCTACCTCTTGACCCAACTACATGGCTCTCAACTAGCTTCCCTTCTCCTCTTTTGAGTTTTAACCTTGTAAGCATGACACAAACTTGCAAACAATTAGATCCCTTCTTGCACAGAAAAACCTAGAGCTCTAATACTAAAAATGATCTGAATGAAGTATGTTAGTGTTGTTTTGCTACGTCCTCTTTCAGATTTTGTAAACAATTTCTTATATGTGCTTAAGGGTTCAATTTATCTTACAAGTTATTGAGTCTCATGAGTGTTTTTCATGTTAATTTTATGAACAATTTAACATAAAATAAAAGGTTGAATAGCAGCAAATAAAAGTATAGTGCATCACCATACCACATCAACACAAGAATTTGATGAAGGATATCACCCCTCCTGGGCTACATCTCCTTGGTCCAACTTTCATGGCTTAGGCCTGTATATTATGCTAAAATTTGCAAAATTATGTGTTTATAATGATTTTATGCTCATGAAACCTACACCAATGAGTCCAGAATGCAAAAACATGGTCATTTTGCCTCTTTCTACACCTGATTTGGTCGAAAATTCCAAAAGTTATGACTTCTTCAAATTTTCCCACTATTTCTCGCCTAAATTTAGCTAACTGCAGCTAAATC
This sequence comes from Pinus albicaulis, assembly GCA_034641835.2. Taxonomy (NCBI): domain Eukaryota; kingdom Viridiplantae; phylum Streptophyta; class Pinopsida; order Pinales; family Pinaceae; genus Pinus; species Pinus albicaulis. The sequence goes on from CM076572.1 coordinate 527,998,432, forward strand.
CGGTTAGCTAGCTCTAACTTGGTAGTTCCACCGGATTTTGCGGACCACCAAACTAATCCTATTTAGTGTAATTAATCTGTGTTAACTTAATTAAGCGTGTTTAGCACTTTAATCTATGCTTAGTGGTAAACATAGGATTAGCATTAATGATGGGGATTAGTGTTAATAAAATGGAATATCAGTTTTGAACTTCACGCTTAACGCTTAGTGTTTCGGTGCTCCCGCCAAGGTTTTGGAGTGTGGTCATGTGTATTGGGGGCTAACCCCCTCTCCCCCCGTCAGAGAATATTACAAATAATAAAATAATGTGGGTTCGTATATATGTTAAGACCTTTGGTGTGGCGTGGCGGTATATGGCGTGTGGGTTATGTGGGAGGTCGCGAGGTCGAACCCCAGCACCTCTGCCCGGAATTTAAACAAATTTTATACACCACGGTGGGGGGGACACATGGTGGCCCCAGGCTGATGATCCGAATTTATACAAGAATACAATGGAATACACATATAACCATAAATACAAATATGCAGTGGAAATAACACTTAATTTCATTAATATCTTGAAAGAACTGAAATTTGTTTATAGACAGAATGGAAATAAAATAGCTAGGGCACTGGTAGCTTGAAAGAACTATGTTACAATGAGGCTCGAGGGCCTATTTATTATTTCGAAACAACAAAAAACCTTAAACATCCAAAAAACTAACCCTAGGAGATGAAGCACCTAAACTATGGGGCCCCATTTGGGTAAATTGGTACACCAACGTCCTAGGGATGCAACTTTGTATACGATCTATGTTTGATGTACAAAATACCTCATTAAAAATATCTATCTGAGGACTACAACTTTTGATGTGAGAAACATTGAATGAACTTCCATGTTGCTCCCGATTTTCCCAAAAAACGTCGTTTAGGGACCTCAAAATGGCTCCAGAAGTTCAGGACCTGAAAACCCGCTAAAAATAGTAAATTTTGGTATAATTAAAGAAACTGAAAAAATGAAAGAAACAATGTTGGGGCCCTAAGTGGAATAGGCTATTGGCCACCAATATCCACATGGATCATTCATCCCCCCTTAAGAAGCAATTGTCCCCATTGCGTTGAGTTCCTCCATGAGATGAGGAAACTTCTTCTGAACTTGGTCCCTGGTGAACCACTTTCCGTGGTGTAGGAGTTGGCCAGCTTTGACAACCCGATATAGTTGGATCTTCTGTTGGTGAGTGTTCTTAATTTTCATGTCCATGATACAATCTAATGTGGCCTGTTCCATGCAGTCTAGGTTTAACTCTATTGGTGTGAGATGTTATGCAATGTTGGAGGTGTCTAGTAGAGGTGGGAAGTAGCACCAAAGGCAGTCCACATTGAACATTGGATGTAGACCAAGGAATGGTCAAATACTGAGCTCGAAAGCATTGGCCCCTACATCCTTGGTGATGGTGTATGGTCCATATTGGAGCGGGAAAAGCTTGCGGTGGGGTTTAGCGAGGCGCTCCTTCTACAAATGTAGCCACACTTTTTCGCCCACCTGGAAGTTGTGTGGCACCCGATGTTGATCATGTCGTTTCTTGTACTTAGCATTGGATCTTTCCAATATGTCATGAATCTATTGGCAGATGTGATGAATGCGCTCAATGAATTTGTTCGCTTTGTCAACTTCAGAGTGGACATGAGTCGAGTCAGCCAGAGTAGCCACAAATGGCATGGCTAAATGTAAATGGGACATAGTGGTTGGATTCCCAAGCCCACCTGAAAGGGGTTGTGGCCAGTTGAGCTGTGGAGAGCTTGGTTATAACTGTGTTGCACATAGGGAAGGCTCTCATCCCATGTGCGTGGATGTGTTTAATTTTACATGTGCATAATGTGTATGATCGTCCTGTTAATGACCTCTGTCTGGCCATCAGTTTGTGGATGGAAAGCTGTGGACTTGGTGAGCTTGGTGTCCAGCATTGACCAAAGGCTGGACAAAAATGTGTTGAGGAACCTGTTGTCCGAATATGAGATGATATACTGTGGGATCCCAAAGTGCACCCACACTCATTAAAAGAAGAGTTTAGTAGTGGCGTCTGTTGTGATATCCTTCTTGCAGGCCACCATAATGGCCATCTTCGAGAATTTGTCGACGACCACAAAAACACAGTCATTTCCATGCTTAGTAGAAGGAAGGAACAACATGTAATCCATGGATATGGATTACCAAGGTCGAATAGGGGTAGGTAGCGGAGTATATAGGCCTTGTCTCTTGATGATCGGTTTGGAAATGACACAAGTAGTGAAGGATCTGATGTACTTCTCTAAATTATTGTCGAAGGTTCAGCCAATAGAAATACTTCTGCAGTACTGCCACTGTTTTCTCGACCCTGAAATGCCCAACGACCGACTGTAGTGCACTTCCCAAATAAGCTTGGCACGCTCGCTTGAAGGAACACAAAGGTGTCCTAGGTGACATAGCGGTGCATCCTCGAGATGAAAATTTGGAACTTGCATACCCTCCAAGAGTGTCTTGTATGTGTGGCTGAATTCCAGATCGCTCTTGTAGAGAAGCAACCAATCAGAAGTCTTGTGCCCACAAGAGTTGATAATGGTGGTTAGTGCCATGATTGGTGGTTGGTTGAGGCAGTATGTAACATTATTAGTGCTACCCTTATTGTACTTGATGTTTAAATGAAATTTTTGCAGATATGTGGACCACTTCTGATGGAAATCATTTAGAAAATTCCCTTATGTTTGGATGAACTGTAGGGGTCGGTGGTCTGTGTGGATGATTGTTTCCTTCCCCAAAATGTAATGCTTTCATTGTCGGAAATTCTGCACAATGGAATAAATTTCTTCGTCATAAGTGGGATACTTGTAGACTATTTCGGATAGTGTCTCACTGTGATATTCCACTGGATTGACATGTTGAGTAAGAACTGCCCCAATAGCATAGTTAGAGGCATTTGTCTTGATCTCAAATGGTTGTTGCAATTCTAGTAATGTGAGCATCGGGGAAAAGAAAAGGCGATGTTTCAAACCTATGAACGCCTTCTGTTGAGATTCCAACCAAAAGACTTTTTATTTCTCTCCTCCCTTGGTGACTTGATTCAAGGGCCAAGTGATATGAGAGAATCCCAACACAAACCTGCGGTAGAAATTAGCAAGACCCAGAAACCTGCGAAGCTCTGTTAGAGTGGTTGGGGCTGGCCAATCCTAAATGAATTTGATCTTGGTTGGATCCACATGCACCCCCCTCTCATCAATAATGTATCCTAGATACTGAACCTGGGTCATGCCAAAATTGAACTTCTCCAAATTGGCACACAACTTGTGTTGCACAATGTTTGGAGGACCTTTCGAATGTGGTGGAGGTGCTCTTCCCAAATATGGCTGAAGATTAGGATGTCATCCAAGTACACTACTACAAATGATTTGGTGAATGTCCGCAAGATGCGTCCATCAACCTCATGAAGTTTGCGGAAGAATTTGTGAAACCAAAAGGCATGACCAACCATTCGAAAAGGCCCTACTTGGCTTGGAAGGTAGTACTCCACATATCATAGGGTTCGATTGGTACCTGGTGATACTCAGACTTCAAGTCGATCTTTCTGAAATATTTTTCTCCTTTGAGTTGGTCCAGAAGGTCATAAATCCATGGGATTGGGTACTTATTCAAGATAGTGATCTTGTTCAATTCTCGATAGTCAATACAGATTCTCCAAGTCCCATCCTTCTTCTGCACCAACATGATCAGGCTCCCACAGGGCGATGAACTCGGCCGAATGTGACCTTTCTGCAGCATCTCCTGAATCTGCCTCTTGATTTCATCATTCTCCAGAACATGGCACTGATAGATCGGTCCATTGGACAACAATGCACCTGGGATTAGATCAATGTGGTGCTTGACCTGAAAGTGCAGAGGCACCCATGCGAGTGAGGTGAATATGTCCCTGTACTCCTCCACGACCTTGTCCATTTTTTTTTATCATGTGGAGGAGCCCTTTCTGGCAGTCGTGGCCACAATATTCTTCTTTCCATGAGGGCAGATCATTATGAAAACAAATTTCCTTGTTTTGGAATGATCTTACTGCATTTTTTTGCAATAACCAAGGAGATAGCGGCAGGTGGTGGTACCTCTGGTATCCTGTACAAATTATTTCCCAAAGTAACAATAACAACGCGAGGTCTTGACTCATACACAACATGTTGCTTCCACAAGTATGGTTGGCCTAATAATACATCAAAAAAATCAAGAGGAGAAATGTCACATAATACCTCATCTGTGAAGGGCTTGATGTTGTAGGGAAGGCGACACTATTGGCTAACGCAGAGATCCCATCCTTGGTGAATCCACCTGATGGTGTACAGTTGTGGGTGTGTTTTGGTCGGCAAGCCCAATCGCTTCACGATCTCTGCTGAAATGAGGTTATTTTGGCTCCCACTGTCGAGAATGAAATATAGCGGGAAACCCTTTACCCATATCTGGGAGTGGAAGAGATGCTTCTCCTTCTCTAGATCTTCTGGTTCCTCCTTTCTTCACGGTAGCAATGGTGGCGTTGGGATCTGCATCAATAATCTTCTTCCATTTTTTATTCCCCTTGTCAGTTTTTTATTCAGATTCAAAGCATGCATCTGATTCAGAAGACTTCATCTCAGCCACCAGTGAGTACTTGGCCCGACACTCAGTTGTGTTGTGAGTGGAACTCTTATGGAACTCACACCACATTCCAGTGTCCTTCTTCGACTTCTTGGTGTTGTTCTTTTCTTTCGGCTTTGGCAGGTTGTCTTGTTCTGCCATGCCTTATCTTTGTCCTTTTTTCTACGGTTTGGGGGCACCTTTTCCTTGCTTTTGATTTGCAGATCCAAAGTCTCGCTTCTTCTATTTGAATTTCTGCTCAATCTTGGCAGCATACCGATATGTTGTACCAAGTGAGGAGATGTCAAGGAACTCCATTTCCTCCTAAATTTATATGTGTAGAAAACTATGGTACTTCATCACCAAATTTTTCTCTGAATCTTTGATACCCAACTTTGTGCGCAGGGTATGGAACAGATTCGTTAGCTCATGCACATCTTGATCCCTTTTTTGCCGCAACATAGTCCATTGTATGTACTTCTCCTCATAGCTCCCCATGGGATAATATTGTTCCTTGATGGCATCTCGGAAATAATTCCAAGTGGGTACGACCGAGAACATAGAGGGTTCCCCCTCATCCTTTTTCTCACAGTAGGTTTCCCACCAGTCGTTGACATGGGGGGCGACTTTGAGAAGTGCAAAAATAATCTTCTCCTGGTCGGAAAAGTCATGAACAAAAAAATATCCTTCTGATAGGTTCAACCATATATCTACGGCATCTGAATCTATTTGGCCATCAAATATGGGAATTTCAAAGTTTACTTGTATCTTAAAAGGAGTTGTGCCTCCAGAGTGGCTATTTGATGTAGATGTGCTGCCAATGGGTAATCGTTGAAGGATCTGGGAAAAGTTATCCATCATCGCATTCCTTTTTTTTTCAAGGGCCTCCTTGAGCAATATTTTGATAGGATCTCCTTCTCCATCATCTTTCTTTTCATCCCCCATGGGTGGTCGTCGAGGTTTACGAGGCTGATCTTACAAAGGTTTCAACCAGATCGAACCCTAACTCCTTATACCTTGACCACATTAGGGACATGCAAAGAAGGATCGAGAAAGAGAAGACCGCTCTAATACCACTAATCTAAATTTATACAGGAATGTAACAGAACACACATATAAACATAAATACAAATATGCAGCAGAAATAACACTTCATTTCATTAATATTAAAGAAATGAAATTTGTTTACAGATAGAATGGAAATAAACTAGCTAGGGCACTGGTAGCTTGTATCCGAGAAGAGATGTGGCAGCTACATGCCTATGAACTGTGTTACAATGAGGCTCAAGGGCCTATTTATTATTGAGAAACAACAGAAAACTCTAAACATCAAAAAAACCTAACCCTAGGGGATGAAGCGTCAAAAATATGGGGCCCTATTTGGGTAAATTGGTACATCAACTTCCCGGGGATGCAACTTTGGCATACGATCTCTGTTTGACGTGCAAAATACCTCGCTAGAAATATCTATCTGAGGATTACAACATTTTATGTCACCAAAATCAAACGACCTACCATGTTGCTCCCAATTTTCCAAAAAAACGTCGTTTAGGGCCTCAAACCGGCTCTAAAAGTTCAGGACCCGAAAAAATGCTAAAAGTAGTAAAATGTGCTACAATTAAGGAAACTAAAAAACTAAAATAGACAATGGTGGGGCCCCAAGTGGAATAAGCAGGTGGCCACCAATATCCACCTGGATCAGTTGAGCCAGGTGTCCTCTCCCCATTGGCCCACATGAAAACCAATAAGAAATTTCCACACCATAAATTATGAAAACCAATCAGATGCTACCACTTAGCAGGCTGTCATTCACCAGAGTAATTTGACCAAATTTTACCTTACCCAGTCAGCATGCCATGTCAGCATTACAGACTGCTAACAGGGCTCCCTTTCACCATTTGTTTTGCTTGTTAGTGAAAACAGACAGAACTCATTTCCGGGAGCATACAGAGTCCATTTCGCGCGAAATGAAGTGCGTCAGATTCAGAACGATGAGCACTATGCGATCGTTCAGGTTTCATACGATTCTGAGAAATTTGATTTTTTAGCATAAAATTGAGCACCCGATCACTAGACTTGGAGATGACTATAAGCAAAGAGAAATAATTAATCTTCTTTTTCAACACCCCAACGATTATCCAATCCATCCTAGCTTACATCATTGCATTCTCCAAAAATCATCTTTCCTTAAAATACCTAGGCATACCTATTATAGACAATTCTTTGTGCAATAGCTTCTGGGAGGACCTAATTTCGTCTCTCTACAAGCACCTTGAATCTTGGACTTTTCGAGCTTTGAAATTTTCTATATGGTTTATTCTCTTCAAATGTTTGCTTCAATCAATACCGCATTTCATTTTTTCAACTCTGGTATATCCAAAGGCAATCTTCAAAATCATCTGCAACATTAAAAGGAAATTCCTCTAGAGAAAATCTGGTATGGAGAGAAAATGGGTGCTAATAATCTAGAATGATTTATGCAGGTCAAAAAAACAAGGATGCTTAGGCCTTCGAGATCCAAAGGTATTAAATCAGGTTTTGTGGGTGAAGATATGATATCTATGGCTATCAAAATAGAAGGTACCATATGAAACACTCTAAATCAGGAAATATTCATTGAGCCCACATTTTATATTCATTTTCAAGTAGGAACATTCTAACTTAGGTACCTTAATTTGAAAATTTGTGCACGCCAATAGAGCACTGGTGCAAGACCATGTCTTATGGGAAATAGGAAATGGCCACACAAATATCTCATGGAAGGATACCTGACAGCAAAGGTATCCTTTTTGGGGCATCCCTAACCTTCAAGCGATAAAAGAGGCCATTAAAGACCCTCATACCAAAACAGTAATTGATTACTATAAAAACAACCCTACATCCAGAGAGTGGCACACCTCGAAGAACACTCATAAGGATTTAGCCATCCCTAAACATGTGGAACTTCAACCATGGAAGGAGATAACACAAAAACATAGAATCAAGATCACAAATTTCTAGGATACACTACGATGGGGCTACTAGACACAGGGCTCTTTCAACATAAAAAAAATTCTATCATCTAAAAGTTTCCACAAATGAGTAGTCATGCAGGATCCTATATGGGCAAAGATATGGATCTATAACGACTAGCCAAAGTTAACTTTATTCATGTGGACGGTGGGTCATAAAAAGATACTAGTGTGGGACAATCTATTATAACATGGTTTTCAAGGTCTTTCTAATTTCCATCTGTGTCATATAGAAGAGGAAACACAAGATCATTTGCAAGACATGTGCAAATACATCCAACAATTGTGGGATAGACTAGGACAACTATTCCAAAATTCAGATACGAAAATGGGACATGTAAAGAACACATTACATGAGTGGAGGAACCACGCCTTCAGAAACCTGATCCTCAATAGGCCTTGTACATTTTCGCTAGGCTCCATAATATAACAATTATGCAAGTAACATAATAGGAGAATCTTCAGGAATGAAAGTGAATATGAGGAAGTGGTTTGGAAGAGAGTGGATAAATATCTCAAGAGACAATTCTCATACATAGCTGGATTGAGGAGGATAGGACATGTCACGAGATGAATGTTTTCTCTTTGAACTTTTGGGTCTCCACCTATTGCGAGCTCCACCCGTGAACTTTCCCATAACACACCTCCCTCCCAATCCAAGTTTCTAGTATCCTAAGCCACCAAGATTCATTAAATTAAACTTTGACGAGGCATTAAAATTGAATTCGAGATTGTCTGGTTGTGTTGGGGCCTTCATAAAATCTGCAGGCTCTTTATTATATGTGTGTGGGAAGGAGGGGGGGGATCACTAGGTTGGAACTCCAAAAATTTAGTAGAAATTTGTGGCCTACTCAAAGGCCTTAAGATAGCAGGGGAGAGGGGTACTCCCAGTTAATTATCAACCTAATACAAAAACTTTTGACGGTTCATTGGTTCAAAAATTATCTCCAATTTAGTGAATTACACAGTTTCTAGCTCACCTCCCTTCTCTTTTGTTGCCCCCCGACCCCACCCCCCCCCCCCCCCCCCCACCCCATCCCCCCTACTACCAACAATCATGTCAAGAGAATGACTAAAAAATTGGTAGAATCCTTGGCCAACATAGGAGTTTCATTATATATGGAGGATCTCAATGAGAATTGGAATCCTAATGCAAGAAATCAAGTTCATAAAGAATGTCACAAGTTGGCACTAAAATATTGGCAATTCAAGGAGGCATGTGTCTCATGGTAAATGGATAATATTATGAATGGAGGATATGCACAACATTAAAGTACAATTATACATGTAATTTCATTGATAGATGTTTGTTTGGTATGGAACAATTATTACTCCAATTCACATGTTTTGGTTAATTATGCCAATAAATAGGATCGTTTTGTAGGGGCATGTTAGTGTCAGAATATGCATTATGCCATCAGTGATCAAATTCACTCTTTTCATTCTCATTTTAGGTGTCCCACTTTGAAATTTTATATCATTCCATTAGGTCATGCTAAAAATTGTTTCACTAATGGTATTCCTAGTCATAAAATCTCACTCTCCCTCACAAATTCTCATTTTTTGGCCCACCTTCATGTCTTGCTGAGCATAAAAACACTTTTGAAAAGCTCATTTCAGTAAGTCTTATGTCATTCAAAGTCAACCATGAAATCAAAGTTATCCAAGGTCCCATTAGGTCATTAGGTTTCAAGGTTAAAAATGAATCATTTCATCTCAATAAGGTTAGCAAAGGATGTGAGAGTGACTCAATAAACATTTCATTATCATCTGCAGAAGATTATCAACATGTAAATATGATATTTTTAAAGTTGTAATTTGATTTTAAAGTTTGATTTTCATATCAAAATTGAAATTTTGATATGAAAATAGAGATGTAATTTATTTTTAATTTTTTATGTAATTTTATGCTTACTATATGTAATAAGTTCATTCCCTAGATGCCAACTCAAAACACACATGCCAAACTGAAAGAGAAAAGTGTCAAACTTCAACAAACACCATCCCGCAAAAAAGAAAAATCAGATAAAAGGGTAATTAGCAAAAGTTTTCAAAAAAGTGAAATGAGACATTCGAAAGTGGGTTTTTCAATTCAAATTTAAATTCACTTAGCTATTTATGATTCATTGACCTCAATTCAAATTCATTTTCCTCCTCCAAATATCAAGCCTGCACTCTAAGAGACCAAATTCTCGAATTTCTAAGAAAAACTGGTAAAAGAAGTTGAGTTTACAGCGCAAATCCTGAAATGATGGCACAAATACGTTCAGAAGGGTGAAAACACGTTCAGGAGGGTGAAAATATGTAGAGGAGGGAACAAATGTGTATTTGATGGCGCAAATGTGTAGAGGATGGTGCAAGTGTGTAGAGGATGGCACAAATAGCATGTCAAGGGCGCAAATGCATTGTTCATGGTGCAAATCACCAACAAGCCAACAAGCTCTTAAAACTGTCCAAGTGATTAGAAATTGCCTTGAAAGCTCCACCAACTCAATCATTGACCTCCAGCAAACTAGTAAGAGGCACATGCCATGAAAAAATCATCTTCTTAATTTTATGTGTTGAATTTTTTCAAGTTGAAGTTGTAATTTGGTGTTTAAATTGAGGAAAAACCCTAGTATCTCATTAAACTTGTGAAAAATCTTAAAATTAACTCCCTTACACTTTGCATCCTTCCCACCATTATAAAAACCCATTCCCAAACCCCTCATTTGAAAAATTCCCTTTTCCTACAACTTTCTCCCAAAACCCTAAGTCCTAGGTGTTACATCTACCTAAGCTCCCAATTCCTAAATCCCTAACCTAAATCTATTATAACATTACTCCCTATTACCTCCGCATTTCACATATCCCTATCAAACATCTCCCTCATTTTTCCTTTCCCATTTCCCTTTCCTAATCCCTAGGGTTTTAACAAAAACACCATGGCAACAGAAGAGGAAAAAACATCATTCAGTGAAGGAGAGGAAACAGAGATAAGGAGGCCACATTAAGGAGGAAGAGTGCTCAAACTTGAACCTGCCAATACTAGGGAACTCTTAGCTTCTCCATTGACTGTCACATGCTTTAAACATGTTGGCTGTTATGATTTTTGTGAGAAAATTCAGAGGGTTAAACACCACCCAATGCTAACCAGACTTTTCATATCTGGACTCCATGACAACCAAATTAAATTAGTTGGGGCCACTTTTACCTTATCCATTGTTGTCATTTCAGATGCTATAGGGATCCAAAATTTTGGGGAGAAATGGTTCAAGAAAGGTAAGTTGAAGAAACAGGACTTTGACTTCTTCCTAAAACTAAGACACCAAAATCAAACAAAGAGTTTTTTCCATTTTTCACACCTCTTGGATAGATATGCACCAATGATGAAGATAATCATGAAGTATTTTTCATGTGAAGGCAGATTTTCAAGTCATTATTCCTATCACATCCAACTCCTAATGCATTTCCCTAGGGTAAGGATTCTTAACATACCTTATTATCTTTTCCAAAGTATAGATAAGATGGCATATATTTCCCAGAAAAAGGAATATGAATAGCAAATGAAAAGCCTATTTCATAATTCCCTAATAAAATCATAGTTCTCCACCATCTCAATCAACTGAACATTGCATGGAGCACCTTCATAGCTAATGACATTTCCTATGAGCCATCCACTCAGCATTTACAAAATGTCCCTTCATCATCCTAGCCATCCACTTCCATCCCTCCATCTCATCCTATAGCACATTCATCATCATCAGATCATTCCCTTTCACCTCCTTCATCTCCATCTCATCATGATTATGGGTCACCTAGTAGGATTGAGGACATTTAATCTAAATGGACTAGTATGTTTGAGGTTGAGCCATTTCCAAAAACCTACCATAGAGGCTATAGGCATGTGTTTGCTTCACTTGGAGTGGAAGGGGCCATGATTTCTACATCAACACATCAGGTGGAAAAAGGTAAAGATAAGGTCATTAAGACAGTCATTCGTGATGAGGAGGACACTCATGAAACAGAGCATGAATTCCAGCTTGTTGACCTAGATGAGGATGAAAATGATAAAATCACAAATGCAGCCATCAAAGGTAAGGATGCCAAGATTAGTGATCTCCAAACTAATCTTGACAGGGCTATATATGTCACAAAATTTCTTGAGCAAGAGAATGAACAATTGAAAACCAAACAGTTCATTGATGAGGTTAAGTATTACACTTCTCAAAGAGAGGCTCAAAAGTCCAAAGTCATGCTAGATGAAACATTGGAGAATTATGGCTTACTTGATGATGAAGAGGAATAGGTACTAAGGCAGATACCTAGAACTAGAGGGATGAAAAGAGCTCTAGCTCTAGAAAGGAAAAGGGAAGCTGAGCTTGTTGACCATATAACCCTAAATGAGCAGCTTGCTATAGAGATCAATAAGAACATGGAGCCATGGCTTGATAGAGCCAATAAAAACTTGGAGAATCTGCTAGCAAAGGAAAATAAGGATAATGACTTGTTGAGGAGGAAAGTATAACATCAGGCAAAGAAGGAGAAAATTGCATTGGCCGAGCTGCAATACCAAAATTGAAGATTTGACCATGAAGGAGAAAAAGAATTTGGACATCATTGTTGAGGCAATATTAGACACATAATCATCAGACATTCCAACAATTTTGAGGCATTTTCTAACTTTTTGTCAAAATCTGGAAATCTTTGTGTTTTTTGAGACATACTTTTAGCATAAAATTGGGTATTTGTGCAGCGCCCTAGGCGCTACGCAAATAATTGGGACACTTTTTGAAGATACGAAAGGCATCATTCGATTCCTAATGACCCATGCATCTCAGAAAACCATGTTTCCAGCCTTGGTTTGCAGTTTTTAAAGGTGAAAAGCTCAAAAAACTATCAAAAAATCACCTTTTTGCCCATTTTTTGACCTAGGCGCTACACAAATACCAGTGTTGGGAGAATGACTCTTTTTAAGGGGAAAATTACCTCCATTTTCAGAACTTGAGGCATATTCAAAAAGAGGACAGGAAACGCTTTCCAAAAAGACATTTTGGGCCTGATTTGGACACACGTAGGTCAGCCAAAATTGGCCCTGGACATGGAGGGCGCAAATGACCAATTTTCTGATTTTCCCAAGTTTCTCTGAAATTTTGACTTTTTATTCAAGAAATCATATTTCTACTCATCTAATTAATGATGGTAAATGTAAGTATGTTTGAGATTAGTTTCCTAGGGTAGATTCATCGGGTAAAATTCATCATTGAGTCATAATGAATCAATTGAATGTAATGAGGAGTGAGTCACTTGGACCATCCTACACTTCAGTTTGTAGTTTAGTATTTTGTGGATCTCTTCCTCACCTCATGGATTCGACCCTTGAGGATGAGTAAAGCTTGTTTTGATGTCTATTTAGTCCATCACTTGACTCTTAGCAAGGGTTGGAACCAGTTTGATGTTTTCTTCTTGATCAAGGAACTATTGTATTCATTTTGGCCAGCTAATAAAGAGGAGTTGCGGTTATTTTATGGTATACTTGTGGTATTGATGTCTATCATTGTATTTTCTTTAGTTTCATATGTTATAATGTATTGTATTCATGTTCACTTCATTTTTATGGTATGATCTCTTTCAAGTTAGATAATCAGAATACATGCTTGCACATGCTCTGTTTTGGGGAATTGATCATAGTTTGTCCATTTTCATCTGTCTAAGAAGAATACATCTCCCATGATATTCCTAGCTTATTTTCAGCCTCAACACCATTCCATCAAAATCCTCTTCAAGTGATAAGCCTTGTGCCAACCTTGACCCATTGATCCCTGCAACCCTATCTCATTTTCCCTGACCTAGCTCCCTTGACCTAATTTCTTCATCCAGTGATAACCCAACCAAATCAAATCAAAACAACCCCCTGCACTCTATATCTAGCCTAAAAACTGTAATTTCTCTAGCCCTCCTAGCTATGAACCTTTTTTATAGAGCCCTCTCCAACTTGATAGGGCTAGCTATCAAGTCAAAATCTTGGTCTTTGGTTACCTCCGTTGGGAGTTTTTCTTCAGCCTTGGGAATTTGGTAGAGAGACAACATCTTAGCATCATTGTCGAGGATGTGAAAAGACAAATCTTCCCCCAGAAAGAAGGACAAATATCAGATCTGATTGTTGATGGTGATAAAATATTAGGCACAGGAAGGTTGTGCATCATTCACCTAGCGAATCCAGTGTCGAAAAATCCCAAGATTCAAAATTTTCATGGCGAATCTAGTTTTCAAGAACTGGTAGTTTGAAGATATTCTTGGTGAACTTATTGTTGTCAAAATGTATTTGATTACTTGAAGGTATTCTCCTATGAATCAAGCTCATATTCCTGGTTTTCCGAACTGTATTCCTCGTATATATTGGCAATCAGGACTCTCAAAGTTTAAGGTTCAAGATGGTGAAGATGTTATTTTGCATTTTGTCAAATTTCATTTGCATATTCATAGACTAAATATTGAGTTTCCTGAAGATTGTCTGATGAAGATATTTATGGCTACCTTAGAGAAAAAAACAAGATCATGGTATGAGAATCTACCATCTGCTAGTATATATTCTCTAAAGGACTTTAATTCAGTTTTCTTTCAACATTATCAAAGCTCTAATTCTTCCTTGTCGATGATTGATATTTTTTGTGAGATATTTGATAATTTCATTGAGTTTCTTGAAAATTTGTATGGGGATGAAGAATGTCTAGATGATGAGATCATAGAATCCCTTCATGATTTTACTTCCCAACAAGAATCAACAGTTTCTTCCTTGGATGAAGAGATCCTTGAGCATTTACATGAGAACCCTTTTCATCACCAAAAAGAATTAGTAGCTCCCTCCTTAGATGAGACAAAATGGGACCAAGAAAGAGAAGTGCCAATTCCTGATCCTGAAAATGAAAATCTCCAAATCAATGAAAATTGCTTTAAAACTCAATTTTCTCCTTTTTCTGAAGATGAAATAGATCAACTCCTAAAAAATCATGTTACATCCCAAACGAATGTTGATTTGTAGCTCTTACAGTGTTCACACAGTCAAGAATGTGTGAGTGAAGCATCTTCCATTATTGAAAATAAAAGTCTTGGTTTGAATGATGACAGTCATAAGACTGATGAAGCCATACAAGTGTTGAGCCCTTACGGGGGGGTTTGAATCATTTTAATACATTCATGGACTTTTAAACTTTCCTTTAAACTTATTTACACCTTCATTTCATGATCAAGTTAATATATAATGAAACAACAATCTTAATATGTGAGCAGCAAGTATTACGCAGATTAAATACAGAACATCAACACATAATCATCATGCACATGGAAAACAGATATAAGTGGAAACCCACATGGGAGAAATCCACATCTTATTATTGTTGTGATGCAAAGGCAACCTCCAACTCCCTCTTGCCACTAATTTTATGTAGGCTCCAACCTACAGGAGGCTACTACCTCAAATTCTGCAAGCTACAACTTGCAAGGAATCTCCAAATCCCATCTGTTTTCTGCAAGCTACAACCCATAGGAGGCTCCTACCTCAACCAGCTACAACTAGACATATAACAAGCTACAACTTGAAACGGAAGCACCAACTCCCATGCATTTTATGTAGGCTACAACCCACAGGAGGCTCCTACCTCAACCAGCTACAACTGTACATATATCAAGCTACAACTTGAAATGGAAGCACCAACTCCCATGTATTTTCTGTAGGCTACCAGCCATAGGAGGCTCCTACCTCAACTAGATACAACTGGACATCTATCAAGCTACAACTTGAAACAGAAGCACCAACTCCCATGTATTTTCTGTAGGCTACAACTGGAAATCTATCACACTACAACTTGATATGGAAGCACCAACTTCCTCACTCTAAAATAAAATCATATGTTTATTTACCTAGATATCAACTCTATTTTTCTCCTTCTTCACTGTCGTCCTTCTAGCCTTCAAATTTTCTTTATATCATCTCTGGATCTTCACAGCTTCTCTATCTACTCTATCTTCTTCTTCCACTTTCTAACCTCTTAATGCATATGACAGTAACATCATTTATAGAGATCACCCTCTCGTTGTTTGCATTCCACATGGGAATATGAAATGAACAGGCATGACTCTTTGACTTCCACCTTCTCATTTTCTCGCTCATCATGTCAAGAGGTTACAACAATGTCTACTCATTTCAGAATTAAATTGAAGGTTTTCTTTGCCTAAGGAGAATTTCCTTTGCATCACAAACAATATAAAAATAAATAATACATTTTCAGTTACAACCAATTATTTACTCAACCCATAAGTTTCATCGCTTTGTTGTGCATTTGTTATCTTATGCTTGTTGTCCCTTTGTATTTTATGTTTCTGTAGTTATATTTCCAACTATGCTGCTGCATTAATATCTTAGCCTGACTTGACCCATGCCTTTATGCTTTACACTGCCTCTGCCTATTGCATATCTTACCTGCAGCATTCTATGCTCTTCTCTACTCCTTTGCTCTGTGTCAGGTTACTTACCCAAGTCTCCTTCTACCCATGTTTAGTCTTTGTTATCAAACTGTCGTAGCCGCATAACACCTCTGCACGAGTGTTGAGTCATTTTCCCATAGTTTTCTCTCTTGCATCCATCCTTTAATTTTTGACTCATAGCCGCATCTACATGACACTATTGTGCACAGGGTTGGTCCTTTTACTTACTCGAGCCTTTTCTTGTTGTATTCAGCCTTTCCTTTGTTACCCGAGTCGTCCTCTGCTTCCAACGTTTTCTTCATAAAATCACATAGCCCCGAACTTGAATACATCAGATCTTAACTTCACACTTTATCGCGTCCAGTCTCATATTTCATTTCGGTGTATCAAAGGTTTTACGTTATAATTCCCTTTTCCACCTCCAATGCAATTTAACACTAGAAAGGGTCGACATACACGCTTAACTTTGGATGAAGGGTCCCAGAATGCGGTGACCAATCACAGTGCATCGCATTTCTCTTGCCCACAAGTTTTAACATTTTGCAATAGACATATCTCCTATTTTCTGCGATATGTGATCGAATCGCATCGCAACTAGCTTACCCTGCGAACTCTTAAGTACAAACCATAAACTCTGCGATGTGCGCTAATGCCCAGTGTTGACACGTGGCTCCTCCCTTTCACTGCATCGCAACTTTCTAACCTTACCGCATCACAAACAAATTAACTTTTCCTAGAGCTATTTGCTAACATTTGTGATCTGCGGGCTCGCGATTCGCCATCTGCCGTTGATCTGCCCCCAGATCTAACGGTCCTCATCTAATCGCACTTTTCACTTTATAAGATTTACTTTCTTGTTATACTCTATTTTTTGCGATCTGCGATGTTTCACCGTGGCAACACGTGTCCTCTCCATTTTTCATCACAAATACTTTAACTTACCATGTGATACCTTAATGCTAAACTCATAAATGTTGCGATTTGCGAAATCGCTCCTGATGCGATTCGATCTCTGTCATCCATGTCTTGCCTTCAATTTTGCGATCTAATCCTAGCCGTTTGTTCCTCACCTTTGGAAATTTTCTAAGTGATCTCTGCCTTAGTCATTTTTTGTTTGTTTATCCTATCACCGCTTTGCAACATTGGTTCCTCCACGCTACTCCTCTTGAGCTTGTTTTGTATTCTTCAACGCGGTTCTCTCCTAAGCTTTATATTATCGCCACTCTGCAACACCAGTTCCTCCAAGCTTCTCCTTTCTGAGCTCTATTCAGTTTCTAAGTACGTTGATCTCTCTCGAGCTTTTTCTTCTATTCCATATTCACTCCGACTTGGGATTCTTTCGCTTTTTGCATGCCTTTGTTGCTTCTCTGTTGACTTCGCTGCCTCTGCTTCTACGAATCTCTCCTAAGCTTGTTCTTTTGGTTATTCATTCCGACTTGAGATTATTACACTTGTTGCACACCTTAAATGCATTGATTTCTCTTGATCTTGTTTTGTTGCCTTTGCTCCTTTTCTACCTTAACTGCTTCATTTGCTGCCTCTGTTTCCTTTGTTCCTTTTCTGCCATAACTGCCTTTTCTGTCGTTTCTCCTTTTATTGTAAAGTTTCTCCTCTATCCTCCTTTGCCTTTGTTGATGGTATAATGCTGCTTCTCTGCCTCTCTTTTATGCTCTCTTATTGCATTAATGCTCCTCTGCTTCTTTTCCTTATTGATGTTGCTTCTCTACTACTTTTCCTTAATGATAGTTCTATTGGTGCTCCTTTACCATGAATGACAATATTTCCAACATTCTCCCCCTTTGGCATTGATGGCAACACATCCACCAATACTCCAATTCTTCCTCCAAGACTTCCTCCCCCTTTCATTCTGAGAAGTGTCGTTCTTCCTCTGCTTTCTTTTTAGAAGAGATTTTCTTCTTTTTCCTGTTTTTCCTCCCCCTTTGACATCAATGGAAAAGGGTTTCACATTTCCTAGTGTAGTTTCTATCTTTGCATTTCCTCTCTCTGAGTTGTGTTTAGACCTTCCTCTTCTGAATTTATACCTTGCTACTCCAGACTGGTGTACAAGAGTTGTTGGGAGAACACTTTGAGAATCATTTAACTTGTATGTATATACATAGTAAGTTGATACCATCCCAAAGCTTAGAATCCTTGCACTTGTATAAAGCTGAAAGTGATGATAAGGACACTTCATAGGACACATTGTACCAGACTTATATAATCAGAGATGCATCATTGGAATAATACTAAAGTACTGATAATGCTCCATACGTCATATAAAGTCTGCTCCAAATATACTTTAGTCCATATTATGATATTCATATGAGATACATATCTTTAGTACACATCTATTCAAATATGACGATGCTAATATATCTTTTATAGTTGTGGTTCACCTTTACTACCTATTGGTGGTGATATAAGCTAGGCTGCTGACAGGGATATTACACTTAACAGCTGAAAGGTCCTTGTTACTGATGTGAACAATGAATCAAACCAGTGCTTACAACTTATTGTGAGATTAGAAAATATCTTTCAATCTAAGAGACCAAATGACTTTACTGCTTGTACATTGTACTTTCAAAACAAACCCTTGAGGCTCGATACATTCAATGTATTGGTTAGTCTCACTTATCAAATAATAAATTTTATTTATGAAATAAGGGGGTATGTATGTCAATGATCAACCTCTCTGAAATGCCAAAAAATCCTTTATGTTGATGTATGCTTTAGATGAATCAATAATAGACTCTTGAGCTTCAAATGTAAGATTAACAAAACTAGTCCTTCATACTTCAGATGCTTTAACTGTTCTATCA
Organism: Pinus albicaulis; assembly: GCA_034641835.2. Taxonomy (NCBI): domain Eukaryota; kingdom Viridiplantae; phylum Streptophyta; class Pinopsida; order Pinales; family Pinaceae; genus Pinus; species Pinus albicaulis. The sequence goes on from CM076572.1 coordinate 528,017,331, forward strand.
TGATGATCTTCAACAAAACATCTTCAAGTTGTTTAATTGAAATATCAACAAACAGACTTCACACAGTTTTATGAATGATCTTAAGAAAGAGGCCTTGAAGATATATCTGTAATGACTTGAGGAAGGCATGCAATTATATCTAGAAATAGATATTGCTTCAATGCTCAATATACTACTTCAAGTGTAAACAAGATAATGATCCTTTTGCACTTCCATTGACTTTTTTGTGCTTTAATAATGCAGATAACGCTGGGTATACTACCTTGATGTACTCCTGCCATAATGCTCTAATCTTGAGGACCTGTACCATACCACTGCTTCATTGATAACACTTATTATTCTGCTAATAGGAAGGCTACTTTATCCAAATACCAATTGATACTAATTTGATAAACTATGCAGTAATTTCACTTTAGCTCACACATGCACCCATAGTTAAGACAACATTCATAGTTTCTACTATTGAGCTCTCCACTGTTCTTAACAGCAATCATCAATATACTGAATCTAATATTGGCATCATTAACCTTTTTCTTATTCTTTCATTATGGTTTAAAATAATGTCATGCATATTCCTTTCTAGGACTGCTCCAAAATCATTTCTCCTCTATATACAATTCAATTGTTCTAACATAATGATCTTCGGGAAGGCATATTCAATTTCTTTACTTAGAATCTACAAGGGCAGACCACTCATAGTTTTATCACTCATTTAACATCTTTCCTCCAAGGGGACCTTCTATAGATGAAATATGGAATGTTATAATGATGATAAACATTTCTCTTACTCATCCTTCTTAAATTTGTTTCATTGCTAACTCTTGTAGTGCGATGCACAGTGTGATCATCCTCTATGGATATTTCCAATTCTATAGCTCAAAGCATAATTTTTGTGATTTTAATCATTCATCACTTAGTGTGTTGTTGTCGTCTTAGCTTACATGTTCATGGTTGATGTTCCCTCTACCACCATGGTTGCTTGTTGCCTTCTCTCCTTCCATCAACCAGTTGGCTATTGAATGCTTCAGGTATTCTTCTTCCTCTATAGTTCTCTGTTAGAGGAATTGTCCTTTCCCTTCCTGAACTTTTAGTTGTTCTTATTCCAAGTGTTGGTCTCCCGTGTTTTGACAGTTTGGCCAATCAAAAGACAAGGCAACATCAGAACCAATCTTTAGAGTTCCAGGATCTAGTCCTCATGTTCTCAGAGAGGGATCTCTCAAATATTTGTTTGCAAAGGTTTATCTTGTTTGCTTTGATTATGGATTTTAGACTAGTTATTAGTGCAAATGTTTGTTTGTTTGGGTTGAGTTGATACATCAGAATATGAAAGGTCTAGGAAAGATAGACAGAAAGAGGAAATATCTGGTTCATTGGGAAATGGAGTCAAAATAAGGTCATGACAAACTCTTCAAGGGATATGGGATATCAAAGGGCAAATCTAACTTGGCCACAGGATCCTTTGTTTTGGAATGAGATGGACATTAATAATTTGGAAAGAGAATTTTAATTCTCAACAAAGGGAACTTGAAGAACATAACTTAAAAATAAAGAGATATTTGATAGAAGGGGCTAACCATAAAGTCTACAAACATTCTTTAAGCAAATAATGACTTCGAGACAACTTTTAAAATGAAATCTAAGATTCGGGGAACACCCTATTTCCTCAAAGATTTTATTTTAAAGAACTTAGAAAACATAAAAGATTCAACAGTAACAATTATGAGAAGATACCTAAATAACATCCCTAATAACTTGCAGCTTCTATAAAGACCTTCAAAACAAGTGACTAGCGAGGGCAAAGGTAAATGATCAAAACCGACCTCTTTGATTAACTTAAGACAATGATACTTCAAAGGGAGACTTCAATAACAACTTTCAAGTGATGGCAGACAAGCAGGGAGAACCATAAATCATGTTGAAACCAACTATTTGAGCTATTAAGGAAATAAACAAGCATGAAGACTAAAGAGAAGGTTTAAAGCCTCTAAAATACTTCAACAGAAGAAAACATAAAACAGTGAAGGGTGAACAGGTCTAAGGTGATTCCAGGAGTCATTTCTTAGCCTAAAACTTTCAGCCTACTGTAGTAAGAGATTATGAAACATAATGAAAATAGGAGAAAACATTAAACAGTTAGAATATTTCACCAACAACCAAGTTCATGAATCCAGTGATAGAGCCTTCTCAGGAACAGGGATGCAACAGCATCATCAAGACATCCAAGACTTCAATTTGTTTTTCAACTTCAACAGACTTGTATATTTATTTCCAAGAGTTTCAATGTTACAACTTGTGATCAAACAACAACCAAAAACCAACCAACAACCTACTCATCTCTGCTGTGGTATATATAGAAAGATGAGGAGGTGAGATCTGAAAAAAAGATCTCAATTACAATTAATACAGGATTTAAATGGCCCATTGGCCCTTGGGATGCTCAATGAAGAAATAGAAGAGGTGTTCACCGTATTAATTGATTTACACTCATGATTTAAGCTAGGTAGGAGTATTTGTTGACCTTTGAGGCATAGGTAGTCCGAAGTAACTCCGCAGATATTATTTGCATTGAAGGCCCTGGCGGAAGTGACTTCTTTGGCTGTGTCGAGGCAAAAATCTGATCCTGATCAATAAATCCAGCTCCTGATTGAATCCTTTGAGGCACAGGTGGCGCTGTGGTGGTTGAGGAATCAATTTGCCTCAGATATGGCGATGGAGGCATAATGTCTGATAAACACTTTTAGGTTTTCCTTTTAAACTATGTTTTAGGCTGGGAGATTAGGCTTCTGATGGCCGTCTTAGCCGTAATCCTTTCCAATCTGTCCATTAAACTCCCGCTCTGATCCATTTTTTCTTTCTGATACTCTTTTTCTGGGTTTGTTCGATGTTTTCTAGGTTTGAAAGGGGCATGCTGTGTCAACGGCTCATGAAACCTTGTTGACAACACAGTTCTATACCCTGTGGTCGATCTCCTTTGTTAAATCGAAACAACAGGAGTCGTCACCCTCGTCCTTCGAATCTTCTTCAGACATGGCGAAAGAATTTTAAAACCTGCAAAATACAAACAAAATTATAAAATCCTTCGTTTATATGGGCAAATCTACATCGGAGGGCGTGCGGGAGAACGGGTCAATCGGAACCGTCGATCACGCTGTGATCGACGGCTGGGAGAGATTTCGAAAGTCAGAGGCGGAGAAAGGCTGACTGGGTGGCAGAATCGGGCAACTGAATGCAGACCGTTGATCTGCAGAGATCGATGGCGGATATTGACTTTTGATTACGCCGGTGCCCAGCTAAAACACGCGCAGTTTGGTTAAATGTCGGGCAGCTTGGATAGGCGATCATCGTTAGATGTGTGGGGCCTGATCGGACGGCTATCGTTGATTTCGCTGGGCGGTCATGGCCCGACGGATAACACGCGGGGGATTAACTTTATGCGGCGGTTTTGAAAAGGTACAGAGGACACGTGTCAAGAGGTGTATGGAATCGCTGGGCCTCAGGCCAAAACAGCCTTTGCCCGAAGAGTGGTGCGGAATAAACCGTGGTTTTGGAAAACAACGCGGGGAATGGCGGGGTCCATAGGGCAAGTAGCGCTCCGCGCCGTCCGATCTGTGGAGCAGATCGATGGTCGAGATAACTTCACAAATTATTTGGGTGGAAAACCTTAGAAATTAATAAAAACCCGATTTTCATAGTTTACCAAGGTTTTTGGTGTTTTGGGGCGGAGGAAAAGGAGTAAGCGCCCAATGATCACAGCGTTTGGTTCTGGCGCTTGGGCGCATGGAGGAAAAAATGGGTAGGGGCTTAGCCTGGGGGGCTTAAGTCCAGCGCATAGAAAATGTCGTTTTCTATGGTTTTTAAAGGGAAATGAGGGTTCCGGCAAGGTCAAGAGTGAGTCTTAGACCTTTAGGAAATGAATTTAAATGAAGGAAAAGGAGGAATCATGAAGTTGAGGGGTTTTCGAGGGAGATGGAGAAAATAAACTGAGATTAGATTTGGAGAAGGGAGGGGAAAAGGGGTCCCTTGCAGCAGTACTTTGGCATTAGAAATCAGCAGGATTTCTGAGTTCTGAATGGAAACAGTAGTGAATATTAACCAAGGATAGGACATTATCAAAAAGTCTTCAAGTATCAGCAATTTTAATCATGAAATTGTTTCTTGAAGGCTATCCAACATTATTTAGCCACCATCTGATATGACAGAATTTTATGGGTGGCTAACACCAAGGAGCTCTTCTTAAAATAATTTTATAGGGACTATTTATGAACTGCTCTCCCCATGGGATGCTTCTTCTTATCTATTACTTGCTGGATATTTGTGTTGCTTCCTAGAGCAACTAACCCTGAGACTATGATGGATTCATTATTTTATTGAGGTAGCAGGCTCCCCCTTTCTCTTTTATTTCCATAATTTATTGGGGTTCTTCATAATGTCTACACTTCTTTTTTATTCATAGTTTTGTATGATTTTATTGGATTCCGTCATCTGTCTAGATTTCTTTAATGTATATGGAAGCTTACAGTATTTTGCTTTGTGAAAAAGCTTGTGGCATGAATAACATATTATTTTACCTAAGTAAGGTTGAGCTGATGTATGGCATTTTTTTCCCCTTTTTTAATATAATTTACATTCAATTGATTTATGTCCAAATTCATTGCATGAAAAACAGTAGCCATGGAATCGATTAGTGTACCTGGTGAAAGGTTGTCTTCTCCATTTATTTGCTTCAGGTAGTCTTTTCATTTTCTACATCCTTTGTTGGCTGGACTGGATTTTCTTTGTCTTACAGCATACTGCAATATTTCCAGGTTTGTGGCAGGAAAGACAAGTGATACTTCTCATGGGAGGAAAGCACCTCCTTTGACAGCTTCTGAATCTATTCAATTCATATTCAGGAGTGTATGAGCCTTTTTCAGTTGATTGTTTCTTCCTCTCTTTCTCTGTCCTTTCATGTTGCTGCTTGTTTCTATTAGTCTCTTTACAAATCATGTTCTTGTTGAATTCTACTTCTGTAGGCGTCTTTCGAGCTACTTCATTATCCTTTACAGCTTTTACAAAAATGATATTATTGTTATCTTCTACCTTGGACTTATTGGTTTCTCCTTCATAGCCTATCCCATCCTTTATAAGAGGATACCTTTGAGCATTTAGAATCTTGTCCAACTATCCAAAACTTTTCATTTGTGGAATATTCATAATTAGTTCAATTTGAGCCTTCTCTGATTTCATTCTCAGGCTTACTGCCTCTTCTTCCAATCTTTCACATTCCAGAATTTTCTCTCTTATTTGTTGCAGCAGTATGTCTTCTAATTTCCTTGCTTCTTAAGGTTGTGTCTTCAGGCCAACAATTTCTTCCTTATCTTCATATTCTCTCTCATCACATATTTGCACCAATGTCTTAAGGTTTTTGTTTTCATTCTTCAGTCTTTCTATTTCAGCTAAGGCTATGTCAAGTTTGGTTTTTTCCTCAACTATAATTTCTTCATGGTACTCACATCCATTCACCCTAGCAGGTATCTCATTTTATTGACCTTTTTCCTTTTGAAAGGAATTTTTTTTCTTGTTATCTTCTCCTTCTTGATAATGCATCCACTAGTGTCTCCTTCATGCATGAGATGCAATCTATTCTAGATTCCTTTTGTAGAGGTTAAATCCATTATTAAATCAAGATCCTTGTTATGAAGACTGTTATATATCACACATTTTTCCTTGGCATTCCACTGTTGTTCCTGCAAAGAGGGAGAGTCTGTGCAGTAACCATCGCATACCAGCTTCCATACCTCAGGTTCATAATCCATTAAATCTGTTTTAACCTTATCTCTCCATTCATTAAAGTTTGTTGTATTTAACATGGGTACATTTGGATAGTCCATTACTCAACCAGATCTCCTTCAAGATATTAGGCTTACACCAAAGGAACCGGCTCTGATACCAATTGTTGAGCTCTTAGTTAAACTGAGAGGGGGGGTGAATCAGTTTAATACTTTCATGGACTTTTAAACTTTCCTTTAAACTTATTTACACCTTCATTTCATGATCAACATAATATATAATGAAACAACAATCTTAATATGTGAGCAGCAAGTATTAAGCAAATTAAATAAAGAACACCAACACATAATCATCATGCACATGGACAACAGATATAAGTGGAACCCCATAAGGGAGAAAACCACATCTTATTATTGTTGTGATGCAAAGGCAAGCTCCAAGTCCCTCTCACCACTGATTTTATGTAGGCTCCAACCTACAAGAGGCTACTACTTCAAAATCTGCAAGCTACAACTTGCAAGGAATCTCCAACTCCCATCTGTTTTTTGCAGGCTGCAACCCACAAGAGGCTCCTACCTCAACCAACTACAACTGGACATTTATCAAGCTACAAATTGAAATGGAAGCACCAAATCCCATGTATTTTCTGTAGGCTACAACACACGGGAGGCTTATACCTCAACTAGCTACAACTGGACATCTATCAAGCTACAACTTGAAATGGAAGCACCAACTCCCATGTATTTTTTGTAGGCTACAACCCACATGAGGCTCCTACCTCAACCAACTACAACTAGACATCTATCAAGCTACAACTTGAAATAGAAGCACCAACTCCCGTGTATTTTTTGTAGGCTACAACCCACAAGAGGCTCCAATCTCAACCAACTACAACTGCACAACTATCAAGCTACAAATTCATATGGAAGCACCAACTTCCTCACTCTACAATAAAATCATATGTTGATTTACCTGGATATCAGCTCTGTTTTTCTCCTTCTTCGTTGTTGTCCTTCCAACCTTCAAATTTGCTTTATATCATCTCTGGATCTTCACAGCTTCTCTATCTGCTCCATCTTCTTCTTCCACTCTCTAACCTCTTAATGCATATGATAGTAACATCATTTATAGAGATCACCCTCTCGCTGTTTTCATTCCACATGGGAATATGAAATGAACAGGAACGAATCTTTGCCTTCCACCTTATCATTTTCTCGCTCATCATTTCAAGAGGTTACAACACTGTCTACCCATTTCAGAATTAAATTGGAGTTTTTCTTTGCCTACGGAGACTTGCCTTTGCATCACAAACAATATAAAAATAAATAATACATTTTCAGTTTCAATCAATTATTTACTCAGCCCATTAGTTTCTTCGCTTTGCTATACGTTTGTCCTCTTCTCATTGTTGTCCCTTTGTCTTTTATGTTTCTGCAGCTACATTTCCAACTGTGTTGTTGCATTACTGTCTTAGCCCGACTTGACCCATGCCTTTATGCTTTACACTGCCTCTGCCTATTGCATATCTTACCTGCAACATTCTATGCTCTTCTCTTCTCCTTTGCTCTATGTCGGGTTACTTACCCTTGTCTCCTTCTGCCCACATTCATTCTTTGCTATCAAACAGCCGCAGCCGCATGACACCTCTGCCTGAGTGTCGGGTCATTTGCCCAGAGTTTTCTCTCTTGTGTTCAAACTTTCCTTTTTTACTCACAACCGTATCTACATGACATTGTTCTGCACAGTGTCGGGTCCTTTTACTTACCCGAGTCTTTTCTTTCTGTGTTCAACCTTTCCTTTGTTACCCGAGTCATCCTCTGCTTCCAATATTTTATTCATAAAATCACATAACCCCGGACTTGAAATACATTAGATCTTAACTTCAAACTTTATCACATTCAGTCTCATATCGCATTTCGGTGTATCAAAGGTTTTACGTTATAATTCCATTTTCCACCTCCGATACGATTTAACACTATAAAGGTTTGGCATACACACTTAACTTTGGTTGAAGGGTCCCACAACGCAATGACCAATCACAGCACATCACATTTCTCTTACCCGCAAGTTTTAACGTTTTGCAATAGACGTATCTCCTATTTTCTGCAATATGCGATCGCATCGCATCACATCCAGCTTACTGTGTGAACTCTTAAGTACAAACCATAAACTTTGCGATGTGCGCTAATGCACAGTCTCGACACGTGGCTCCTCCCTTTCACTACATCACAACTTTCTAACCTTACCGCATCGCAAAAAAATTAACATTTCCTAGCGCTATTTGCTAACATTTGCGATGTGTGGGCTCGTGATTCGTCGTCCGCTATTGATCTGCCCCTAGATTTAACGGTCCTCATCTAATCGCACTTCACACTTTATCATATTTAATTTGTGGTTATACTCTATTTCTTGCAATTTGTGATGTTGCGTCGTGCCAACATGTGTCCTCTCCATTTTGCATTGAAAATTATTTAACTTACCATGCGACGCCTTAATGCTAAACTCTTAAATGTTGCGATTTGTGAAATCGCTCCTAATGTGATTCGATCTTCGTCGTCCATCTCTCGCCTTCACTTTTGAGATCTAATCCTGGCCGTCTGTTCCTCTCCTTTGGAAGTGATCTCTGCCTTGGTCGATTTTTGTTTGTTTAACCTATCGTCGCTCTACAACATCGGTTCCTCCATGCTACTCCTCTTGAGCTTTTTTTGTATTCTTCAACGTGATTCTCTCCTGAGCTTTATATTTTCGCCTCTCTGCAACACCGATTCCTCCACGCTGCTCCTCCCTGAGCTTTATTCAGTTTCTAAGTGTGTTGATTTCTCCTAAGCTTGTTCTTCTATTCGCTATTCAATCCGACTTGGAATTATTTCGCTTGTTGCATGCCTTTGCTGCTTCTCTGTTGCCTTCACTACCTCTGCTGCCTCTGCTTCTTTGTTGCCTATGCTGCCTCTGCTTCTTTGTTGCTTCTGTGAATATCTCATGAGCTTGTTCTTTTGGTTATTCATTTTGACTTGAGATTATTACACTTGTTGCACGCCTTAAACGTGTCAATATCTCCTGATCTTGCTTTTCTGCCTTTGCTCCTTTTTTGCCTTAATTGCTTCTCTGGTGCCTCTGCTTCTTTCTGCTGCCTTTGCTACCTTTTTTGCCTTTGCTCCTTTTCTGCCTTAACTTCCTTTGTTTCCTTTGCTCCTTTGATTCTAAAGTTTCTCATATCTTCTCCTTTTCCTTTTCTGATGGTCTAATGTTGCTCCTTTGCCTCTCTTTTATGCTTTATTACTGCATTATTTCTCCTCTGCTTCTTTGTCTTATTGTTACTTCTTCTCTGCTCCTTTTCTTTAATGATACTTATGTTTGTGCTCCTTTGTCATCGATGACAATATTTCCAACAACAAGAAGTTGTTGTGAGTAAACCAATTTTTGATGATGATTTTCTGCAAGGAGATCAGCTAACAGATATTGTTTTCTTTCATGAATAAGATAGGGTTGCCATGTTTAAAAATATTGAATAAGTTTTGTTCAAATATTATTTAGAATATGAATTTGAGGAGTATGATCCTAAGAGACATAGTATGCCAGAGACAGAATAAAATTTTCTCATGCTTTAGGAATTTTCAGCCAACACTTAGATAACAAAAAGTCAATATACTTCCCTATGCTCTCCTATGGATCAACAACCAAGTGTTCTTTCAGATCAGAATGAAGAGTGTGCTTGTGTTTTTGTTGGATCTCGATACAAGGTAACATTTCAGATTTTTGAAGATCACTTTACTGATCTGATATAGTTAGCAAGGAAGATGTATTTTCTTGTTTTCACAGACCAGAAGCACATGTTCAGTAAACACTTGGAGTGGCCTAGTTTAGAGCAGAATTTCAATAAGTAGCCATATGTTGGATTGGTTACACCGGAAGGATCATTTCACATGATTGTACATATGTCTTCAGCAGGCAGGTGGTTGTCATCGAGATATGAAGCCCTCAAGTCTCGGTAGTATGCTACCATCAATAATTTTAGTAAGTTTTTTTGTTATATCTAGTCAGTTTCAAAGTTAGTTTGCGTCATTTGAGTTGTCAACATTTAATCATGTTTCTCAGTTTGAGTTTTGACCGTATTGGCCCACATGGTTAGGCACTTGGTCAACGGTGTTCTTGACACCTCCAAGGAGTTGCAATCCCCAATAAGGCTGATGTTAGTGTCAAAATATGCATTCTGCCATCAGTGATCAAATTCACTCTTTTCATTCTCATTTTCGATGTCCCACTCTGAAATTTTTATATCATTCCATTAGGTCATGCTAAAAATTGTTTCACTGATGGTAGTCCTAGGAATAAATCCTCATTGTCCCTCACAAATTCTCATTTGTTGGCCCACCTTCATGTCTTGATGAGCATAAAAACACTTTTGAAAAGCTTATTTCCCTATGTCTTATTTTAGTCAAAGTAAACCATGAAATCAAATTTATCCAAGGTCCAATTAGTTCATTAGGTTTCAAGGTTCAAAATGCATCATTTCATCTCAATAAGGTTAGAAAAGGATGTGAGAGTGAATCAATAAGCATTTCATTATCATTTGCAGAATATTATCAGCATATAAATATGATATTTTTAAAGTTGTAATTTGATTTTAAAGTTTGATTTCATATCAAAATTTTAATTTTGATATGAAAACATAGATGTAATTTTTTTAAAATTTTTGTATGTAATTTTATGCTTCCTATATGTAATAAGTTTGGTCCCTAGCTACCAACTCAAAACACACATGCCAAACTGAAAGAGAAAAGTGTCAAAATTCAGCAAACACCATCCTGCAAGAAAGAAAAATCAGAAGAAAGGGTAATTAGCAAAAGTTTTCAAAAAAGTGAAATGAGACATTAGAAAAGTGGGTTTTTCAATTCAAATTTAAATTCACTTAGCTATTTATGATTCAATGACATCAATTCAAATTCATTTGCCTCCTCCAAATATCAAGTCTGCTCTCTAAGAGACAAAATTCTTGAATTTCTAAGCAAAATTGGCAAAAGAAGATGAGTTTAGGGCGCAAATCCTGAAACGAGGGCGAAAATAAGTTTAGGAGGGCGCAAATACGTTCAAGAGGGCGTAAATATGTAGAGGAGGGTGAAAATGTGTAGTTGATGGCGCAAATGTGTAGAGAATGGCACAAATGTGTAGAGGATGGCGCAAATAGCCTGTCAAGGGCGCAAATGACTAGCAAGCTCTACAAACTGTCCAAGTGATCAGAGATTTCCTTCAAAGCTCCACCAACTCAGTCATTGACCTCCAACAAACCAGTAAGAGACACATGCCATGAAAAAATCATCTTCTTAAGTTTATGTGTTTAAGTTTTGCAAGTTGAAGTTGTAATTTGGTGTTTAAATTGAGGAAAAACCCTAGTATCCCATTACACTTGTGAAAACTCTCAAAATTTACTCCCTTACTCTTTGCATCCTTCCCACAGTTATAAAAACCCATTCCCAAACCCCTCATTCGCAAAATTCCCTTTTCCTACAACTTTCACCCAAAACCCTAAGTCCTAGGTGTTACATCTACCTAGGCTCCCAATTCATAAATCCCTACCTTAAATATATCATATCATTACTCCCTATCCCCTCCCCATTTCACATATCCCTATCAAACATCTCCCTCATTTCTCCTTTCCCATCTCCCTTTCCCATTTCCATTTCCTAATACCTAGGGTTTTAACAAAAACACCATGGCAACAGAAGAGGAAAACACATCATTCAGTGAAGGAGAGGAAACGTAGATAAGGAGGCCACATAAAGGAGGAAGAGTGCTCAGACTTGAACTTGCCAACACTAGGGAACTCTTAGCTTCTCCATTGTCTGTCACATGCTTTAAACATGTTGGTTGTTATGATTTTTATGAGAAAATTTAGAGGGTTAAACACCACCCCATGCTAACCAGACTTTTCATATCTAGACTCCATGACAACCAAGTTAAATTAGTTGGGGTCACTTTTACCTTATCCACTACTGTCATTTCAGATGCTACAGGGATCCCAAACGTTGGGGAGAAATGGTTCAAGAAAGGTAAGTTGAAGAAACATGACTTTGAATTCTTCCTAAAACCAAGACACCAAAATCAAACAAAGAGGTTTTTCCCTTTTTCACACCTCTTGGACAGATATGCACCAATGATGAAGATAATCATGAAGTATTTTTCATGTGAAGGCAGATTTTCAAGGCTCTATTCCTATCACATCCGTCTCCTAATGCATTTCACTAGGGTAAGGATGCTTAACTTACCTTATTATATTTTCCGAAGTATAGATAAGATGGCATACATTGCCCAGAAAAAGGAATATGAACAGTAAATGAAAATCCTATTTCATCATTCCCTCATAAAAATCATATTTTTCCACCATCTCAATTAACTGAACATTGCATGGAGCACCTTCATAGCTAATGAAATTTTCAATGAGCCATCCAAACAGCATGTACAAAATTTCCCTTCATCATCCCAACCATCCACTTCCATCTCTCCATCTCATCCCATAGCACATTCATCATCATCAGATCATTCCCATTCACCTCCTTCATCTCCATCTCATCATGATTTTGGGTCACCTAACAGGATTGAGGACATTGAATCTAAATGGGCTACTATGGTTGAGGTTGAGCCATTGACAAAAACCTACCAAAGAGGCTATATTCATGTGTTTTCTTCACTTGGAATAAAAGGGGCAATGCCTTGTACATCAACACAACAGGTGGACAAAGGTAAAGAGAAGGTCATTGAGCTAGTCATTCATGATGAGGAGGACACTCATGAAACAAAGAATGACTTCCATCTTGTTGACCTAGATGAGGATGAAAATGATAAAATCACAAATGCAGCCATCAAAGGTAAGGATGCCAAGATTAGTGAGCTCCAAACTAATCTTGACAGGGCTATATAAGTCATAAAATTTCTTGAGCAAGAGAATGAACAATTAAAAACCAAACAGGTCATTGATGAGGTTAAGTATTACACTACTCAAAGAGAGGCTCAAAAGGCCAAAGTCATGCTAGATGAAACACTGGAGAAGTATGGCTTACTTTATGATGAAGAGGAACAGGTACTAAGACAGAGACCTAGAACTAGAGGGTTGAAAATAGCTCTAGCTCTAGAAAGGTAAAGGGAAGTTGAGCTTGCTGACCAACTAACCCTAAATGGGCAGCTTGCTATAGAGATCAATAAGAACAGGGATCCATGGCTTGATAGAGCTAATAAACACCTAGAGAAGCTGATAGGAAAGGAAAATAAGGATAATGAATTGCTGAGGAGGAAAGTCAAACATCTGGCACGGAAGGAGAAAATTACATTGGCCAAGCTCAAAAGATCGAATGCCAAAATTGAATATTTGACCATGAAGGCGAAAAAGAAGTTGGAAATCCTTGATGAGGCTTCCCTCCAAGCTTATACACATCATCATTAGCCATTCCAAAAATTTTGAGGCATTTTCTAACTTTTTTTCAAAATCTAGAAATCTCTGTGTTTTTTTAGACAGACTTTTAGCAGAAAATTGGGCATTTGTGTAGCGCCTTTGGCGCTATGAAAATAATTGAGACAATTTTGAGGAGAATAAAGGCATAATTGGAGTCCTAATGAGCCATGAATCTCAGAAAACCATGTTTCTAGCCTTGTTTTGTATTTTTGATAGGTGAAAAGCTCAAAAATCTATCAAAATATCACCTTCTGCCCATTTTTTGACCTAGGCACTGCGCAAATACTAGTATTAGGAGAATGAATTTTTGAAGGGGAAAATGACCTCCATTTTCAAAATGTGAGGCATATTCAGAAAGATGACAGGCAAGGCTTTCCAACAAGCTATCTTAGGCCTGATTTGGACACCTATAGGTCAGCCAAAGGTGGCCCTGAACATGGAGGGTGAAAATGACACTGCCAGGGCGCAAATGGCCAATTTGCTGATTTTTCCAAGTTTCTCTTAAATTTTGACTTTTCTTTCAAGAAATCATATTTTTACTCATGTAATTAATGATGGTAAATGTAATTATGTTTGATATTAGTTACCTACAGTAGATTCATCGGGTAAAAGTCATCATTGAGTCATAATGAATCAGTTGAATGTAATGAGGAGTGAGTCACTTGGACCATCCTATATTTCAGATTTGCAGTTCAGTATTTTGTGGATCTCTTCCTCACCTCATGGATTCGACCCCTGAGGATGAGTGAAGCTTTTTTTGAAGTCTATTTATTCCATCACTTCACTCTTAGCAAGGGTTGGAATCAGTTTGATGTTTCCTTATTGACTCAGGAACTATTGTACTCATTTTGGCCAACTAATAAAAAAGAGTTGCAGCTATTTTATGGGATACTTGTGGTATTGATGTCTATCATTGTATTTTCTTCAGTTTCATATGTTATAATGTATTGTATTAATGTTCACTTCATTTCTATGGTATTATCTCTTTCAATTTAGATAATCATAATGCATGCTTGCACATGCTCTGTTTTTGGGAATTTATCATAGTTTATCCATTTTCATCTGTCTAAGAAGAATACATCTCCCATGCTCTTCCTAGCTTCTTTTCAGTCTCAACACCATTCCATCACAATCCTCTTCAAGTGATAAGCCCTGTGCCTACCTTACCTTGTTGATCCCTGCAACCCTATCTCATTTTCCCTGACCTAGCTCCCTTGACCTAATTTCTTCATCCAGCTATAACCCAACCAAATCAAAACAAAACAACCCCCTGCACTCTATATCTACCTAAAAAGCCCTAATTGCTTTAGCCCTTCTGGTTGTGACCCTTTTGGACAGAGCCCTCTCCGACTTGATAGGGCTAGCTATTAAGTCAAAATTTTGGTCTGCGATTACCTCTATTGGGATTCCTTCTTCAGCCTTGGGAATATGGCGGAGTGATAAGAGGTCACACAATATATCTAGAATAATTTCTAGATAAAGGTATTTTAGGATTTATATTCAAAAGGTTCAAGCCATCCTTTCTGCTACAGCCAAGGACGGTTTCCCATATGGCATCCTTGGTTGTTTGGTTGTATGTTATGTAAATTATGTTTTAATATTTGAATATAGTGAAGAACCTCAAAAAACAAAGTGCATTTGTATTTGTTTTTAATGTTGTAACTGCATTTACGTGTGTGTGTATAAGTGTTGAATACATTTTAATATAAATATTATATAATTTTTTAATTTTTTTGTGTATGAGAGAGATTATATATATATATATATATATATATATATATATATAGATCATTTCATCATAAAAATAAAATAATAATAATTGTAAATTATAAATAATTAAAACTATTGATATTTAAAAACTAAAGATAAAATATATAGGTTTTGTAAATTAATAATATGTAAATTTTAAAAATATATATTTATGTATATTTATGAAATAATAAATAAAAAAGTATAAAAAAGTTGAGGAAATAATGAATCTAAATCTTTAAAATCACAATAAGTGTTATTGCTCGATATACATATATAGTCATGTTGGAGCCAAATGTAAATAGTCATGTTTGTTTGATATGTAAGAATGTGTACTTGATAAGGAGGGGCTTATATTCATAAATTTAATGAGATATCTTATACAATTGATTTTGAAAAAGTATGAAAAACTATTCCATGAAAATATCTTAAACTATGGTGGAGTTCTAATCTTCCTTTATCTAATTAAATTATGGTTAACTTTTAATTTAGCTATGATCCAACCAACTATGATATATGTTCAATTTATGACATCACATTACAGTGAATTTTCTCTTCAATTTAACTTTGCATTGTAATGCACTTTGCAATATAAAAAAATATGTTGCATGATGTCGGATTGTGATGAATACTATTAGTTGTTTCAATGTGACCAACATATCCATGCCAACAATAGATGATGTCATAGCGTAACGAACATTTCTCGATCTCAAAAACATTTCTTGATGTCTTAATGTCACAAACGTCTCCCAATCATTGTAATTTGATGAAAATTTCTCGACATTGTAATGTGACAAGGATTCCTCGAGTGACAAACATCACTCAACAATGCAATGTGACAAAAATTACACAATGTTGAAAAGTGATGAACATTAATCAACATTGAAAAGTGAAAAACATCTATTGAATGTCACAATGTGATGAACATTTCTCAACATTGCAAAATAATAAACATTACTTAACATTGAAATGTTACAAAATCAATATCGCAATGTGATAAACATAACCCAACATTGCAATGTCACAAGAAAATCAAAACATCACAATGTAATGCAAATTGTTCAATGTAGCAATGTGATGAACATAACCCAACATCATAATATGATGAACAAACTAGATATATGATGAACATAGCCTCATTTTACATTCAACCATCATCAACCATCATCAACCATCGTCAATCATAGGGAATGATAGGCACCCATAGTCAAGCATTGGAAACCATAATCAACCATAGATAACCATGGGAAACACGAAAAAAACTATCAACCGTGGTGAGACATCTTCAACCATGGTCAACCATTATCTACTATGGCCTTCCAATATTATCCACCCCTAGGTATACTACAAGGTACGCAAAGGAAATTATGGTAAACCATGGTGAACACAAGGTCATATATAATCAACGTGGTCAATCATAGTCTACCAAAGAAAACATGTTCAAACATACTCAACCATGGTTAAATATAGTGGACATTAGTTAATAAGGTGAAGTATGGATAACCATAGCCAACTATGTGTAACCATGGTTAACCATGTGTGATATGGTCAAACATGATCATTCATTAACAACCATATTTAACCAACGACAACATGGTCAACCATGGTCATCTTGGTTAGCCATGGTTATCTAGGTCAACAAATGGTTAGCATGGTCAACATCCTTAGCTTGGTCAACATTGTTACCATGGTCAACATGGTTAATATGCTTAAACATGCTCAACCGTGTTAATAATAATCAACCATGATCAACCATGCCCAACATAGTAATGATGGTCATATTCGGTCAATCACAATCACCCATGGTCTATCATGGTAAAACAATGTAAACCATGTTTAACATGGTCAATCATGGTCACCCTTAGACAACCACAATCAACCATGGTTAAATATAATAAGCCATGGTCAACCTTAGTCAACCATGGTCTTATTTTCTCAATTATTGTAATCATAGTCAACCATGTTAACTCATGGTAGACCATGGTCATCCATGGTCATTGATGGTCAACTATGATCACCATGATTCATTATTATTTACCAGGGTTGACTATGGTTTCCCATAATTAAGTATGGTTGACAAGGTAAACCATGTTCAACATGGTTAACCATGGTTAACCTTAGTTAACCATGTTCAACCATAATAATCATGGTTAAAGATGGTTAACCTTATTCAACTATGATCAACCATGGTCACCATTTTGAACCATGGTCATCCATGGTCAATCATAGTCAAGCATGTTCAACCATGGCATCCAGGTCAATTATGGTCACCATGGTTGACTGTGGTTTATTATAATTAATTATGGTTGCCTATGGTTCCCATGATTGATTATGGTTGACCATATTTAACAATGGCTAGTATGGTCAACCATAACTAACCATGGTTAATCATAGTTGACTATGGTCAACATGCTCACCATGGTTGACCATATTCAACCATGGTCAATCATAGTCTTCCATGGTTAGCCATAGTCAGTGATAGTCTACCATGATTAATCATTGTGAACCATGGTCACCCTTGGTCAGCGATAGTCAATCATGGTCATGAATGGTCAACCTAAGTCAACCATGATAAAGCATGGTAATCTTTAGTCAACCATAGTCACCATGGTCATCCATCGAAAACTATAGTCCCCATGGTCAACCTATGCTCAATCATGGTCAAAATTGAAGAACATGGTAAAAAATGGTCACCATGGTCAACCATAGTCAACCATGGTAAACTATAATCAACCTTAATCAACCATGGTCATTATTGGAAATCACAGTGACCATAGTCAGTCATATTTTCCATATTCAACTCATGTTTAGTCATGTTAAACATTTTAAACATGGCCAACCATGGTAAAAATGATAGAAAAAGGTCAACCATGGTTGCCATTGTGTCCATAGTAAACCGTGGTCATCCATTGTCAATAAGGTCAACCATAATATATTATAGACAACTACAATCAACCAATGAAAAAATGGTCAAACCACGGGCCCCCATGGTCAGCATGGGCAACAATGCTCAACCTTTTGCAATATGGTCAACCATGCATTATCATAGTCAACCATAAGGTATCATAGTCAATTATAGTTAAATGTGGATAATAATAGTCACACATAATCAACTATATGTTAACCATAATAAACTATAATTAACAATAACTTGACCATATTTGGCCATAGTCAACAATGGTTTACAAATCGTCTCATGCACCAGGGAAAATTTTAAGGATGGAAATTTATCTTAAAGTTTAGAAAGCTCAGCAAATCTTGCTAGTCTCTAATATGAAAACTATAAAATATTTGGTGATATATTTGTAAAAAAAATCAAATTTATTATGTTTTTATATATATTCTCTATATAATTTTGGTGATATTTAAGGTAAAATAATTTCATATTATAAAATTTGGGGAAAATGTTTTTAGAAAAAATGGAAATTGGCGAATCTGTTTTTTGGAAAAAACATGGATAATTAGCCCACCTACTAATATTAGCCCCTAAAATTTTCCATGTCATGCACATCTATTTTCAACTAGCACATCCAAATTAGTAAATATGGTTGATATAAGTCAATCGACGTCATTTTCCACCTTTCAAAAACTAATGGTGTCAATTGGTGTATATTAACCAAATTTACTGATGTGTTTGTGCTACTTTGATTAACTTTTGAATTGCAGGATAAATATTTTTAAAAATTAAGTGACTTAAAATTGAACAAACTCAATATTTTGGAGAGTGTATTTTTCTAAATAAGATAAATCTCTTCTTTAATTTATTATTTTCTTAAATTAAAATGATATTTTTTAAATGGGTTAAAATCCTTAAGGATAGGGATTTATAATCAAAGTTATTTAAATGATATATACCCTATAAACTATGTGTTGAGATGCTTGTGGTATAACTTCCTCCAAAATTCTTATAAAAATTGACAAAGAATTTGAGAAAATAAGATGAAGTTTATCCACCTTTTAATTTACATTATTCAAAATTATCACCCATCATAAAAATAAAAAACGTGAAATTCTAATAAAATGAAGCACATTTTTTTCCCACTTCAATTTACATTTTTCATATATAATAATTACGCCGACGACGTTATATTAGTGGGCATGGGGTGAGCAAACATTGTTCACCCCAGCTAATCAAGAGTCTTTGTTATCGTCGTTCTAGCCAATCAGAAGCCTTCTTTTTTATTAGTTTCAGTCGAATAGAAATTTAGCACATGGACACAGTCAATTGTACTTCATGCCCTGATGCTTCATCGGTGCTCCACCGAGAACCACTGCTTCGCCTGCGCTCATCTTTGTTTGTGTGCTTAGCCAGAAAATTTCCACCGATGGAACCGGTGTTGCACAGATCGTTATAGGTTCTCAAACATCTCCTAAAGCCGAGCGGTGTAGTGCATCTTCTTGTCATCCCGAAACTACTTGAAGTCCCCCTCAAACACAATTTTATTAAAGCATTCTTTCATCGAGTTCAGCACCTTCACGAATGCGATGTCGACCTCCCGCAAATTGCAGAGATCATGCTGCGAGAGATCGCTAAGCTCCGCCTGGAGTTCAGAGAGCATGGTTTCAATTTTCTTGATGATTGTCGGGAGCGATTTGTTGATGCCTTGCTTGAATTGCATCAATTTTGTCGCCAAAACCGGGATCCCCACTATGGATTTGTCGATATTTTTGTGTTTCGGATGGGAATTAAACAACGCCTTCTCCTTTTGTCTCGCCTTGATCAGGAATGAAATTCATGATGAACATTCCCAACTAATCCCAAATGAACCACCCATGATATTTTTGAAGTGTGTGAGTTCATTTATCATAAAACCCTAGCGCGAGGCACGTTGTAGGAATCAGAATGATCTTGGTCAAGTCTCTGATTGTGTATTTCAGCTACTGCATCTTCTAACATCTGCTCTGGGACCGCCTGACTACAGTAATCCTCTTCTCTTCTCTTTTTCATGTTTCTGGAATAGGAGGAGAAGAAATCCTTGTTCTCTTTCTCCAATTCATTCCACACCGCAAATTTCAATTCATACAAATTACAGTAAGCAACTAACATACATGCACACAATGGGAAATCCGATTAGCGTGAAGCAGCAGTGAGTAAGTGTGTGCAGTGTTTGTAATTAAATACCTGTGATGACTATTACTGGTATTATATTGGCGTGATTTCAATGAGCCTCTATGCATTCTCTTTGATCTCTACGTGTGCTTTGAAAGAGTCTCTACTCGTGCTTTAAAAGAGCCTCTACACATTCTCTCTGAAAGAGCCTTTGGCGTGCTTTGAAAGAGCCTCTACCCATTGGGAATTCAAATGTATTGTTACATATATTAGTCTCATTCTTCTCAAAGAGCCTTTGGCGTGCTTTGAAAGAGCCTCTACCCATTGGGAATTCAAATGTATTGTTACATATATTAGTCTTTGGAGCGCTTCATGCGACCTGTTAATCATAGCAGTGGTTCCCATATCATTTGTCAAATTTCCCCATGAATTCTCATCATTCCCGTACCATTTGTCAAATTGCCCCATGAATTCTCATCGTTCGCTTGTATAATGTATATATAATTCAATTCCATATTTATTGCTGCTATTTTTTAAATGAGTATGCTCTTTTGCATATTACTGCACAGTGCTTTACATATAGTTTTATCTGAGAATTTTTTTCCACGGGTATAACATCATATTTTTTTTCACAAGTATAACATCAGATATTCTATATGACTAATATAAATATACTGTAAATTATATTCCATATGAATAATATAAGATATAATATATATTGCCAATATTATCAACATTAGTTATGAAGAATATAAGATATATTGTTAATATTATCAACATTAGTCATACCTGCCAAAATTGAACCTACCTAGGATAACTAATATTTATCTATCTTCTTATTTATCTATCTTTTTATTTAATATTTATCTATCTTCTTATTTTAAAATATCTTCCGACCTATTTCTTCGATCAAATCTACTCCACTGGTGAATATTCGATTGAATCTACTCCAGTGATAAATCTATTTTTCATATATTTTTTAAATTTTAGACTATTTATTTTATCCTTGCGCATGGTCCATGTTCATTTTCTCTGTATCGTTCCAATTTTATCAGATCTCTCCCCCAAAAAAACTAGGTCTATCAAATATGCCACTAGCCAATATTCCATTGAATCTACTCAAATGGCGAATCTATTTTTCATATATTTTTTAAATTTTAGACTATTTGCGTTACCTTGCGCAAGGTGTTCATCTTCTTTGTATTGTTCCAATTTTACCTGATCTTAAGATATATATATATATAGTCCAATTTTACCCGATCTTAAGATATCTTAAGATCGGGTAAAATTGGACTATATATATATATAAGTCATATATATATATATATATATGTGTGTGTGTGTGTGTGTGTGTGTGTGTGTGTGTGTGTGTGCGTGTGTGTGTGTCTGTGAAAAATAGACTTTTGAGATTTGATAAAATTGGAACGATACAAAAAAGATGAAAAATAGTCATATATATATATGACTATTTTTCATCTTTTTTGTATCGTTCCAATTTTATCAAATCCAAAAGTATATTTTTTACACACACACACACACACATATATATATGACTTATTTTGCATCATAGCCAGTTCACTAAATTTTAAGCTTCCTCATTAGTTTCCTCGTCCACGTGGTTTCGAACATAGACATCCCAGTCGTATGTTCACAACGTTCATGGTTATCTTCTTGAAAATCCCTTCAGGCACGCAATCACATTTGGTGATGACAACCAAAGTTTGTTCGCCGCTCTTGTCCACAAGCTTGGACATTCTTATGGACTCGAAGGTGCTATCCTTGGCTCCGATCGGATCGACGCCATAATCTGTAACATAAAACTAGTGCCCTTTTGGCAAGACCTGTGCACCACCACCACGAAAAAAAAAAAAAACTTAACTAAAACTGATATCCATTGCTGAAATTGCAAAAAAAAATTGCTATATCCATTAACTACCATTTCATTGTCAATCCTAGGCACTGTAGCCAGCGATTGAGTCAATTTCCAGTGAGTAGCTAAAACTCTCTCGGCCTCCACCTAGTCGAGATACTTGGGAATATTGGCAATCGGAGAATCCCGACTCTCCAAGTTTGATAAAATTTCAAGCAACATCATCACAACCAATATAGAAACAAATCTCAGGGTACCCATAACTCATTTTCCCCTCCTAATTCCTAGCCTCTATAAATGAAATTGAAAGAAATTCTCACCTGGGGTGAAGACCGTATGAGGCACTAGTTTCAAAATTTTCACGACCACCTTGCCCTCTTTTCTATCGACTCGTTACAACTTATCTGGGCAAGTGTGAGGCCTTTTTATTTTGAATTAAAGGTCTCTTCCCATGGCGTACTATGTGTGTAATTTTATTGGCACATTGCAGGGTCACATGGCTGCAGAAAGCCCTACTTTTGGGGAGTTACAGGGCCCTTTTTAGTGTAGTCACATAGGTTCTTCAAATAGAATCGTTGTGGCGAAGGATTTGTACACATAAAAATAGTTTGGTTTCAAATTCCAATGCGGGAGGTTTCCTTGGTTGTTGTTCAATTAATTAATTAATTTTAATTACGCCAGAGGCATTTTCTTTGCGAGAATAGGGTGAGCAAACATTGTTCACCCCAGCCAATCCAAAATCGTTGTTATCATGGCTAATCCTTCTCATGGCAAATACGTAATCCATTTCTATCATATATTTCTTCTTCGTGCTTCAATATCTAAAAATTATTGGCCACCTCTTCTACAATATTTACAATAGTAAACTTAAAAAAAATTACTAACCAAAATTCCTCAGAGACAAAACATATCTTATTAATACAAACCATTATCCATTTCTTCAAAGCTAAAAGTGTGAAAATGCATCATGTAATTACTATATTGGCCTTTCAAAATTTTGCTTACCAAAATAACAGACCCCAAAAAATACAAAATAGGTCTTATTAATACAAACTTGAATTAATTAATACAAATTTGCATTATGTCACTCTAAATTTTAAATTGAGCTTAACTTCAACATATTATAGTAAAAAAGAATTCACGAGTCTATACAATGTGGCATGAGATTATTAATGTGGCATAATGGACTTAACCTTGAGATATTATAGCAAATATCAATTCATGAACCAATATAATGTTACATGAAATCATGAATCTTGTAGAGAATTTCATGATTTTTATTGAAATTATTCATTTTCTTTATATATTATTCTCTCTCTCTCTCTCTCTCTCTATATATATATATATATATATTATTGTTTATGGGTCATTTATTATATAAAACTAAATAATTATATTTATATTTTAAGTTATTTACAATGTGTAAATTTTAAATAAAGAATTAACTCAAGGATCTTGCTCCATAAATATGATTAAATAAAAATTTAAATAAAATATTATAAAATAAGATTAAAACCTATTAATTTAATTAATTTTGATATCTAATTTAAAATATTTTAAATTATTTCATTAGTATAATTTTTAGATATTCAAAACCATCTTTTTTTTTAAATAAAAATTTAAACTAATTTAAAAACTGTTATGTTTCTTTAATTTAAACTTTCTTTTTAAATTTAATCTTCTATTACATTCTTTAAAAGATATATAGAAACTAAAATTTTCATATATTTCACTTAATTATTATTTTCCACATTCTTCACTCCCCAACGTTATTTTGCACCTCTCCATACAAATGCTAATAATTATTATTATATTTATCCAAACAACACACAATCAACACAACACCTATTCCAAAATCTACAACACACAATCAACACCTTTTCCAAAATCAACACCTTTTCCAAGATCTATAGCCTTAATGTAATACATTATTATCCCAATATCAACATTCAAACTTTCCTCACATAATTCCAATTAAATGTTTTGAAATTACCAAAAGTCCTCACAAGAAGTACCATGAAACTCATGAGAACACGATAATCCCAATATTTATACTTTGCGTACGTTACAAGTCAAGGCTTCCTCAGCATAGTTCCAATAGGTTGGAATTTGAATGTTCAATGATATTCTACGCCACCCTGAGGTTTACTTTTTATAAACCCGTGGTTAAAATCTGGTTCATTTTCTAATTTTTATATTTTATGCATCATATTTCTATCATCAAAACTCTCCTTTTACTTTAACCTGAAGTCACCATGAACGCTTATTTTTTCTTCTTAATATTAAAATCTTCTATTATATAAAAAAATATGTTTTCAAACATATAAAAGCAGGTAGGGTTAACCAAGGTCACAGCATAGATAATATTAGTTTATTAAAAGATGGTGCACTTGCTTTTTCTTTGTGGAATTTCCCTTACAAGCAACCCCTATTTTTTAAACCTTACGGGCAGCAATCAAGGGATTCTTATTACTATCTGACGTTGACATGGGGGCTCATAGTTCTGATCGAAGTGAATTATTGTTTTTATATTAAAAAAAATTCTTTTGAACCATCCATATGGTCCATGACAACTTTCAATCTTACCCTATGTAACATATCATTTTTTGCTATAGGGTATAATCTTGTTTTACGCTCTTGATTTTGGAGGGATACCCCATATTAAAGGCTTGCTTTGATGGTAGCATGCATCTGAATCACATAAATGGGCTTTTGGACAAAAACCTAGAAAGCTCTTTGAACATACCACAAGCTAATCTAGCAAGAAGGGAACCCTTCTCCCCAAATGTCAGTGTGGGTCACTCTCTTCGGGGTTATCCTTGAGATCCTCTATTGTCAACAAAAATGTAGAGCCTTGCAAACTTTGTTAGTTAAGAGCAGTTTGGCCTGAATTTTTGGCAAGTTCTAGGAGCGGAAGGAGAAGGGTTGTTTCCTAAACTCAATGGGGGAGAAGATAAAAAGAAACGTGCCCAGAAACATGTTATGGTGTCGACGTCCATGAAGGAGCTAGCCCTAGGCTTGGATGTCAATATGGAGGGAGTGGATTCCTTGTCTAGGAGAGCGCTAGTGGGTAAGATCAGTTATATCACAATGATTTATGAACAACTCCTATCCTAGGTGAGGGTGACGTGGAAGCCACTAGTGGGCTATACAATGATAGTGAGCATTTTGGTCAACAAATGGATTCATTTCGAATTTTTGTTGGAGATTGATCTGGAACTAATCCTCGACAAGCCTTCAGTCACAGGCAGGGGCTCGCTTTGCTTACAATAGTGGCACCCAACCTTCTTCCCAAAGATGGAAAAACAACTGTGAAAGCATCTATGGGTAATTTTGTCAGGTTTCCCACTTGAGCTCTAGTCAAAAGAAGTACTTATCAGGGTGGAAAAATCTTTGGGCAGATTGATTTTTATGGAAGCAGCTTCCATATTAGTTGCAAACAAATGCATAACATGGGTTCTTATGGAAATGGATACCTCAGAAGGTCTACCAGGGTCACTAAAAATTCTTTGGGGATAGAAAGTGATCATACAACCGCTTCAGACATTTTTGATGGATAGGCCGACTTCTACTCTTGAGTCAACTAAAAGGACATCAATAGTAAAGTTGCAAACTAGATATTGAGTAATGTCTTTATGGTGGAGGAGAATTGTCACGTTGAAGGATTTTCTCATGATATCAACAAAGGCACGATCTCTGGTGACAATCTTCATGTTGGTGTTGTTGTTGAAAAGGTTGCCGATAAATATGTGGAGGACATCTATACATGCCAAGATCCCTAAGCCTCTCTCGGTCGTGACATTCCCTGCACTATGGATCTCGCCTATAAGTCTCTTACTTATATGGGCCTTCTTATTCAAGAATTGTCAACTAAAGAATCCTTACTTATTGATCAAATAGAACAGAGTGCTCTTAATTATTTTACTAGTTGTTCAACTTCTTATTCTAGTTTTCAAACCATTTCTTAGAGCCTTACAAAGGCTACTTAGAATCTTGTATCATCATTCATCACTTACCATAACAAATATAAGCCAAATCGCCAAGAGGCCTATACAAATATGGTATTGAGATCAAATGGACATCTTATGACTGCGTTATTCCAATCTTGTCTTACCTCTTCTCATACAGAGTCCACCTCTTCGATGGCTCACACTTCTCCCATTTCTGGATCCCCTGTCCCTTTTACCCCTGCCCCCGTGCCTATTGGAAAATCAGAAAGGTAGAAATATTTTCTTCTCTTTAATAATTACTTGTGATTTTCTTGAATTCCTATTATTATCCAGGGTAAAAACCCTCTCCTAGTGGAAAACCCAAAATTCTCTTCTCTTCTTCAAGAACCAAATCAAATGAGACAACCAAGACCCTTTGACCAAGACAAAGTCCACCTCCAATCCACCAAGTGAGCCTCCCAAGAAGATTAGTCAAACTCTAGCCCATTTCTTCACAATTCAACACAAATTAGCTCTTCAAGGTAAGTCAACAAGGGTCTTGACCCTCTTTGCAACACTAAAATATTTCCCTGCACCCTCGATCCTGCACCTTCGCACTTCAACTTCATATATACTCACATGTGTGACAGAGAAGAGAATATTTATGGTATTTTTCTTCTTCTCTTAGACTCATTCCTTCTTGAAATTATTAGACCTTCATTTCTAGCTTCTTCACACTCGTTTACTTCCTTATAAACTATAGATCGAATGGATTTATGGATAATCTCTCAATAGGTCAAATGCTCAGTTATTTGTAGTGGTTGAAGGCTCCTTAATGATGCTGAAATGAAGAGTGGGCAGACCGACTTGGTGGAGGAGTGACAAGTGGCACATTTTACAAAAAAAATATTTTTATTCTTTAATACAATGAGCCCAAGACGGGTCCATTACATCATGACATAGACAATGACTCATGACACACACCCTATAAGCACACAATGGGTGCTTTGACCTAGAAATAAGATAAATAAAGCATGAAACCCATGCTTATAAATAAGTTTCTTTGACAATAATTTTTCTTTTCCTTTCTTTTGACAAATAAATTACATCATCACTCAAATACAATTATGAAGACCGATACTAGTTACATTTATCAACACTCCCTCTTAACTAACGAGGTATTCATAAATGCTTAACTGGTACAAGGTTGACCTCAATTTCAAATATTCTAAGAAGATTACAACAACATACACAATGCTAGGGGGGAAAAACTGCCAAAGTATCCAACACATAAAATATCCAGTTGTCAATGAAACTATTTCAACGATGTATCAACTTAAGGATCCAAGTGTCATTTCCAAGACACTAATACAAGGATCTAAGAAACTATCAAGGACTAAGGTATCATCAGGGAAACATGTCACTATAGGCACCATCACGATACCGCCTTCGTATCAACCCAATTGGGTATAGATACCATCTAGGCCTCCATGCCAAAACACCAACCCTTAAGGTTCCATGTATCATCAAGGTCAAACACAACAATAGAGCTCCACATGACAAAGATACCCTCCCACTCCGGGATCCAGACATCATCAAGGCCAAACCACAACATGAGATATCAATACTAACAAGGCCAATATGTCCTCCCAAGTACCATCATATGGACAATTTTATGTTACTCATCTCTCCCTCTCAACCAAATCAAAGATATTCATCAATCCAAACATGCTTAAAACTTCTTGGGGAGAGATCAACACATCAACTACTAGTTCGTTATATTTTAGCCACATGACCCTAATTACTTCCAATATACTAGTTCTTATTATCAATATGATAGCATAATATTTGGGGTCCTCAACCATTCTAATGTTGCTCACGTCATTATAGTTTCAAACAAGTCTTAATGAAATCTTCCTTCTCCAAAGTCTTCAGTAGCACCTAACTCAACTTCAACAATTAAAACAACTAAATCTTATTAAGGATATATCAGTACCAACCCTAAATATTGCCTTAGCTAATCTCCAATCTCATCCTCTCCTTACTATATGTATGGTTGACACATCATGTCCTCCCTCTCAACTATGGAGGATATACACTTTCTTGCATTCATCAACAAATTTTCAGCTTCATAAGCTCTTTCTTTTGCATCAACATATCATCAGAGAATTTCGATCTTTCAAAATTAATTTCTCTTATCTTCAAATGGCAACAAGGTCATATTTTAATCATCAATGTCATCAAGGTTATTACAACTTCCTCTTGCAATCATGCTCATCATAAGGTCATCATCAAGTATGAGGTAGCCATTATATCTCTTTAACACTTCTCACAAGTTGTGTACCTACAAATCTCAACAAATACAACCATGTAGATAAATATATATGTACAAGAGTATAAAATTAACTTTATGAATATATGGTTAGCATGTTATCACAATGGAAACATCTAGGGTTATCAAAGATTTGAATAAGAAAACAAACATCAGATATCCAAAGCCTAAACCTAGTTATGTTTTATTATAATGGAATCAATTAAATAGGGTTTCAATTGTACGGAGGAATTTATACCTAGGGTTACACTTTCATGCCCTAGACCCTTACAACAACTTTTGCTAGGATTTTGTAACAAACCATAAATACCATTAACCAAACTTTAATATCAAATATTAAAACAATAACTATACCATGTTATGGTTTCATTCATATTGAAGCACATACACCTAGGGTTTCATCCCTAGGATCTTACATTAGCTGTTACAAGGGTTTTGTTAGAAAGCCTAATTCATCATGCCTTAAAAATATAGGGTTTTATCATATGTTATAATTATCATCAAAAAACCATAAAATGTTAGGGTTTTGATAGTGCACCCTAAAGGTTAGGGTTTTACCAAAGTGAACGAAATATAGAGCATAATGTTGGGTATGTGTTATGTTCTTTCCACGACTAACTCCAAGCGCAGGGGTGGGTAACAAACCATAAATAACATTAACCAAACTTTAATATCAAATCTTAAAACAATAACTATACCATGTTATGGTTTCATTCATATTGAAGCACATACACCTAGGATTTCATCCCTAGGATCTTACATTAGTTGTTACAAGGGTTTTGTCAGAAACCCTAATTCATCATGCCTTAAAAATATAGGGTTTTATCATATGTTATAATTATCATCAACAAACCATAAAATGTTAGGGTTTTAATAGTGCACCCTAAAGGTTAGGGTTTTACCAAAGTGAACGAAATATAGAGCATAATGTTGGGTATGTGTTATGTTCTTTCCACAACTAACTCCAAGCACAGGGGGCGGTAGCCCCCCTGCATGGGGTCCGAGGCAGCACCCCTGGGATTTTTTTTTATGCGAACCCAAGGATGGGGGTAGAACTCAAAGATAGTGGGTGAACCTACCCATGGTTTTTTGCATCGGTTTTGCACATGGTTTTTGGCATGATGGTTATTTTCCCATGGTATTCTGTAGATCCAGTCAAGGGAACTATAATTATGTTCTAATCCATGGTTAATGGATTAAGGTTTATAAATTATTCAACATGTATATATATATGTGTGTGTGTGTGTGTGTGTGTGTGCGTGTGTGTGTGTGTGTATTGTAACATTGAAAGGAAAATAATGAAAAAACTATATGGTAGTCTCGGTTTGGGGATCTAGGGGAAAATATTTGTGTATATTTGATTTATGTTCTCGCCATTGTATATTTTTTCGTTTTACAAATTCGTTTGTAGGTAATGTTTGTATAGGGTTAAAACCTTCATTTCGTATCATAGTTGTTTCGGCTTCAAGGGGATGCCTTTGCTTCTGAGGGGTTTTTTTCAGGCTTGTGGTTGACTCTATTCAGTGGGAGATCTGTGGGATCGATTCTTGCGGTGAAAGAGGATGTTGAACAATGGAAAGATAGATCCTAGCATTAACCCCCCATATTTCACTATCAAAGGTGGTAGTTCAGATATCCTGCTGAAATGAGAGAGTGGTACTATAGAAAACCATTATCCTAAAGTTGTTTCCAAAACACTTGGATATATCTATACAACCCATAATAATTTAATAGAAAGAAAGGGCTTTCTAGAACTCTTAAAGTACCTTCCAAGATAATACAAACCTTTCAAAGAAATGGTTTAAAGAAAACATCCCTTGGATTCCACATAACCAATAAAACCCTAGAATGCATTGAGGCATACACATAATAAACATACCACCCAGGATAGATCTTGTGAAACTCCTCATGGTATTTTCCCTTAACACCACAGTTTCCTACATTTAAGATTAAGGTCTATTAAGCTCAACATGTCTCTTGAGGGCACATTTTTTGGGAGGTCTCCCTACTCCATGGATATTTAGAACATCAGAATCATGTGGAACCCTCTTGAGAGGGCTTCTTTGCTCTAAGTTCCTTATGATTAATAGAAAGATTTGTAACATGATTGAATAACCCTCCTTGGTTAGCACCTTCATGGGCCAACTCTTTCTTGTTTTTCTTTTTCTTTATAATAGTAACATTATTAAAAAGGTATTCATATACGAGGACTCTGGTCCCTTTGAATTCGAGGAGGGGAAAACAATCAAAGGGACTAGGTTTAATACATCCTTATAAGAAGGATCTAGAGAGGAAGCCCCAGGATTTGAAAATTCCACCAACTATAGACCAGTTAAATGTTGAGGAATCAAAGAAGAGGAAAATTGATCAGAGGAAGAGGGTTTATCAAAAAACCTTCCTAAGGATCCAAAGGTATCATAAAATTTTGAAACACTAGAGGTAAACTAAGTAGTTTGGGGGGAACTAGACGATATTAAAGTTGGATTATGACATTTCTCCAAACCCATAAGATGAATAGGATAGATTTATGATTCATAGGGGGGAGTCTTCATCGTACAAAAATGTTAGAGCCTGATTTTTTAAAGTAGGATATTCAAAAACATTTTGAACAAACACATTTGTAACGACGGAAAGAGAAAAAAAAAACGTTTGATTTCATCTAGAAAAAGTATCACTTGCAGGCTAAGAGATTGTATTAACTTACCTAAGAATGCATTTGAGAGGGTATATTCTTCCACGGGAATTATAGGATCACATTCAATCCGAATTTTTGCCCCAAAATATTTTTCTTTACACACCTACAATGACTACTCCTATGATTTCAATTCGGAAATAGTAGGTCTCTTCGAGGATCTATGCCTAGTTTGAAGAGGAACTCCAATAATATTGAAAGCCTCGAGAGAAAAAGGAACATCCCCATGTATAGTGTTAGTGTTTACATCCATGTTCAATGTTGAGACAAAAGTAATGTCATCTTGCTCAATGGCAGAGTAAGGAGTCACAACATCTGAGCACTTAGTCCACACAACCGCTGGAGGAGTTGAGGTTTCTATACGAGTCTCAAAATCAAATGTGGAACTGGCTATAGGGAGATCACTGAGAACACTATTGGGATTTTCCAAGTCTTTCATCTGAACCACCCCAAAAACCTTACAAGGGTTTTTTCCCCCTACGACAACAACGATATCCTCTTTAGGAACTTTAGCGACCGACAATGAGAGTGAGGAACTCCCCACCTGAGAGACTAATTGATCTAGACAATCCCCAAAAGAAAATTCCTCATTTTGAGCATAGTCAAAACTATGCACACCCAAGCCCTGGCCAAAAAGACCTGATGCTCCAGACACTATTTGTTTATCTTCAAAACCCTTAAAAGGGTCCTCATTGATAGGGTCAAAGACTAGCTCATTTTTGCAACCATTACCTAGAATATTCAAACAATTGGCCTTTAAATGGCCCAGATGATGGCAATGTAAACATCTGAATGAGACTTTCTAGAATTCCAAGGGTTAAATGAATGAATAATACCTTGGAGAAATATCTATCTCTATTGGAAGTCCCAGGGACACATCCAATTCTACCAAGATTCACATAATCATTTTATTGAGTGCAACAAAAGAAAAATCATCAAAATATACAAATTTGTCAACATGGTTGGCTACTTTTTCAATAATCTAATTAGTCCAGAGCTCCAGAGGAAAACCTGCCAACTTAACCCATAGATTTTGTGACTTTGGTTTGTCCAAAAAAGGGTTAAAACCAACATGCCATATATGGAGCCAAAAATTACCGCGATTAATCACCCAGGGCTTCTAAAGGAACAATTCAAGGTCTTTTTCTCCTTGGAAGTGAAAGTGCAATCAATGGTTCTTAAGTAGACTAATGTTGGGTGCATTCTTGAGCAGTGGTTTCAAAGTATGAGACACCCAATTTAAAATCTACTCCTTATTAGGGGTGACATATTTAAATTTTCCCACCAATGCCCTTTTCACTATACAGATCACTATACTCATGTCTTCATTGCAAACTAGAGTAAGGGTTGGCTTCTCAGCATGGGCTTTGATTACCTTGGAAAATATTTTAACTCTCACCACTTCTCCTAGAAATTTCGCTTTGGGCTGATGCGACTTGATTTTCTGACACTATCCAACACACCCAGGCTTCTGCATTCAACCCTCATTACCACTTACCGTGTGTGTACCAAAAGTCCTTGACTGCCCATGCTTAGCACTACTAGGGTTTTGTGGAAACTTCTTGCAATCAAAGGTCGAGATCAAGGTTAACAAAGAGAAATTAATTGAAAGACGAAACTTAACCCTACCAGGAGGAGAAAAACCTTGGTTACTCGGAGTAGGCACCACCTCATATCCTTTTATCACAACCTTCGGTGACTAGTATGTCTTATTCTCCTCACTCTTCATGGATTCTGAAAACAACACAAACTTATCTACAATCGATGCTCCTCTATAACCAATACTTCAACTACCATGCCATTTGTCCCCTTACCGATTATATAATCATCATCTAATTTAAATACTAAGATTAAAACTTGAATGTTTAATGATCATCCATCTAACCTTGAGATTTACATTTTTTTTTTTTCCTTTAAATATAAAGCCCAAATTAAAATCTTATCATTTACTAATTTTATATTTCTTACCCTGAAAACTCTCTTTTCCTTCCTTTAATCTAAAGCGACCATGGAGGCTTACTTTTCCTGGTTTAATATCAAATTTTTTTCATATTAAACGTACTTGTCCTATGGAATCTTACTTTTCTTTCCGTAAACATGAAGAAACCATTTAAATCTGGTTCATTTTCAAAATTTGATATTTATACAAATAGTAGGATTACATTTTCTTCCTCAAAATCTGAAGCCTCGACTAGGATATTATTGTATTTGAGATTTAATATTATATAAAAAATTATGAAAATTTAAGAGAGTTTTCAACGTTTTTTAATTATTTACAGAGCAATTTAAGCTCCTGCACTTGCTTCTCCTTTGCGTAATATCCTTTTACAAGTAATCACTAGTTTTAGCTTACGGACGGCAATCAAGGGATTTATATGTATTGCGAATTCGTAGTTTCTTCGTGGAAAATAAATTATTGTTTTTACATGTAGTTGATTGTAAGATATTAAATTTTAAGTTTCTTTATTACATAATTGATTTAAAGAAAGAAATTAGTTTTATTTAGCATGAGGGTGATTTAAAAGAAAAAGAAAGATATTAGTTTTTTTTTAGCATAAGGGTTAGAGTGAAATGATTAGTATTAGATTTAACTGGTAAGTATCAAAATTTGAAATATATACAATAATATTTATCCAAATATATCAATAGTGAAAATTTGAAAAAAAAAAAAAAAAAATCTTCCACTTAACCACTTAAAATAACTTTCATTAACATATTTATAATTTTATTATTTTCAATATTAAATAAAAAAAATTATATATATATTATATATATAATATGCTTCTTCACTCAAAATTTTATATTCTTTGCAATTTCATAAATCAAATCAAGTTTTACTTTCAGTGAATATCATATTTAAATAAAATAAAATAGAAAATCTCCCTAGATACATGAAAAAATAAAGCACGTAATACAAGGGATTTATAGAGAAAAGGCTAAAAGTGAAAATGACAATGGGAATCTTGTGGCGCGAGTATCGAAGAACATGTGAGGTATAATACAAATTATTGCAGTCAAATCTTTTGACCGTCAGTTGCTTTTCCTAAAAAAGTCATTTGACTTTTCTTTTTGCGGGGAATGCGCCATATAATTTCACAAATGCTTCATTCTTATCCGTTCGAAAGTCACGTATATGGTGGCTGATGGTTGCTGAATTTACATCACTTTTGGTTTGATATAAGTATTTAAGTACTAGCCACATGACAAATACTTATTAGGTGAACACATTATGGGAGATTCTCTTATAATCCTACGTCATTTGGTTAAAGGCTCTTTCCCAAAGGAGAAATATATGGAAAACGTCATGAGAAGAATCAAGAAAACTGTGAAAGATATCACATCCAAAGCATGTTTCCATGTTCTAAGAGACTTCAACAAAGTAGACAAGTACACTAATGAGGGGTGTAAATTGAAGATAATGAATTAAATATTATTGACCAAATCAAGCCTACTATAATTTCCTAATGGCACATGATGTCTATTAAGAAAATAATTAAATTGGTTGACACAAGAAAATATAAAAATGGAGAACTTGGGGCCAAGTGACTTGGTGGCGACCTCGAGGAAACACATGCATGCACACAAACCATCATGAAAGATTTTATAATCAACTAGTAGCATTATGTGTTCTAAATTTTGTGTTTTGTGTTTTTTATTGCTAAGATATATTCTTCTCATTGAAATCACATATTCCTATTGAAAAGGATAAAACTATTGGAAAATTTTGATGAATTAGCTTTGTGATGCATGATTTATTTGTTGGGAACCAGACACATAATTGTATAATAAAAATACTCTTTCCAGTAAAAAAAATTCTTGTGTTTAATAAAATGAGTCTTGCGTTTAATAAAATGGGGATGCAAGGTCTATGTTAGTGTTTTAAATAAATTCATATGAATTCTCTAACAACTTAACATTGTTTTGTGTTTTAAAAGGACAAGGATGCAAGTTTTTAAATAGATTCATATGAATTCTCTAATTACTGTGAAAGTGTTACATTATTTAACATCTTGAGTGCCACCTACATCACCTCTTTAAATAGATTAATCTAACAAATCTTAGACTCCTTGGAGGTTGTCTAACACATATATTATAACTTCTCATTGCCATGTTACATGTGCTAATTTTGATATGTGTAATTGTTCACATGGATGTTGCTATTATCCACTACTTTCCATGGATCCTACCAACATGTACGAACATTAATTAGGTAGAAAATATTCATATGAATTGAGGAGAAGGAACATACCTATATCATATCATTGAAAGAAAAGTATCAAAATCCTTGTGAGAACCTTAAATATGCCCAAAAGGAAAAAATAATGGTGTTCCTATTACAACCAAAAAAGAGTAAAGTTGTGAGTATATGGACCACAAGTTGATTGCATCATATGAGCACATCGTGGCCTTGGAGGAGAGTAGGCTTGACCCAAAAGGCTTAAGCAACAATGGGAAGAGAATGTATTATGTGCCCATATTGGCATCACACACAACTAATACATTCAATCCGATATTGGAGCCTATATATATATATATATATATATATATATATATATATATATATATATATATTTGATTGGATAAAGAACTACTTGAACAAGTAGGTTGGTGACATGAGTGATTGTATCCTTTTATTAACAAGCATGCGAGATCATATTATTTCCTTCCTTTCCTTGTCTAGCTTCTACTTCTATGTTTAGTGGGTTGAATATGCATGTTTACTTGCAGTAGAGCCCATTCCAAGTCCCAACAAAGCATCTCCAACATTATTTTTAAATTCGTATGGAAATGGCTATGTACAACCAAGCCTATATGATATTGGCAATCTCTTCCTTTAATTTGTTGGCAAGCCATGATGTTGAATTGAATGAATGACATATTTTGATTGTGAAATTGAACATAATCTATTGAGTTTCACATTTTTTTTTATACATTTTAGTGTGGAATATATGAAGCTAGAGTGATCGATACATAAAGTTGAAAGTGTAATAAACAAATGTTGAGGATCCCATAAATCATCGAAGATAACTAACTTATGCGAAGGCTATGAAAATTTCACTATGTTTCTCCTAAAATTATGAGTGACCACATTTGTAAGGGCTGATGGCCATATAGTCCCATCCTCAAAACAACCTTTAATAGCTAAATTTTTCTCTATTTCTCTCCAAGAATAAGGCCATGTATTCTCATGCTAAACAAAATTTACAATATCTAAATCATTCTTAAATCATTTAGAGAACATGAGTGGAGAACATGTGGTTATTAGGTTAAATGAATGTGTTGAGGAGAAAATGCCACTTATGGAGGGTATCATGATGGATTGATTACTTCTTTATGTGTGTGTGTCTGTGTGTGGGTTTAAAATGTTGCATCATTCACCATTTGAAAATACATGATTGGTTTACATGGAAATGCATGGTATTTTTATCGTTTCAAATATTGATAACCCCACTCTATTCCTTCCCAATCCACAATGCCAATTGTACTACATTTTTAAAGCTTGTATTTGAGATATTTAATAGGGTAATTGATCATATGCTTTCTATGAGATCTGGTTCCCCCACCCTTGTCATTGTTTTGGAAATAATGCACCCTTTCCATTCAATTATGACAATGCTAGAGAACCACTTAGCTACTTAACACCTACTTAATGTAGTCTAGATAAAATATACCATGGAATTGAGGTTCAACCTTGCTAGCCATTTGAGTATTTGCACCCCCAAGCACTGCATCAACATCCATGCCATTGCCACATGGTATACAAGTAGCAATCCTTTTTTCCCTATTGTCATCATCATAAAATGCTACATTAGGTATACATGGTAGGCACATGGCAAACCCTACCCACATTCGAACATGACATAAGGTCACATCCTCAAAGGGGCATGTTATCCTATTATCCCTATCTGGATCCAAAATTTATAAGAATCCCCTATTTTAGCATTTATTCTAATCCCTATAATCTCGATTTTATTCACACCCTTTAGAAGTTATAGATCCATTTTGATCCATGATTTATCGAAAGTATCATTTTAAAAAATCTCTAAACCTTCAAATCTCCACTACTTCAGCATTTTAGCTAGCCACATAGCCTCCACATTGTCTTCAACCCGGCTTCCACCTTAGTGCCACTATGCACTCTAATCCACGTCACCCCACGCCAAGTCATCATAGTTAACGTGGGTCAAATCCTCGCTCATTTAGGTATCCAAATCTTTAAATTTTTATATTCATTCATATATGGAAAACCTCCAAAAAACCCAATTTTGTGAAACTTTAGCTATCTATATTTCCAAATTTCCATATCACCCTTTCCATGTAGTGCCACATCCACCACCACATCAACTCATTTATATTTTCAACACACCACATCATCTCACCACATTGACATGCCACATCAGTAACATGTTATCATGCCATGTCATGTATAATCTTTCCTTTGTGCCACATCAACTAGAACATGCCTTCTACTTCATCATGACACATCATCCTTCCATGTAAATACAAACCTACCCATTTATTTTTTGTGTGTTCACATTGGCTCTGTGTAACTTCCAAGTGGCCTACTACACTAACATTTTGCATCTAAAATTTAGTTGTTTGTTAAAAGAAATGTACTAATTCTATGAATGCCAAGATATCTATATCTCAACAGATAACTAGGATAGCATCTAGATTTGGCTTCTTAGAAATGGTTCCTTTATAAGGATTTTTGGAATCCCAAATACCCAAGTCTTCTACAACCTTAATTTCTAGGTTCCTCTTGCATAGAGTTCTATCATGTCTAGGGTTCACCATTTGAAATTTTGGAAGGGAGTGCTCCACAACGATCCCTAGATATCTGGATACCCTAATGTCCCCACTTCTCCCGATTTAACAAAAATTTATTGTTGAATATAATATACTACACTTAACAAATATACTAGTTTCTCATCTAACATAAAATGAATTGGAATAAGGTCACTAATGAATTTTTCTAGATGCCCAAATGCCCAAATATTTAGATCTTCAAATATCCAAAGTATCTACATTTCTACTCCTTAGTAATTCATTTGGATACCCAAACATTTAAAGCCTATCTCCTATCAAGGACTTATGCACTTACACTCCCTTCGCATTGGCCTTGTGTCATGATCCTCCTAAACCATTCCATGTGACTAGATGTTGGAGCTAAATCTCTAATCCCTCTAAGCTTCCACTACAAAACACAAAAATTCAAAGTGTATTCCCGAAATCCAAAATCTTCCAATACTCTTCTATGCCTATCTTGAAGACACAAAAATACTAAAAAAAACATTAATTTTCCCAAAAGAATTATAATACATAGAATTCATATTTAGCCTTTAGAGGCTTTCAAACTCTATCCTTACATAGAAATTCACATAAGAAGGAACAAAATATGTTGAAAGGGAAACTCCACAACTTGACAATAGAGATGTGGTTCTTCTCATTGTTTTGGGTTGCAAATTTCAAATTTAAACTTTAAACCTCCAAAACTTATAAACCAAGAGGATATTATTTTAGTTTATCTATAAATGGAAACAAAGTCCCCAAGGCTTCTTAACCATAGGTCTAAAACCTATCTTATATATCTTTTCAAATAGTGAATTATCCTCCTTCTCCAATGTCTTCAATTAAGGAAGACCTCCCACCCTTCTCATCACCATAAGTTTGGGACATAGCATAGTTATTCCATCTCACATATTGGCTTGGTATGAGAAATTCTCATTAAAAAATACTTGAAGAGCCTTGAAGCTCAATTCAACTTATAAATTCCACTTGAAAATATTTCTTATTTATCATAGAAAACATATTCCATGGAATATCTCTATATACGTATGTCATAAATAAAGAAAATAATAACTATTAAATTAGCATAATCACACATTGATCTACCTCATCCTCACATCATAAGAAATAACCCAACATAACAATAATTATGAAACAATGAACAATATTTTCATTTCATTAATGTTGGGTATGTGTTATATTCTTTGCACAACTTATATTCACAATGAACAAAGGGAGGTTTTAGGGGGGATTGTTGACCATCCCTGTTATGGGGTATGCAAGGGGATGGGAGACCCCTAAATGGGGTTTGGAGAAACAACTTGAGAAAAAAATTTGCGATGGTATTTTGTGTCTATTTTTGGCCCACAATTTTGCTAAAAGTGATTTAATGGTGCACGATGATTTTTTGGTTTCAATTATGGAACTATGGTTTTATTGGTGGTTCATATGCCATGGGATGTATATTTTACAAAAAATATAATGAAACAAAAGCCTTGCTAGTTTTCTCGGGTTTTAGTTTTTAGGATAATATCTCTATCTAATTTTGTGTGTTTGCTATTGTATATTTTATATTTATTAAAAATATATTTGCAACAATTAATTTTACAAGTTTAAAACCTACAATTAAAAGAGAAATAGTTATACTTATCTGAGTCACTTAATCTTGTTGGAAATATAAGAAGGGAGAGCCACTCACCACTCAACCCTACACTGATCTACACTAAAATATTTATTACAACTAACCACTCCTGAGCCTAATCCGAGGCCTTGAGAGGAAGTCTCACTCAAGTTTCAACAAGATTCAAGTCAAAGTAGAGACATTTAAATGCTACTCCTTCATACACATAGATTTAGTATTTTTTCTTTTTTCCACTGAACCACAACCTATTATCTTTCATAGTTTGGCCACATTGTGCTTGCATCGTAGAAAGGGATCCCTTCATTGATCCAACAGTCCTTGGGTACTCCCATTTCTTAGTTATTTTTGTGCATATATTAAACAATATTTCTCAGTAATTCCTTCTATCTCCTCTTGCTCAAAATGAAGACTACAATGATTACTTCCCCAACCAATCAGGTAAAAAACACAACTCCACATGTGATGTTGCATATTTGAAATATTTTCTCTCACCTTGTATTAAAAGTCATAATCTTATAATCCACATGCAAATTTTAAGTTCATTCCATAGGTTACTTAGGTTACATGAACACTTCTCTACAATTCCTTGATTCTCATTCCATAAAATAAACTACTTTCTCTTTCCTTTGTTGTCACTCAACTCTGCCCTTTACTACTCGCATTTTCATTCCCCTTTTTCAACCCAATGCACTCTTCATAGCATGAGAAGTTTGGCCCCTTACTCAAGTTGTATGGTAAATCCAAATTCTCTATAATGGATATGTATTCCATACCTCTGGAGTAGTTCAATACCACTCCCATTTGTTCTCATAATTGTTGGAAATTGGGTGGTTCAACTACCAAATCAAGAATCAAAACATTAACTTCAAGTAAGATGGGAACCTTCTTAACTTCCCCTTATAACTTCCCTTATGCATCAATATCTATGTTGATCACTCCCCCCTTCAAATTTAGTAAATTATTAAATAAAAATGAATATTTACATCAAATGAAATTTGGAAAAATACCCATGTTGGTTATTCCACCCTTATCGATCTTAATTATAATTACAAAACTTGGGGTTGAAAAAGGTGTGTTACAAGATTCTTCTATGAAACGAGACTAAAAATAATTTACTCCTTTTATAGCTAGTGTAAGAGTATTCTATTACTCACAATGTTGTATAAAAGTACATAGATGAACTTCATTATATAGTAATGGAGGAGTCCCAGTGTCAGTTAAGCATAAATACGACAATTGGGCAGATGCAAGTCCCTATGTGAGCTTGCAACTCACCATACTTAGCTCATAGGGAAATGAAGTGTTGGAAAATCCAACTCTAATACCCCCCCCTTAAGCGAAACATAGGGAGTAACTAAAGAAGAAGGAAAACAAAGAATGGGTTCTGACAACGAGGCATGATTAGGTACCCATGTACAAATGATCATAAGCAGAAAAAGAGAGAGAAACCCATAGGAAAAAACTCCCCCCAAAAGAGAGAAATACGTCAATTCTCAAATTATCATGGAGCTAAATTTGTAGATCCCATAATGATCCGCTGAATGGAAAGAACCTAGGCCTACTCCAATCAAGAAGTACAAAATGTTGAAGTATCAATACTCTGAAGATGAGATCCCTAAAACTTCAATGAGGTCAGTCGATCCCTGAACTAGAAATGTTTTAGAGGCATAAGGGAGACAAACAAAATTAAATTCTCCCAAAATGCTTTAGAGAAAATAGGTGCGGGAAAAGAACCAAGACAAAGGTTTCAAACAAAAGAAACACCATCAATAAAAAAAAAACAATGAGGCCTGTAAATATGGAAGACTCAGCTCAAACATCATACAAAATCACTCCTGAAGTTGTTTGAACATCGTCACCATCACAAAAAATGACAATAATCAACAAAGAAACGATAAAAATATCCATCACCAGCTAACTTCCCCCCCTAAAATACAACCATGGGAGGAGCGAGAATCAATTGTCTCCATTGTCATCGAATTCCCCCCCTGAAAGAAAAATGAGGAAACAACAACAATCAACAATGAACAACTAAAACAATGATGATATGAATTCTGCAAGCATTGGTTCAATTGGTGCCATGACGCTCCATCGATCCACCCACAAACAATCTTGATGGTGGGCACTAGTCCACGCTTCATTCTCTCACATCTCTTCTGTAACAATTTGAATGCAAGACTAGTAATTGACCAAGAATGCCGATGCTTAGGTAATTTATTTTAATGAGGATGTGCATATGACTTAGTTTTTTCCTTTATAAACTTAGACTTGAGTGAAAAAATACTTTCATTTGGAATGACATCAAAAAATCATTTCTTTGATTTTTTTATTATTATCAGTAGGAATATTTTCTTTGAGCACCTCAATTTGAATTTCTCCCACTACAAATGCCATCTCTATAGTATCAAAAAAACATAATGTAGATGATGAGGAAGCAACAAGATCGTATCCAAGACCTGCTCTTGATGTCTGCACTATAGGGTTAATATGAACAACAATTCCTTGTCCATTCTTCCCAAGTCCTCCTCTAGTGTATCCCATTTTATTCAGCAATCAGGATTCAATACCAGTAGTATGCTTTTCAAAACTAGGTGCAACAAAATTATGTGATGGGTCATGATCATCAGCTTCATGCTTCTGAAAACCAAAATCATGGAGTGTGTGTAAGAAGGAAGGCTTGGCACCTTAACATCAACCATCTCCATCTCAAATTTCTAAAGATGTCAATCTTCTAATTCAAATTCCTTCTTAAACTCTTGCAACTTTTGAATAACATCATCCTTCCGAATCATTTGTTGAGAAAATGCATCATAATCTTGTTTCAAAAATTGATATTGTGCTAACATTATTTCTTTTAAACATTTAATGTCCATAACATGCTGATTGTTCTTCTCTTCAACCCGCTTCTTCAAATTTTCTATTTTTGAGTAAAAAAAAAGACTCAACTTCCTCCTCCAAGTCATCAAGGAGGTAAATATTCTATTGAAATTCATATGCAAGCATCTAGAAATATTTTCCCATGGTTGATTCCAAATGTTTAACCTTCTTGATTTTTTCTGCGATTCAAGTTTGTAACATATTCTTAAGAGTTGCATTCTCTGCTTGCAATAGAGTTACACATGGTTGCAATTCAAGGACCTCTTTATGAAGTTCATCAACTAAATTGTTCTCATGAAGCTCCCGCAATGTTTTACCCATCATGAAAAGACCAAGTTGAAAATGTACTAGCCAAAAAACAAAGACGATGACGACAACAAAAAATGCTTTACACCTCGAAAAAATTATACAAATCAAACTAATCTCACTAGATTTGCATAACTAGCCAACAAACAACCATCACAAACCATCAACTAATATAGCTATATTTACATAACTAGCCAACAAAAATCCACCACAAACCATCAACCACATGACCATTCTCCAACAAGAATCATTTGCAAATGCTCTTTAAAAAAATCTTTAGACATTAATATATTTTAATCGTAAAATCCTTCCTTTAAATATAAAAAAAATTCCTTACTCAAATCTAAGTATTAAGTATGAAAGCCTTGCCCCCAATTAATTTCACCCCGAAAAAACATTTTTATAATATGTTGTTCACCTTTTTTTTTTTTTTAATGATACGCCATTTTTTAAAAAAATTCGGGTAAATTAAAATAATGGACCAATTAAAAATAATGGGTTGTTAAAGAAGGTATAAATGTGGGTAGAGTAGCTGAATTCGCTATAAAGAAGAGATAAACCCTCCAACGCTACTTCACACGACTGATTTGTTCAACGGATGCGCCAGATAACCAATATGCTATGTCAATTACACATGGGCTGTGCGAGTATCACTTGTCGTTCTCAGCTTTTGAGGCTGAATTACAGAGCGCCTTCCATTGCATAGGGACAACAACTTTAAATAAAGAAACTAAAAAAAAGAAAAGACAACTACTTTACATATTGCCCGGCTGAGATTTGAAACAAAACCTCTCCGAAACCCACATACCTATCACATCAGTGAGATCCCATTCAAGATCTACATGAGATCGAAATTATCATCACTTTGTAGATATGGAATAAGAAATTTCAAGAACACACTAAAACAAAACAAAATTATATTCAAATTATTAGAAAATTTTAAAATCTCAGAAAAGAGTTCAATTGGGCGGGAATGCCTATGCAGATACCATGTAAGAGTATTCTATTACTCACAATATTGTATAAAAGTACATAGATGACCTCCATTATATAGCAATGGAGGAGTCCTAGTGTCGGTTAAAGATAACTATTAAAACTAGGCAGATGCAAGTCCTTATGTGAGCTTACAACTCACCATACTTAACTCATAGGAAAATGACGTGTTGCAAACCCAACTCTAACAACCATTTTAGAAAAGTTGGAAGACATTGAGTCATCCTCTCTCTATCTATAGATTGAATTATTGTTTTTCTTATTATTTGCACACTTGAAGGAAAAATTAATATTTTCATCTCTTCTCTTACTTTTCCATTATTTCTCTCTATCAAGTAGGATCTACCTTTTTTAGTCTTTAAGGAGTCTAATTTCCTACTTTTGATTCAATTTGACAAAACGAAAGCCTTCTTTTTTATAACAATATTTTAGATATTCTTTAGCTTATATGATCATAACATCCTTGATTTTTTTTTTCTCAATAGACCAATTAACTCCCATCTTCTTTACCAATTCTATATATTAAATGAATTGAATGAGGGCCAAGTCATCGAGAGAATCATCAAAGTGCTTCCAAGAATATTTTAGTTTTTTTGGAAAATATTCATCCTTTAACGATTTAGGATTTATTATGAAGGGGCTAAGAGGTTTTTTCTTGCGTTAGGACTACTTCCAAAAAGCATAGGATATAGGTTAGAGTCACCTCATGAGAAAACCCATTGATGTAGTAGTAGAACTTCATCTAACGATTATTCCAAGATTAAGAATTGATCTAATATTTTTGCTATTTGGGTTTCCCTTGTCTTCTTATTCTTTATATTGGGGCTAATTTGGTAGTCTTTTTGTCAACGAGAGTTTATAGTTCCAATTCATTAATGAAACATCCTAAGAGTTGTGCACTTGAGTTACTATTCCCAATATGTTGGAAGAACCCAAGGAGAAATTTAGTTCTCAACCAAAAATTGCTAGATCTTGTCTAAGGAAGTTCCTATTGTAAAAGGTTTCCTAGTACTCCAACTTGTTGGAATAAGG
Organism: Pinus albicaulis; assembly: GCA_034641835.2. Classification (NCBI taxonomy): domain Eukaryota; kingdom Viridiplantae; phylum Streptophyta; class Pinopsida; order Pinales; family Pinaceae; genus Pinus; species Pinus albicaulis. Next base: position 528,061,805 of record CM076572.1, read on the forward strand.
CCCATAAATGTGTGTGCATATTGTTTATTTTCCCAATTTCATGGAGAAAAGGGTAGTTCCCATCCTTGATGCAAAATCCCAAGAATAAATTAGAGCAAATGATTCTTTTTAATCTTATGATATTCTACCAAAATTTTCTTATAGCATTAATACAATAGAAATCCAAACCCTTTAAAATTCTTTTCAAGTCAAACCTTTTTCCCATCTATTATAATCTCTTGCAAGAAGATGAAACATGGGTTACAAACTTCATTTAACCCTTTCAGGGCTTTTTTTGTTTAAGGAATTGAACAAACCTATAAAAGTTTTGGTTAGAAGAATAATTTGGGATAATCCCTAGGGACATATTTCCTAAACACTCTAATTAAGGACAATTGTCTTCCACTTCTAAGTTTTCATTTAGCTTGCCTCTATTCTAGGGAAAAGAGGTATTTTTGGCCTACTTGGGATATTAGGAGTCAATTGTAAATAGGTTCCTAATTCGTCCTACTATTCCTCTAGAAAATAAGGAGCTCCTCTAGATGTAGACCTAACATTCTATTTAAAAGTATTCAAAGTTTGATAGCCACTATAATTTTCCTTATAAACAAGTAGACCAAGAACGTATTAGAGGTTTATGTAACTTGAGGTGGTCACTTACTCTACCAATACATCCAGGGGAATAAGGGTGAGGGGAACAACTCCTTTAATTGCTAATAAGATGGGAAGAAGGTCAATAGGTTGTTCACAATTCATTTATATCAATCCTACCTTCCGAGATCCAAAGCTCAAATGGTCATTCTTTAGGCTAGTAAAATAAAGACGAGAGAGTTACTCAATTTAGTATTGCATTAATCTTGATTCTCCATTGGAATATCCTAGTTCTACACATTTTCCTTTGAAGGTAATTCTAATGAATCCTTTTCCTTTTGTGGACTTTTAAGGAGATATCTAGAGGATCCATGTTTTGATGGAAGATAGGGATACTATTTCCCTTACAAGGTTCCTTTCAAACCTCGACTTTCCATATGTTTGGAAGAGTGACTTCCTTTTCCAAATGTCCATATATGTGACATTGTCCACATTCCAAAATGATTCCCTCATAGTCCAAAGGTTTATGGTAAATGGTTGGCTCTTTCTAATAATAATGGAGTCTTCTAAACCCTTTGTGAGGTCTAATGCAACCATATTTTGGTCATTCTCATATTTCACTGTCTTTATAAGAGTTATCAACTTTGCAAAATAGCCCTAAGGCATTACCAATTTCATTGAAAAATTAATCTAACCATAGGATCAAAGATAGACCCAATAACCTAACCTAGATCAAATAGTAATCCATACTAGATTAATTGACATTGAATTATAGGTGCCACTTCTTAAAAAAGGTGACTACAAGCCCCATTGACATATTTCTTGAAGAATTTTAATAATATCATCTTTTTAACTAAGGATCCAAATCATCCAACCTTTGACTAGTACCATATAGTGAGAGGACTAACCAAGTATTGTAGTAAAGGTAACTTATATCCAACAAGGATTTTACATTCATACATTTTCTTTGGAAGTGGCCTCCAATGGTTGTGTCCTCAAGCTTCATAAATTCATTTAGTTAGATACTATCTCCTAAGTGCATGTTTATCACCTCATCATTTTGTTTAATACATTTTTGCATCTTTATAGATTTCCATAAACTCAGAACCTCCTATTGAAATCCTAATGGTTTAGAGGTGGGGATTCCACTCATCAAAACACTGAAGAGCATACCTTTAATGAAACCTTGCTCAAGCTATCCATCCCCCAAATCCTCCATGCCAAGAGATAATATTAGTTAGGAGATTAGAAGCATGTATAATGGATCATCCTTTGAATGCCTTATTGATTTTGCAAGAGCTTGAATGGTGAGAATGAAAGCTCATCAATATCCACACTTAGGGAATAAAACCCATAACCTTTCAAACCTTGCATCCTCTAGATTCCCATATTTCCCCACAAGTTGACTGCATAACTAAAGAAATTCTTTGTCATCATGGTGCATGGTCCCTTTAAGATGGAAATCCATCCATTGAATTTTTCTCTTTTCAACTCACCTAGATATATAGCCCATTCCGAAAAAAAAAATATTTGTCTTCCTTTTTTTTTTCAAACAAGAACAACATATAAATCAATCCCATGGAAGTTGTTTTTTTTTTTTTTTTTCCAATGGAAAAATCGAACTTTTTATTAAGAGGATAAAATTGTAGAAATTAAACAATCAATATGTATATCAATGGATTCAATCCGATTATGTGATATGCTAAAGCAAGATACTGAATCCTTCTACAAATTAATTGCAGAAAATAAACACGATTGCACAATCACACAAAGTAAAAGAAAGAAGCAAATCAATCCACAACACAAATAATTTTCATGGGGAAAGCTTGTGGCTCAAAACCCCTCTATCTATATTGTATAATGAACTAATGAATCATGAAACAATACAATGCACTCTTCTCACAAGAGTCTGTTGCACTATCCTGATTGTCTCACACTGATATATACAAAATCGGTCCAACACTTAGCCAATTATCAACCTCTCTTCAACCTGCCTTGCTCACGCAATCCCTGTGGAATGAAATCCCTATTATTTAGGAATTTCAGCCTTCCTTGACTGTGCAAGTATCATGGGCAATCCTATGGTGTTTTAACTACATCTGGGTAGTTTTCTAATAATACAACTGATAGTCAACTTCCCTTTAATCTCTGTCTCAACTCGGTCTTCATCAGAACTAACATGCATGCAGCTATTAATAGTAAATCATCAGTCACTTGATAGATCACTGCACGTGAATTAAATTTGATTTAATTCACTTGACCTCTCACTAGTGCAACAAACAGTTACAACTAGTTAAATTGATTTTAACTCATTTAATTGAGTTAACTAATTTCTCATGCATTAAACTAATGCACTGACTGCAACTTGGACTCAATAACTAATAGAATCACTCTGCATGCCTCACCAACCACCCTCAACTCGAAATTCATGAGCTAACTGAGTTTATCACTCTCAGTTAACTATTACAATGATTATGAGATAAGATCTTACATTTTATTGTCCAATTTAATTAAGGGATAATTAAATTAAACACATTTCCAATTTATTAAATAAATTGAATTGCACACTAATGTATCGCTAGGACCCATCACTACATGACCCATGATCCCACACTAGTGTAGGCATTGTCATGTTGTTTCTGGATGCCAATTTCACTGTTTCTTGTTGCAAATTTCAACACTCCCTCTCAACAAGAAAGGAAACAATCTGTCCCGATCCAGCACCTTTGGAATGTTCTTGCATGCACACATTGAACTATTGCATGCAACACTTCTCTTGTGTTGTTCACACATGCAACTCTTGCATGCAACACTTCTCTAGTGTTTTTCACACATGAAACTATTGCATGCAACACTTATCTAGTGTTGTTCGCACATGCAAATCTTGCATGCAACGCTTCTGAAACTGAATAGCCTCCAAACATCTAAATCAGTATAATGCATCTATCATTAGAGTCTTCTGACTACTGCTAGCTACTGTACATGTTTACTGGACACCCTGCAATGTTGACATCTGCATCCATGCACTCTGCACTACTGCCAACTTTGATCTGTGCTCCAATATTTGACACCTGTCACTCTGATTTCTGTCTTCCTGACATCTGACTGTATCAATCTAACTGATCCTACTACTGATGTACTATGGGATCCTCATAGCCAGTTTTGATCCATGAGACGCACCATCTTTAGGAATCATGCCCAAATTTCTTCTTTTGATTAATTTTGCGCATCACCCCACCTCACACTTGGAGGTATAGCTGCATGTACTCCCTCTGCCCTTCTGGCTCGAAATTCCCCCCCTCCTGGAGGTCTCTGCTTGAGTGGACTCTTCCACTTGGTCTCCTCTTTGCATCTCCAATTGTGGCTGCTCCAAAAACTTCTAAGACTGCTTCTGAAGATGCATGTTGAGAGATAATTGCTCCCTCTCAACCACCAAGTCATTAACCACTGTTTTTCTCCTCAAAGCCTTGCATGCGTCCTCAACCTCGAGTGCATACAGGTTCTTGACTCTTGAACCGATCTACTTCACCTTTTTCGTGGCTATGTGTTTAAGGAACACCTTTCCTTTTCTAAACATGGCCTCATAACCACGGTTTTCCAATACCGCTACGGAGAAAAGATTATTCCTTAGGCCCAGAACATACAAAACATCTACTAGTCTAAGATGGGAGCTAGACTTCCTCTGAAAGGTAACTGTACCTATGTTGGTTGCGCTATACCTCTCGTCATCTCCAAACTCTATGTTATGTTAGAGGTCCTTCTCCTCCAAGTCACTGAAGAGATCTCTATTCCCTGTCATATGGAACGAGGCACCGTTGTTTAAATAGCACATGCATTGATCCGAATTTATGCAAGAATGCAATAAAACACAGAAATATACATAAACACAGAGATGCAACAGAAACAATACTTCATTTTATTAATAAAATGACTGAAATATGCTTACAGACATAATGGAAATAAAAATAGCTAGGGTGCTGATAGCATATCTCTGAGAAGAGATGTGGCGGCTCCAGACCTTTGAACTGTCTTACAATGAGGCTCAAGGGCCTATTTATTATTGAGAAACAATGGAGAACTCTAAACATCCAAAAACCTAACCCTAGGAGATGAAGCGCCAAAACTATGGGCTTCGTTTGGGTAAATTGGTGTTTCAACTTCTCGAGGAAGTAACTTCGGCATATGATCTCCGTTTGACGCGTATCATACCTCGTTAGAAAGATCTATCCGAGGAGTACAAATTTTGGTGTGAGCAATGTGGTTTTCCCAAAAAACATTGTTTAGGGCCTCAAAACGGTTTCGGAAGTTCAGGACCCGAAAAACTACTAAAAATAGTAAGTTGTGCTACAACTTAAAAATTGGAAGAACTGATGGCGGGGCTTCAAATGGAATAGGTGGGTGGCAACCAATATCCACTTGGATCATTAAGGCCCCAAAACAGCTCCGGGAGTGCAGAACTCGAAAACCTGCTAAAAATAGTAAGTTGTGCTAAATGTGAAAATATGAAAGAATTGATGGTGCGGGTCCAAATGGAATAGGTGGGTGGCCACCGATATCCACCTGGATCATGCATCCTGTTACACTGTTTTCCATGCATGCAATGAGATTAAAATCAAGCTCAAACTGTGAAGCCAATGCTTCACCTGCTGTAACTGTAGGCTCCTTCTTGCTTGCCTTCTTCTGTGGAAAATTCAAATCATAGTGCCCATGCTTGTGACAATGAAAACATCTCACTCTGGACATGTCATGATCCTTGCCTTCTTTGCCGGTCTCAGATTTTAAATAGGATTTCTTTCCTTTCCCCTTATTCTCCTTACTAGCCAAGGCACAATTTTCTTCATCATCTGTCTTAAATGAAGATCCATCCCTGGTATTCTGCTTGAATTCTTCTTGCACCAAATCCGACCAAAGTCGTTCCCAATCTGCCAGCTTCTCCCTCCCATTGATAGAGTCCTCATAACTATGCCAACTCTTGGGAAGGCCTAGAACAACTAGGCTCACCAAGTAAACATCCACGACAGTAATTCCGACACTCCCAAGCTCATATCAACATTGGAAAAACTTGGTTAAATATTTCAGAATAGTGTCATCTTTCTCCATTTTGATTTTCTTGAGATTGTCCTTTAGTGCCAATTTTTTGTGGTCACTGATACTTAGAAATAGATCTATCAAAGCCTTCCACATTGAATATGGAGTCGCTTTTCCATGGAGACTTGAGACAATGTGGTCTCGTACTCCCTCCAATAAGATCCTCCTTTCCCTTGCAACCTTCTTTTGCCAAGCATCAAGATTTGCGACATCTGCTGTAGCGGGTTTGGGAATGTCATTATCAATGAATTATTTCAACCCATTGTCTTCCAGTACTACCTCCATCCTGTCTTTCCAGGCAATATAATTGGAACTTCCCTCGAGTGCATACTCCAATCTCAAGCCATTGAAATCCATTTCAATCTTGATCTGTCTGTCACACCAAGAATACTTTTGCAAATTCAAATTCTATTCAGTCACAAACTCAATTTATTCTCCACTATTGTGATTTATGGCGCTCTAATACCATGTAGAAATTATACAAACAATATGTATATCAATGGATTCAATTCGATCATACGATATTCTAAATCAAGATACTGAATCCTTATACAAATCAATTACAGAAAATAAACATGATCGCACAATCAAACCAAGTAAAATAAAGAAGCAAATCAATCCACAACACTGATAATTTTCCTGGGGAAAGCTTGCTCCTCAAAACCCCTCTATCTATATTGTATAATGAACCAAGTAATCATGAAACAATACAATGCACTCTTCTCACAAGAGTCTGTTGCACTATCCTGACTATCTCACATTGATCTAGACAAAATCGAGCCAACACTTAGCCAATTCTCAGCCTGTCTTTAGCCTGCCTTTCTCACACAATTACTGTGGAATGAAATCCCTATTCTTTAAGAATTTCAGCCTTCCTTGACTGCGCAAGTATCATGGGAAATCCTGTGGTTTTTTAACTGCATCTGGGCAGTTTGCTAATAATACAATTGATAGTCAACTTCCCTTTAACCTCTGTCTCAACTGGGTATTCATCAGAACTGATATGCATGCAACTATTAATAGTAAATCATTAGTCACTTGACAGATCACTACATGTGAATCAAAATATGATTTAATTCACTTGACCTCTCACTTGTGCAACAAACAATTACATCTAGGTAAACTGATTTTAACTCACTTAATTGAGTTATCTGGTTTCTCATGCATTAAACTAATGCACTAACTGCAACTTAGACTCAATAAATAATAGAATCACTCTACATGCATCACCAACCACCCTCAACTCAAAATTCATGAGAAAACTGAGTTTATCACATTGAGTTAACTGTTACAAGTGATTATGAGATAAGATTACATTTTATTGTCCAATTTAATTAAGGGATAATTAAATTAGACACATTTCCAATTTATTAAATAAATTGAATTGCACACTAATGTATCGCTATGACCCATCACTACATGACCTGTGGTCCCACACTAGTGTAGGCGCTATCATGTTGTTTCTAGATGCCAGTTTCAATGTTTCTTGCTGCAAATTTCAACAAAAAGGTTACATGTGCAGATGCATTTAAGAATTTAAAAAAATATGAGTCCACAATGTGCAGAAAATGAGCAACACAGAAAAGCTAAAGGAAAATGAGATTAAACTCAGTTTCATCAAGATATAAAACTAAGGCAGGATATATAAACAAAAACACTCATATATAGTATCTTAAGATATATAAGTACCTAGGCCTCTCCCAACGAGGAGAAAACCTACGTTTAATAAAAAAAAATATATACTGTCATTCGAAATCAAGAGCCAAGATCAGAGTGATGGAAGATGCTAAACATGCAACCAGTATGAGCTTTGTATTCTTTAGTATACAAAAACAACAAAATAAAGCATGGATGGAGCGTTATAAAACTTTGAGAGTCCATTAAAGCTCATATGGCGGCTAATCTAATTCTGAGAGCAGAACTGTCACATCTTCAATTATATGTCAACTTACCATATCCAGTTGAATACTTGATTTAGAAAATATATCGTCTTTAATGTTTCGCTCCATGTATAAATGAAATATAGAAACATCAACAAAACCAAATTTTATGAAAACAAAATCTTCTAAAATAGGAACCAAAAGCATATTTTGACAACGGTGTTTTTTTTTTCCTAGTTAATGGCATTAGTGAGTCTACAAATATTTGAACTGAATCAATTCCCAATTGTCTCAGCCAACATAAAATGAGTTTTAAAGATAATTATTATGCATATTTATTTGAGTCAGAATCGGTGCCCACTGATGCTTTCAATGACATCGAGTTGTTTAGATGTATAATGATACCAACACCACATCTATTTTGAGCATCCAATGCCCCATCAAAATATGCTATGGGAATGAGAGGATTATAATGTTCTTCTTGAATGTTCCATTGGTTTATTGAGGGTGGGGACTTAGGGAGCATAGAGAAGAATGAGGCACATTTCATAGCTATGGAAAGAGGATTTGAAACCAGATCTTGAAAAATAATTTTATTCTGTGCTAGCCAAATACCCCAAACTAGAAATGGAGGGATATTCCTCATATGTTCATCACTTGTGGAAGTCCACCAATTATACCAGGAATGACCAATCGAAATCCTATTCCATGCAGATCTGAAACCCAACATATTTAGCATGTTTTCCAAAACCGAAATTGAGAAGGGACAACTAATAAATTGATGATGGGAGGATTATTACAAGGCTTTACACAGTCTGCACCACCTTGGATCCTGCTTGTTTCTTTTCTGGAGGTTGTACCATGTTGGAGCTTTATTTTTTAATATGAACTAGAAGAAAAGTATGGATTTATCTAGGAAATTTAATTCACAAAGGGGATTGTACCACCATTTTGGATCACTGCCCAACCTCATGTCCGAAATATGTTGGTAGCCAAATTTTGGAGCATAGATCCCATTGGGGGTGAAAGCCCATCTGAGTTCATCAGCTCCCTCCCAGATTATAATTTTGGATCTCAAGAGATCTATGATATATCATTTCTAGGTGTTTCCCTAGTGTTCTTCAATAGATAGATCCTCCACTGTTTCCACTCTTGGTTATAGCAAGAAGATATATCCTCCTTCGCAATCTGACTTATATAGTTTCTACCTTGTGCACTCAAGAAACCCCTCAAGTTTGCAGGAAGGGAATAAGCCTTACTGCAACCCACGCATGGGTCCACCACTATCCTTAAACTATTTCCATCCCCCATCTTCCAAGTAATTCCTTCAGCTACCAGGTCAAAATAGACAAGAGTTTCCTTCCAAATGACTGATGAGTTCTTTGAATTATTCTCAAGGTTGCAAAGCTAGTCATCCATTGAAATAGGATCAATGTATTTTATTTTTATTACAGTTTTCCATAGGTTCTCTGTTGTTAATAGGCTCAAACTAATTTAGCCGCCATTGAGCAAGAGAAAGATGATAAATATTTGAGGCCCCATCCTCCCTTACCTTTTTGCTGAGCGATTTTATCCCATGCAACCCATGGGAGGACCTCCTCTGTTTTAGACCTTGCCTAGAGAAAATGACCACACAATTTCCTGCTCTTATCTAGTACTCCTTTTGTGACCCAAGTTAAAGATATACAGTAAACTGGAATAGATGTGAGGACTAATTTAATGAGTACCAGACGCCCAACTCTTGATAACCACTTGAAACTCCAATGCTTAACTATGTTTTCCACTTTGGCGACCAACCAATTCTAGTCATTTTTTCTGTATGTGTCTGGTTTGAGAAAGGAACTAAGGTATTTGAAGCTCACCGAGAAAGGTTTAATGTCAAAAGGAAACATCATTTAGGAGCGATGGATCTCCTCCCTTGTGATACCATTATAGGAAATGGAATACTTATGAACATTTATGCTCATACTCGTGGCATTTAGAAACAGATCTAGGGCTGAATGGAGAAAAAGGAGTTCTCTCCGAGAGCCATCAAAAAATAAGAGTATGCCATCAAAAAAGAGGAGGTGAATAATGAAAAGTTTTACAACAAACTCAATACCTTTGAGAGCTCCACTCCTGATAGATGCATGAATAAGTTGACTAAGACCTTCTACTGCAAGAAGGAAAATTAATGGGGAGAGTGGGAATCCCTAGCACAACCCACAATGACTATGAACGAAAGTCGATGCAACCCCATTGATGAGTAATGTAAAGCTCACATTTTTTATTCAACCCATGATCCAGTTTATGAAGCCAATACTGAATCCTAAATGGGTCAACAGGAGTTGAAGATACATCCAATTGATTTTGTCAAAGGCCTTTGATAGGTCGATTTTGACAATAAAACCTTTTTTATTTCGTTTCTTAATGTTGTGGATTGTTTTCAGTGCAACACCAATGGCCTTGTGAATCTATCAGCCATAAAAAAAACTAGGTTTCTCCTTTGATATATTATGAGATAGGATTGGTTTAAGATGGGAGGCAATAGATTTAGCAATGATTTTGTAGATACAATTACACAAGGAGATCGGGCGGTAGTCATCAAATTCCAGAGGGTCATATGTTTTGGGGATTAAAGACAAGAATGTAGTGTTAATAGGTTCATGGATAAAACCCTTAACTCTGGACTCATCAACTACCCTAGTCAATTCCTCCCCCAAGATCTCAAAAAAGTTTTGGAAGAACTCCATGGTCTAGCCATCTGGCCCCAGACTCTTATCATTTTGCATACCTTTTTTGATTCCTTCTACTTCCCCTTTGGATATGGGAGACATAAGAAGGTCATTATCTTCATTCTCTACGAAACTTGGGAAATCCTGTGCCACTTGAATGACTTTTGCAATAGTATCCTCTGGAGGGGCCTTGTATAATTGTTTGAAATGTGAAACCCCTAATGAGTCCAATTCATCAAAGGAGTTTTCCATGCCACCATCTTCCTTCCTCATTTCCCAGATGGTACTTGAGTTTTTTCTGCACTTAGCATAGTTTTGGAAGAATTTTGAGTTTTCATCTCCCGCCTCTATCCAAATAGATCTGCTCTTTTGTCTCCATTGCTCTTCCTCCTCTTTCATGATCCTCCGCTTTTCAAATTCCATGTGTTTAATTCTCTCCTTTTTCTCTTTTGACACATAGTCATCCTGTTCCATACTTTCCATCTCAACTAAAGGCATCTCACTGGATTCTAACAGGGCTTCATCTATGATATTTTTCCTCTAGCCCATGATATCGTCACATGCTTCATTATTTTTAGCTTTTCCATGAAGGTTTTAGCATTTGAATGACCCTGTGAATCCATAAGTGATCACCATAGCTGATTTGTAAGAGAATCATAAGAGGGATACTTTATCCATGAGGGGTTAAATTTAAATGGTGCACTAGGTTTCCTGATGGCTCCTTTCATCTCCAAGAAAATACGGAAATGGTATGATTCACCACCCGAACTAATCCATTGCCTAATGAGGGGAGATTGAGCTACCAACTCCTCTTTGATCAGGAAGCGATCCAATCACTTTGCTACTTTGTCATCACCAGTTTTCCTATTCCTTGAAGTTGGTTTTATCTTGATTGGATCCATATCAATGAAATTTCCCCTCTTGACTTTATTGAGAAAAAATTTCTCCAAGGGATATTCTTGGGCATGATCCCCCCAAGACTCTGATAAACCCAAAGAGACATTAAAATCCCCTCCCAGGATCACTATTGGGTTTTCAATGAGAGATTTTGAGGAAAAAGAGTTCCATTATCTGACTCTATCTTGGTAGGTGCCATAGATATTAAAAATGGTGAACTATAACCCGAGATAAGAAGAAAATACCTCGGCCTGAGAGTTAGATTTGACCCCTAGGATTTCAGAAGTTTGATGCTCCAGTTTTTGAAACCCATTACCAGTCCTCCTGATTTCCTAGATGCATCAAGGGCCAAGAATGACCATCCAGGAAGGATTTGGTTTAAAAAATTCATCACAGTGTCCCCTACACCCAATGTTTATTGACACATAATAATATCATAATGAACTGAATAGAAGATACACTTAAGAGCCAATTTTTTGTGGGAACTAGCCAACCCTCTGTAGTGAAAAGACATCACTATGATCAAGAGACCACCATAGGGGACAACACTACTCTAAGCGCCCCTTTAAAGGATAATTTCTTGCCATAAGAAATATTGAGTTTTTCTTTAAGCTTTTCTTTATAAATGTTCAATTTTATCCCTCTAGTTTTGATAGGAACATAAGGGTATAGGTGGATCCCAAGACCTCCAATAGGGATACCAATACCACATTTTTTGTCTCTTTGCCCTAGGTTATAGTGGGGAGTTTCAGGAGGGCACGAAGGTCCCAAGGGATGCTCTTTAAGTAATTGGGGATGTTCGGATAAAGATAACCCGAGGATGGTAGAGATGATATTGTCAATAGCTATAGAAATAGAAACAGGGGAGTAAGACTCAATAGGTTTATGCCTGGAGGGACCAGGCTCAAGACAAAATGATCAAGGAAACAAATTAACATATAGAGGATTAATAAGGGGAGTATTGATACTTGCGGGAAGTGGCGCATGTCTCGTGAGTTATGGTTTGCCCTGACCCTCCTGAGAAGTGTCTGGACCCCGCTTGTCCCCCCAGAGGTGGCATCTAAAATTCCATGGGCTCTATGAAGCCATCCTATTGAGTATCCACTTCTTCTTCTTGTACCTCCATGTCTACCTCATCCCCAATACTTCCCTCAGGGTTAGACTCTTCCCTTTGTCTCCTTCGTCTGTGGAAGCCTAAATGATAGTCCCTTGCTAGGTGACCATACTTATGACAACGATGGAAGCAGAACGGTAAATGCTCATAATCCAGAAGTTGAGAGAAAGAGTGGCCATGCAATTGGATCTGCATCATATCTACCAGCTCCTCTCTTAGGTCCAACTGAACCAAAATTCGAGCCACCTTCCTCACTTTTGTCACCAAGAATGACATGTCTGCTTTGAGAAAGGTGCCCTACATATTTACAATGGCTCTGAACACTCCCACCGACTAGAGTTGGGGCACAAGGGCCGTCACACAAACCCAAACCAGAATTTCTTCGAGCCTTTCTCTTTGTTTGTCAAATAATGGCATCTATTTTTTGAAGAAAATTTGGGATTTCTCAAAACCCTAGTTCCTTTCCAGAACCCATTCCACAACTTCTTCATTCATGAATCTGACCATGAACTAGCCTCTGTCCAGGATGATGACCTCAGTTTGAGTGGCCAAACCTCCACTCCAATACTTCTAAATCCACTTAGAGATATATTTTGTTGAATCTTTTCAACCTTTTGCACGCCCCATCAGGGTAAGTTCTGAGTCTGCCATGGCCTCGTCCACATGAATATCAACTCCCAATACCAAGTTTGAAATTTCCTCCTTCTTCTTGATTACTTTCCCCTTCTTCCTCTTGGATCTAGAGGTCTAACCAAGTCCAGATGCTGCATGGAAAGCTTCAACGTTATGTGGTTCTTCCATCGGAGATTGTTTAGGAAATGAAACCGGTACCCCATGGCTCTAAGGATATGCCTATAATCTTGGATACTGAGTCTCGGGAATTGATAATTGACTGCTATCCTTTAGCCCCAGATAGATGCCATTATCAATTCCTTGGCTTTGATGAGTGAATATAATGCCTTCGTCAGGCTTCTTTCTTCGGTGAGCTTGAAATTTTCTTCCAAAACCTCCAGTGCTGAGAAGCCTTTGAAAAAAGGCTCCCCATACAATCCTTCATTAACAATATGAGGACACTTCGAATATGAAATTGGCTTAGACTCAAGACCAGGACATACAAAAAGAGAGATTTTGCATCCCTGGGTCTTATCTAAATGTTGACCCACTCCCAGAGACACCACCTCCACCTCCTTATTTAAACAAGATTTAACCCTTAATTCCTTATCAAAATATTGATCTTTACCACATCTTCCAGGCCATTGGTTAAGGAATAAGAGGGACATAAGGATCTTACCTGAAAATCCATCAGGGAAATGAAACCTTCAGCTCTTTGAAATACCGCATTCCCTAGACCAACCAGAGACTCCACTTCCTGCAGCCAGGAAGTCACCTTTAATGAGAGGCTTCTTGAATATTCCAGAATACCTAAACAACCGCTGAATTCCTAGTCCAGCTCAAAACCACCTTGCTTGCCAAGTGGAGACCTAGCTGGCATGTTAACCTTCTCCAAATTATATTGGGTTGGTTCCAAACCCCATATCGACATAATGTCCTCCGGTTCCGGCTCTAAGTCGACATGGTCTTTGGGACTAACCATAATGTGACCGAGATGAGATAAACCACATAAAATATATAAACTTCACATAGTGAGGGAGATTATCGAGTGTAGGAATGACTTCCAAGATGGGGAGGTACAAAAAGAGGGAAATAGAGCAATTGTTGTAACAACCCTAGTAAAAATACATGTAAAAATGTATAAATAATAAGACCACGGTGATGGGAAACATATGCCAAGCTGAATGGTGGGAAAAACATCCTAGTGGGTGTTAATTTACGTTATTATGGCTAAGGAAATTGGAAAAGGAAAAGGAAAAGGATTTGGAAAGGCATGAGGCATTAATTGGCCTTTTATTTATGAAAATAATGGAAATTGGGAGAAAAGGAAGGCGAAGTTCACAGGCTACATGTGAGGAGGAAATTGAAGGAAAATAATGGAAAATGAAGAAAATAGAGGTCTCATTAATAAAAAGGCTTCTGAGGATCAGTGGGAAAGGATTTGTCAATTTAGTTTTGGAGCTCTCATTATTCTCTCTCGCTCTCTCTCTCTCTCTCACTTGAGAACTTAGAGTATTCTTGGAGCACTCTTGGAGAGTGTGGCATATTTGGAGTTTTGGATCAAGAAATAAAAGAAAGAGAAGGAAAGTGCAGAGGACATCAGGATCAACACCTACAATAGTTTTTGAGTGCAGGTACCGAGTTGCATGTATGATTTCCTCAGTATTTTTGGCATGCATGGTATTGCATGTGGTTTAATGATTATGATTTATCATGGGCATGGAGGATGGCCGTAATTGTTAGTGGATTTGCCTAGCCTTAACATTTCCTGGATATCCATGTTGATTGTGGATTTATTTCCATTGATTGTTTTATGGTTGGTTCTCATGGTTCATTTAGATTTTGGGTTGAGTTATTAGTTTCTGGAGCCCTGGTTGGACAAATGCTCTGGAGCCGATGGAAAATTGTTGGGTTGAGTTAGTAGTCCTAGGGCCTTGGTTGGAAAAACACTTTGGATCCCTAGGCGGGTTGCGTTACTAGTCCTAGAGCCTTGGTTGGACAAACACTCTGGAGCCTGGGAACAACTCGGGTTGAGTTCCTAGTCCCAGAGCCTTGGTTGGAACAAAAACTCTAGAGCCCTGGAGCAGCTTGGATGGAGACCAATCTGTGACAGTTAGTGATGTTTGACTATGAGGTGGAATCACTGGTTTGGGGTTTAGACGGTTTGGTCTTTGAAGCCCTAGTTTGGTGTTGATTGATGTGTTTTAAAAAGTCACACATTCATGCTTATCCTAGCATGACGCAAATCACACTCTTTCACTTTGTTGATGTACCCCTCAACATTACCTGTCTATAACATAAACATAGAACAATAAGATAACCTTAAAGCATATCCACATGATACTGATCTCATAGATCTTTCAAAGTTACTCTACCACTTGATTCCTCATATCCAAGAACCTCTTCATGCGATTCACCTACATAAGCAATCATTCCTCCACAAGAATGATCCTTGAAGCCCTGTCGTACAATGAAATACATACATACATACATACATACATACATACATACATACATACATACATACATACATACATACATACATACATACATACATATATATATATATATATATACTCATTAACATAAAAAAATCATGATCCTGCGAGACAACGTCATACGTACATACATATATGCATATAAACAATCAAGATCCATGACAACCTCGTCCATCAACAACATACATACATACATGTATACATATGTAAACATCAACAAAATCATGATCACAACACAATTGATAGATATTATAAGGTCTAGGTTAAGAGAACTTCCTTTATTTGTGCACAACATGCACAACGTTGAGAACAAAATTTCCCAACATAGCTAAGGCATCTAACACCGTAGATCCACTTTCTTTACCTTTTTGGTTACCTTTCTCATTTTTGTACTGCCACCATCCATTTACCACAATGGACCCAACTAGTCCAACCAACTACAATACTCTTACCTTCTGCTACACTTACTCATACACTGAGCTTTATTCATGTATTACATTACCTTTTGGGTACCATAGAGCTCTCCCCAAGCTCCATCAATATTCCTCTTTCCCAACCAATTCCCAAGACTCACAATACACAAAAGGCAAGAACAAGAACCAATCAAGAAGAATATCACGAAAAAAAATAATAATACAACAACAACAAAAAAGTGGCTTGGCCATAAAGTAGACGCAATGAAAACCACAGATCAATTATAAACAAATAAAAAATACTGAAAGAACAAGGATTAGCAAAAAACACCATGAATCAATCCCCATGGTTCCCAAAACTTCTAAGGGAAAGCTCAGCCCGAGCCTTCTTCAATAATTCATGGAACTCTCTTTTTCCATGCAATCCCCTGCATCATACTTCCATAAACACATAACTGTTAGTTCATAAATAAATATAGCAATATACTAACTATCTTACCTTTATGTGCCAAGTACACTGACCTCTCACTGAACACACATTTCAACCATATGTACCAAACATGAAGACAACATATCTATCAATTAAAAATCAGCTTTTACCAAGACTAACAACCATGTCATAACGCAAAATAAAATTTTATCGGTCATAGTACATAATGCTACAACTATCACCTACTTACACTCAGGTACATGTCATCCATCCCAACACATGTGGGTTAATACAACCATCTTAAAACAATACCATTTCATCGTGCAATTTTACAGACACATATACTCATATCATGCAATTAATCAAACATCCAAACAACTTGCAAACATACCATGTTAAATAAATCAACTAGATGATGTAATAGACACCAAATCGCTGAGACACCAAATAGATGATATAATCAAACAATTAAGCATCAAGTACACAACATAAGAAAAATCATACCTTGATGTATCTTAGGGGAGGCTATCTTATCTTCACAATCAATCTAGATTAGCACACTATAACTTCACGACACATCAACTCAACCTAAATAAGGCTATGATATCCATAATAGTAACTAGGTAACAAGTTCGCATCATAGAATCATAAACATATGTCATTCATGTATAGAAATAACATATGCACAATTAGTCTAGATTAATGAAACACACTATAATAATTAGGTCAAATCATACGTGAATGTCATAACCCTAACCAGTTGCATGGTCCAGTCCAATTTTAGCATAATACACATAACATCAAAATATTAATGCAGTAACCCTAATCATCAAGTTAACTAACACATACTCATCAACAACATATAATATACTCATCGAGCTAACTACAAGTTAACGTATAACATGCTAACATAATCATCAAGTTAACTAATAATAAAAAACAAGAAGTTAATCATGTAACATAGCCATCAACAACATATAACATAATTACCAAGTTAATATCATGCCTAACTAACCAACACATGTGCCTATAATCACACTAGTTAACTAAAATCTATCATATATGTAACCATAACATCAATTGAATGAAAAACATGCACATAACCATAATGCATATGACTACAGTAATCGACTAGCATTTATCACACATGTAACCAAAATAAAAATAGAATGGAAAACATATAATTAACGCTAATGTTTACAACAATCATGAATCACATACTTGCATGCTTGTATGATGATATTCTCTCACCCCAAAGTCCATTGTTGCAAATTCACTTTACTGATCTGCATCTCCTACCCCATATCAACCAAAACATTAGCATCATAACATACCAATATGATCATGATGACCTAATTGCATACAGTGACATTAAGCATAACAACCTCAATCAAACCAATGCAAACTTGACCACATGCACCCACTTGAAATGTATAATCAATCATGAATGACCAATGCATGTCCCACATATAGCATCATACAAGCAAGCATACACGGACAACACCCAAGCATGACCAATAGGTGACCTAGCATAAACAATAAATGAATGTACAACATGTAGCAACATGTAAGCACACATGCACGAACAATACACAAGCATGAGAAACACATAACCAGTCATACACTCTTGAAAACATGTTGAAAATAACACCATCAACCCTTCCATGGCGACACCACTACCACCATGGAAAACACAACATGGATGCAACAAGAACATATAGGCCATAAGAATACTAAAAATGCATGCAACCAATATAAATGCATGACCAACACACCACCCACCAGTCCGAGAGTTGAACCATGCTCTGATACCACTATGTGGTATCAGATATCAGATAAAGAGAACATAAACCAAAAACCACCACCATGCATACAAAACAAGAACATATAACATAAGCATGAGGAATACACATGCAATTGACATGAATGCACGATCACCACACATAGCCCAAGGAAAGTGCAACCATGCTCTGATACCACTTTGTAAACACCCTCTTCCCACATCTACCCAAGTGATCAGCCAACGGGAGTAAACATGTTAAGTGAGGATACTAATAGGAAATTCAACCTGCTATATGAACTTAAGGAAGTGGAACTGAAGGAAACACCAAAAACACACCTTACGCTGCATCATTGACCTCCCCAAGAGGTAACCCAACCTTCCAGAGCCCTGTTCCTTGAGGGGGGATTTATTTTTAGCCCCTTTGAGGCTTAGCAGTGGGATTGTAAGGGAAAGGGAGTGAGTATAAACCCTATAGCCGCGGGCTAGCCTTGTCAAGGTAGTGACTAAGGCCTAAACAATGAATTTTCCGCCTGTATCTTTGGGGCCTGTGCCACATTTTCATCCCCTGAGCCGATGTCACTACCCAGAAATTCCTGTAACTTCAAGAGAGGGTAAAAAACATTAAAAAAAACATATGGAAGAAATAAAATCAACCAGAATGCATCCGACCCCACCTAGACATGAAAACATTTCATCAAACATGTCACAAACATATAATCTACAAGTATAAACAACAGATTTAAACAAAAGGGTATCTTTCTTATCTAAGAATGGCTAAGAAGCATTGCTCCCCTACATTATAAGCTATCATACAATAATTTTTACCATAGATGCATTAATTATTCATTTACAATAAAAAAACATGAATAGATTCATACCTCATCACTGTAACAATACACACTGATAACCAACATAAATACGATCTATAAATCAGAAATAGAATCCATATATAAACCATTGAATATACACATCAAATACCAAGGCATTGAACCTTTCAGTAATGAATGTAAAGACCAACCCGGAATGGGAATTCTGCGTTCCACCCGACCATAGACATGGATGAGCCAAATCTCACTTCAGCTAGTCACCCCCATGCCATATTCCAAGCATGAATGTGGGAATTTATCAAACACACCAATCAACACCAAACCATGGCTGGAGAGACCAAACCATGTCAACCCCAAACCATTGATTCCACCTCATAGTTAGAAATCACTAACCGTCATGGACCATGAGGTGGAATCACTGGTTTGGGGTTGATATGGTTTAGCCTCTAAAGCCTTGGTTTGGTGTTGATTTATGTATTTGATAAAGTCCCATGTTCATGCTTGGAATATGGCATGGGGGTGACTGGTTGAAGTATGATTTGGCTCAGCCATGTCTATGGTTGGGTGGAATGTGGAAGTCCCATTTTGGGTTGGTTTTTACATTCATTAATGAAAAGTTCAATGCCTTGGTATTTGATGCATATATGCAATGGTTTATATATGGATTCTATTACCGATGTATCCATCATATTTATGTTGGTATTATGTTGGTTATGAGCATATATTGTGACAATGATGAGGTATGGATCTATTCATGTTTTTAATTGTAAATGAATACTTAATGAATCTATGGTCAAGTTAATTGTATGATAGCTTATGATGTAGGGGAACAATGTTTCTTAGCCATTCTCAGATAATAAAGATACCCCTTTGTTTAAATCTTCTGTTTATAGCTGTAGATGCTATGTTTGTGACATCTTTGACAAAATTCTTGTCATGGGTGGGTGGAGTCGTATGAGTTCCAGTTTATGTGATTTATTCCATGTGTTTTTTTAATGTTATTTACCCTCTCTTAAAGTTACATGAATTTCTGGGCAGTG
This sequence comes from Pinus albicaulis, assembly GCA_034641835.2. NCBI lineage: Eukaryota > Viridiplantae > Streptophyta > Pinopsida > Pinales > Pinaceae > Pinus > Pinus albicaulis. The sequence goes on from CM076572.1 coordinate 528,081,671, forward strand.
ACCTGGGCTTAGGGGCTGAAAATGTGGCATAGGTTCTAGAGTTATAGGCAAAAAATTTAATTTTTGGGACTTAGCTGCTACCTTGACAAGGCTAGCCTGCGGAAATAGGGTCTATAACCACTCCCTTTCCCTTACAAGCCCACGTATCAGCCTCAAAGGGTCTAAATATCAATCCCCCTCAGGGAACATGGCATTGAAGGTTGGGTTACCTCCTGGAGATGTCAATGATGTAGTGTAACGTGTGTTTTTGGTGTTTTTGTCGGTTCTGCTTCCTTAAGGTCATCTAGGAGGTTGAATCTCATATTAGTATCCTCTCGTCACATGTTTACCTTGACTGGCTAATTACTTGGTTAGATGTGGGAAGAGGGTGTTACAACTGTTAAATAAAAAATGCAATTACAAAATACTGAAAATGCTTAACAAATGCTCGAAGGGAGACCAACTACAAGGTTGAGGAGTGTTTAATGAGGTCATTTTATGTGTGTACATGCGGAGAGGTGGGTAGGTCCTATAAGACATCATTTCTATAGTGACATCGCTATTCTTGATCCCAAAGCTCCAAATGCGAAGACCTAGAACCCAAAAAAAATTCCCTCCTCATCCTCCGTTTAGCTTCACCCCCCATTCTTTGCACTGTTGTCTAGTCCCATGGAAGTTGTTAATAAGTTACCTTGAATAATTAATTTCTAGTTCTTTATAAAACATAAATCCATTAATCTAGGAGATGGCTAGAGACCATTGAATTGGCTAATAAGATCATGAGACATTTAAATGGGTAGTGGAAAGAGGAAGCTTGACCACTAGAATTGCACTAGGTTATTTTAATAACTTAGATGGTGCAGATTTGACCTCAGGATGGTGACAACTATGAGAGAAGAATAAAGTGTGAAAACTCATGGCTTGAGAAGGTGTTGGGGAAAGGTGTTAGCTATATTTACATACCACAAACTACATCTTCATCCTTAATTTACTTAAAACTATGAATTGCCCCTAAAGGTGAAAAGGTACACTGAAGGAATAAAATATTTTGGAAGAACATCTTGTAAAACTAAATCACCAAATATAAAAACTTTTATTTTTATTAGAATAAATATTAGATAAATATTATTTTAAAAAAATGAGAAAACCCTTTTATGAAGAGAAATATTCTACTTCAGTCTACTTGGATACCTATTGCAATCAGGCATGAGTAAGATCATCACTCTCATCAAGGATGAGTAAGACCACCACTTCCATTGAGCACGAGTAAGTTTGTAGCCCCTGCTCTGAACTCTAACCTACTCTGTTACCAACTCTATTTCTAAACCCTAAACACTTGCAGCTCTCCTCGTTTCCCACCTCCTAATCTTTCTAAATTAAAAAATATTTCCATATTTATCAAACCAACAATAGTTTTGTAAAACATGAGATTCATTCTTTAAAACAACACTAATACTTCACCCAAGATTTATTTGCAATTAGGTTCATTTACGATTTTAGATGATAATTAGTGCCATTTACTAGTGAATACCCTATATTGTTTCAATTGTCATCAAGCTTTAAAACTCTTTTGATTCGGAGTTTGATGTTATTTATGATTCTAAAGTGCTAGATTAGTCAATAAGTGTTAATATATAGCTATAAACATTTAAAGTATGAATTAGAGATGTTCAATATTTTAGCAGTGGTATAGAAATATCCATGTTTATTCACTTGAGCATTCTAAATCATAAGAATGGTCATGTATTGGGTTTGTTAAACTAAAATCAAAATTTCATTCTTCTTTATATTTGGAGTTTGATGTTATTTGTGGTCATAAATTGCTATACAAGTCAAGAGGAATAATTTCATCTAGCTATAAACATGTAATAAATGAATTAGAGTTGTTCAATGTTTTAATAATCGTGTCAAAAGATCCATGTTTATTCACTTCAACATTCTAAATCATTAAAAAAAGATTAAGAGGGATCACTGCTTTTAATTCATATGACTAGAAAAATTTTAAAATAAAATTATTGATAAATTCAAATGATTTTTTAAATTTAAGACTCTTTTTGACATGAATAACGAAAATTCAAATGATTTTATATCCTTCCCGACAGTCTTACTGTTGGTGTTGTTGATGAAAAATTCATCGATAAATTTGTAGAGGACATATATATAAACCAAAATCCCCAAGCTTCTCTCAGTCATGACATTCCTCGTGCTATTGATCTCGCCTACAAGTATCTTACCGATCCAAACCTTCTTATTCAACAATTGTCAACTAAAGAATCCTTACTTATTGATCAAATAGAAGAAAGTGCTCTTAATTATTTTACTAGTTGTCCAACTTCTTATTCTAGTTTTAAAACCATTTCTCGGAGCCTTACATATGCTGTTCAAAATCTTGTATCATCATTCAACACTTACCATAACAAATATAAGACAAATCACTAGGAGGCCTATAAAAATATGGTATTCAGATCAAATGGACATCCTATGATTGCGCTATTGCAATCCCGTCTTACCACTTCTTATACAGAGTGCACCTCTTCGATGACTCACACTTCTCCCATTTCTACATCCCCTATCCCTTTTACCCCTACACCCATGCCTATTGGAAAATCAGAAGGGCATAAATATTTTCTTCTCTTTGATAATTACTTGTGATGTTCTTGAATTCTTATTAACTTTTAATGTCTTCTTTAAATTATTTTCATCAAAAAACTATCAAAAAATTAATGCATGAAGATAAAAACAATAGATACATAGGATGTAGGCTCTCAACTAGGGAAAAAACCCTCTCTTAGGGGAAAATCCAAAATTATCTTCTCTTCTTCAAGAACCAAATCAAATGAGACAACCAAGACCTTTTGACCAAGACAAAGTCCACCTCCAATGTACCAAGTTAGCTTCCCAAGAATATTAGTCAAACTGTAGCCCATTTCTTCACAAGTCAGTTCTTAGACAACAAGGGTCTCGCCCCTCTCTGAAACACTGCAATATTGTTCTGCACCCTTGACCTTGCACCTTCGCACTTCAAGTTCATATCTACTTGCAAATGTGACATAAAAGAGAAGATTTATGGTCTTTTTATTCTTTGCTTAGACTCATTGCCTCTTGCAATTATTAGACCTCCATTTCTAGCTTCTTTAGACTCGTTTCTTTCCTTATAAACTGAAAATCAAATGGATTGGTGGATAATATCTCAACAGGTCAAATTTTCAGCTATAATTAGTGGTTGAAGGCTCCTTAATGATGCTTAAATGAAGAGTGGTTATACCGACTTGGTGCATTAGGGGAATTTTGAGGTCTAAAATGGGCCTCAGAAAAATGTACAACAAAAATGAACTCTATAATAACCAATAGGATTCAAGATGATGATGTCAACCATGGGGTACTCCTTGGATGCGGAATTAAATTTTGCATCCAACGAGTACTCTCGCTTGAAATTTGAGTAAAAAATTTGGGAGATAAGTTGAAAATACGAGTTGAAAAAATTATTTTTTACTTTTTGCCTCTAAATTTTGATGATGTAATCAAATCTTATTTTATTATTTCCACTATTATTTTATAATTCCCTTAGGAGGCCCATTTTATACCTCAAAATTCGCCAAATGGAGGAGTGACAAGTAACACATTTTACATAAAAATAATTTCCTTCTTTAATACAATGAGCCTAAGAAGGGTCTATTACATGATGACATGGACTTTAACTCATGACACAAACCCTAGAAGCACACAATGGGTGCTTTGACCTAGAAAGATAAATAAATAAAGCATGAAACCCTTTCTTATAAATAATTTTCTTTTACAATAATTTGTCTTTTTCTTTCTTTTGACAAATAAATTACATCGTGACTCAAATACAATTATGAAGACCGATACTAGTCACATTTCTCAACACTCCCTCTTAACTAAGGAGGTATAATTGTTTAGCCGGTACAAGGTTGACATCAATTTGAAATATTCTAATATGAGTACAACAACACGCATAATGCTAGGGACACCATAACTACCAAAGTATCAAACACATAAAATATCCAATTGTCAATGGCATTATTTCAAGGAATATCCATCAAATTAAGAATCCAAGTGCCATTTCCAAGGCACTAATACAAAGATATAAGACATTGTTAGGGACTAAGGTGTCAACAGGGAAACATGCCACTATAGGTACCATCAGGCTACCACCTTGGTATCAAACCAACTGGGTATAAATACCATCTAGGCCCTCATGCCACAACACCACCCTCAAGGATCCATGTATCATCAAGGTCAAACACACCAACAGAGCTCACATGATCAAGATACCCAACCACACTAGGATCCAGACATCATCAAGGCCAAACCACAACATTAGATATCAATACTAACCATGGCAAGATGTCCTCCCAAGTACCATCATATGGAAAATTTTATGGTACTCATCTCTCCATCTCAACCAAATTAGAGATAGTCACCAATCCAAACATGCTTAAAACTTCTCAGGGAGAGATCAACGCATCAGCTACTAGTTCATTATATTTAGCCACACGACCCTGATTACTTCCATTATACTGGTTCTTATTATCGATATGTTAGCACAATATTCAGGGTATTCAACCATTCTGATGTTGCTCAGGTCATTATAGTATTCAAACAAGTCTTGATGAAAGCTTCCTTCTCCAATTTCTTTAGTAACACCTGACTCAACTTCAACACTTCTCAAAACAATTGAATCTTATTCACGATATATCAATACCAAGAATCAGTAGAGCCTTAGCTAATATCCGATCTCATAATCTCCTTACTATATGTATGATTGACACATCATGACCTCCCTCTCAATTATGGAGGATATACACTTTCTTGCATTCAACAACAATTTTTCAGCTTCAAAAGCTCTTTCTTTTGCATCATCATATCATCAGAGAATTTCGATCTTCCAAAACTTCATTTCTCTTATATTCATATGGAAAAAGGTCATATTTTAAGCATCAATGTCATAAAGGTTATTAAAACTTCCTCTTTCAATCATGCTCATCATAAGGTCATCATCAAGTATGAGGTAGACATTATATCTCTTTAACACTTCTCGCAAACTGTGTACCTGTGAATCTCAACAATTACAATCAGGCACACAAATATATATGCACAAAAGCATAATTTTAACTTTATCAGTATAGGGTTAGCATGTTATCACAATGGGAGCATATTTTATTATCAAAGCTTTGAATAAGAAAATAAAATTTAGATATCCAAAACCTAAACCTAGTTATGTTTTATTATAATGGAATCAATTAACTAAGTTTTCAATTATACGAAAGCATTTATACCTAGGGTTACACTTTCATGCCCTAGACTCTTGCAAAAACTTTTTCTAGGGTTTTGTCACAAACCATAGATACCATTAACTAAGCTTTAATATCAAATCTTAAAAAAATAACTATACCATGTTATGGTTTCATTTATACTGAAGAATATACACGTACTTTTTCATCCCTAGGATCTTACATTAGTTGTTAAAAGGGTTTTGTCGTAAACCCTAATTCATCAAACCCTAAAAAGCTAGGGTTTTATCATACATTATAACTATCATCAACAAACCATAAAAGGATAGGGTTTTATAGTGTACCCTAAAGGTTAGGTTTTTAACAAAGTGAACAAAAGATATAACATACTGTTGGGTATGTGTTATGTTCCTTCCACTACTAGCTCCATGTGCAGGGGGTGGTGGCCCCCTTGCACGGGGTCAGGGAAGTGCCCCAGGAATTTTTTTTTTTATGTAGACCTAAGGATGGGGGGGCGAACCAAAAGATAGTGGGACGACTTATCCATGGTTTTGTGCATGGGTTTTACACATGGTTTTTGGCATGATGGTTTTCTTCCCATGGTATTTTGTAGGTCCAGTCAAGGGAACTATGGTTATGTTCTAATATAGGGTTAATGGATTGGGGTTTATGAGTTCTTCTGCATGCATATATATGCATTGTAACATTGAAAGGAAAATAATGATAAATAAATATGGTAGTCTTGGTTTGGGGATATAGGGGAAAATATCTGTGTATATTTGTTTTAAGTTCTCACCATTGTATATATATATATATATATATATATATATATATATTTAGGAATGTGTTTGCAGGTAATTTCTGTATAGGGTTAAAACCTTCACTTGGTATGAGAGTTGTTTTGGCTTCAAGGGGATGCCTTTACTGCTGAGGGGTTTTTCTTGGGCTTGTGGTAAACCCTACTCAGTGGGATATCTGTGGGATCTACTATTGTGGTGAAAGAATATGGAGAACAATGGAAAGATAAATCCCAACATTAACCCCCCATATTTCACTATCAAAGATGGTAGTTCAAATCCCTTGCTAAAATGAGAGAGTGGTCCTATAGAAAACCATTATCCTATAGTTGTTTCCAAAACTCTTGTCTATCTATATACAACCCATAACAATTTAATAACAAGATAGCTCTTTCTAGAACTCTTAAAGTACCTTCCAAGATAATACCAAGCTTTGAAATAAATGGTTTAAAGAAAACATCCCTTAGATTCCACATAACCAATAGATCCCTAGAATGCCTTGAGGCATCCGCAGAATAATCATACCACCCATTATATATCTTACGAAAATCCTCATGGTATTTTTCCCTTGACACCATGGTTTCCTATATTAAAATTACCAAAGGTCTATTAAGCTCAACATGTCTCTTGATGGCACATTTTTTGGGAGGTCTCCCTCCTCCCTGGATATTTAGGAACATCAAAATCATGTGGAACCCTCTTGAGAGGGCTTATTTTCTCTAAGTTCCTTATGATTAATAGAAATATCGGTAACCTGGTTGAATAACACTTTTTGGATAACACCTTCATGGGCCAACTCTTTCTTGTTTTGTTTTTTATTTCTAATAGTAACATTATTAAAGAGGTCTTCAGATATTAGGACTCTGGTCCCTTTGAATTTGAGGAGGGTAAAACAATTAAAGGGGCACGGTTTAATGCATCCTTACAAGAAGGATATAGAGAAGAAGCCCTGGGATTTGCAAAGTCCACCGACTATAGACCAGTTAAAGGTTGAGGAATCAAAGAAGAGGAAAATTGATTAGAGGAAGAGGGTTTAACAGAAAACCTTCCTAAGGATCTAAAGGTATAAGAACATTTTAAAACACCAGAGGTAAACTAGGTAGTCTCGAGGGAACTAGATGATTTTAAAATCAGATTATGACATTTCTCCAAACCCATAAGATGACTAGGCTATTTTTCTTGTTCATAGGGGGAAGTCTTCATCATACAAACACTTTAGAGCTTGAGTTTTGAAAGTAGGATATTCAAAAACATTATGAACAGACAAATTTGTAACAACAGAAAGAGAAGAACAACATTCGATTTCATCTAGAAAAAGTCTCACTTATGAACTAGGGGATTGTATTAACTTACCTAATAATGAATCTTAGATGGAATATTCTTCCATGTGAATTATAGGATCACATTTAATATGAGTTTTTGTCCCAAAATATTTTTCCTTTCACACCTCTAATAACTGATCCTTTGAGTTCAATTACGAAATAGTAGGTGTCTCTATGGATCCATGGCTAGTTTGAAGAGGAACTCCAATAGTACTGAAAACCTTGAGAGGAAAAGGAACATCCCCAGGTATAGTGTTAGTGTTTACATCCATGTTCAATGTTGAGAAAAAAAGTAAGGTCATCCTACTCAATGGTATAGTAAGGAGTCACAACATCTGAGCACTTGGTCCACACAACTACTGGAGGAGTCAAGGTTTCCATCCGAGTATCAAAAAAAAAATGTGGAACTGGCTATAGGGACTTCACCGAGAACCCTATTGGGATTTTCCATGTATTTCATCTGAACCACCTCGAAAACCATACAAGGGTTTTGTTCCCCTATGACAATAATGATATCATGTTTAGGAACCTGAGTGATAAAAAATGAGAGTAAGGAACTCCCTACCCAAGAGACTAATTGTTCTAGACAATCCCCAAAAGAAACCTCCTCATTTTGAGCACAGTTAAAACTATACATGTTGATATTGCAACAAGATGATGAGCTTAGTGGAAAGAAGTCACCTTCACTAAGTGGGCCCGCAGGCTATTTTTTGCGCAAAGTCTATTTTTAGACTATGTCTATTTTTAGACATATGGATCATGTTCTATGAGTTGCAGAATGCTATTTGTGGATGGTTGGTCAAGTCGGAAAAAATAGATGGACTTATATTTTTAGACATATTGGGCGGAATCTATTTTTAGATTGCCAGTCTAAAAATAGATATGTTGAATATTATTAGCTCTTAATAATATTTCGACTCTAAACATTATCTTATTCTCTTGGAGCACTTCAGTTAAGTGCACAGATGTGGCACAGGAGCTGACAGAAGGAATTACGCTATTCTTGAGGGTTAAGTGGAGCTATTGCATGGATACTTCAGTTAGAACTCATGTGACAGAGTTTGGTGGAGTTGATTGAGGAAGTTAGTGGAGTTGTATTCAGCTTAACTAATCTAAACATAGTTGAGCTATTTGTATTCAGTTTAACTAATTGATACAATTAGTGAGAGTGGTGTGAATTAATTATTAATTAATTCACTAATTATAAACTCATTAATCAACTAAAGAATGCATTAGTTAACTTCAGTGCATGGACAGTTTCAGTGGAGACCAATGCAAGAATAGGTGAAAGAGTAGGTTAACTATCAGTTGTGACTATACTGTTGCTATTTGCAACACACGGATAGGTGGAGTAGCCCATGAGGATTGCGCAGTTCAAGCCAGGTGGTTTATCTATTTAATGAATCCATCCCATAGCATTAATTACGCAATAGAGGCTGGCTATCAAGTGGCAAAAGATTGGAGCATGTGTTTTGCTAGATCTAGCTTGATAGTGTGTAGCAATTGAGGGTGCGCATGAGAGCTTGTGAGGAGCTTTTGTACTATGATTGTTACATGATCTCCATGACATATAATATACAGATAGTTGGGGTTTTCAGCTTTAAGCTTTCCCATTAAATATTGTGTTCATATGTGTGATTGCTTGTGGTTTTAATGTATGCATGCAATTGATTTTATTTCCGCATGTGATGATCAATGGTAGAAGAGATTTTGTATTATGCATGAAGCTAAAATAGTGTGTGATCAGGAGAATCTCGGTGAATAATATATCAGTTATTCAAATTTCTACATGGTATCGGAGTGATATTGATCATTGGAGCAATTGCAAAACATTGAAGCTGTTGAGTTTTGTGCTGGTGGAATTCGAATTTGCAGTAGTGTTTTCTTAGTGTTGAAGTTGAGATGTCTTTCAACGAATTGTGATTGGAGTATTCCCTTGAGGGAAGCTCGAATTATATTGCGTGGAAGGACAGGATGGAGGCAGTGCTGGATGACAATGGGTTGAAGGAGTTCATAGATGCAGAAATTCCAAAGCCTACTTCGAGTGATGTTGTCGTACTTGACGCATGGCAAAAGAAGATAGAAAAGTGTCGAAGGATTTTGTTGGAAGGTGTGAAGGATCACATAGTGTCCATCCTTCATGGTAAGGCTTCTCCATTCTTGATGTGGAAAGCTTTGATAGATTTATTCCAAAGCAAGAGCGACCAGAGGAAGTTGGCGCTCAAGGATAAACTCAGAAACATAAAAATGGAGAAAGGCGACAGTATGCCCAAGTACCTCACGAAGTTCATCCAATGCAGGGATGAGCTGGGAAGTGTGGGGGTTACTGTTGATGATGAGGACTTGGTGAGATTGGCTCTCCTTAGGCTTCCGAAGAGTTGGCATTCCTATTAGGACTCTGTCAATGGTTGGGAGAAATTGCCAGGATGGGAGCGACTTTGGTCGGATCTTGTGCAAGAGGATATAAGGCGGGATCTTGGAATGCACATCGAGATGGACGATGATGGTAGATATAGTGCAACCAGTATCGGTACCATTTCCTTTGAAAGGGATTCTGGTAAACCCTTCGTATTGAAGGAAGTGATGCATGTTCCAGGATTGAAGAAGAATCTTATCTCTGTGGTGATGTTAGAAGACAAGGGATATGATGTTGTCTTTAGCGAGGGAAAGGATTTCCTACGCAGTAAGGCAACTGGTGAGACCCGGAGGATAGGGGTTCGAGTTAAGAACCTTTATCAATTGCAGGTAGATGGCTACGCAGCAATGGCAGGCAAGGCAGAAGGAGTGGTGAGCCGGGATGATGGTGAGTTGTGGCACCGGAGATTGGGCCACCTTCACCATGGAGCTTTGAAGATACTGCAGCAGATTTCTACTGGGCTTCCTAAGGGCACTCTTGCGCAGTCAGATCAGTGCAAGGGGTGTACCTTGGGAAAATATGTGAAAGCCACCTTTCAAGAGAAGGATAGTCGCGCCACGACGATCCTTGAGAGAGTTCACACAGACGTGTGTGGTCCTTTCTCAGTAGCTTCGACAGCAAAGCACAAGTACTATGTGATCTTTGTTGATGATTTTTCTCAGAAGTGCTGGATCTTCTTCATGCAGAAGAAGAGCGAGACATACTCAAAGTTCTGTGAGTTCAAGGCACTGGTTGAGAAAGAATCGTGGAAGCAGGTGAAGGCTCTTAGGAGCGAAAATGGTGGTGAATTCATCTCTGGCGAATTCAAGGACTTTTGTAGCGTAGAAGGAATTCGAAGAGAGCTCATAGCACCTCATAACCCACAGCAGAATGGGGTTGTTGAGCGGAAGAATAGAACGATCGTGGGTGTTTCATGGGCGATGTTGTGATGACTGTGGCCTACCCATACACTCTGTGGGATGAGGCAAGTGCACATCACAGATAGTAGAACTATTGTCCCCATGTAGATACTTGGCAATGAGTACACCCGAGGAGGCGTTTCGGTAAGAGGCCTGACATTTCTCACTTGAGGATTTTTGGCTCACCTGTCTACATGCATGTGACGAAGGACGCCAGAAAGAAGCTGGATCTGACCGCAAAGGTTGGAATATTTGTGGGGTACACTGATACACCTCACAACTATCGGGTGTATTTTCTAGACAGTCGCAAGACTGTTGTGCGACGGGATATCAAATTTCAGGAGGAGAAAGCCATGAAGTGTTCGCTTGAGAGGGAGCCACACTTGCATGCAGATGAGGAGATATTAGTTCCTAAGGATGAGTCTCAGGATGTGGATCAGCCACAAGATGAGGTTCATGGAGTGGAAGAGACCACTCAGGCAGCGCCAACCATCAGAGGGAGGAAGCGCACTACAGAAGCTGAGCGACTGGCTCAAGATGTAGAGAAGGTTGTAGGAGCACCTACATCACAGCACAGATAGAGACAGTAACCTGATCCGTATACTAGATACATGGCTCTTATGAGCAAGTGTATCGTGACAAAGCCATCCTCTTTCGAGGAAGCTGTGGAGGACCCCGCATGGGTAGATGCCATGGTGGAAGAGTATGATTCGATTGTCATAAACAGTGCATGGGAGATTGTCCCAAGGCCAGAGGGGAAATCACTGGTGGGTTCGAGATGGATCTACAAAGTGAAGCAGCACTACGGGGAGTGGAGAAGCAAGGCAAGATTTGTTGCCCGGGAGTTTTTCACGTATCAGAGGGGCACGACATGAAGGAGACCTTGCACCTATCGCAAGGTATTCTTCCATACGCGACGATTCTTGCCTTCGATGGGTGAAAATTCATCACATGGATGTGAAGATCGCGTTCTCTGGCCCGAGGTCATTGGAGGAGAAGGTGTACATAGAGCAGCCCGAAGGTTTCGAGATCTTCAGCAGCGAGTCGCATGTGTGCAGGCTCAAGAGAGCGTTGTATGGGTTGAAACAAGCACCTCGTGCTTGGTACACATGGATAGACAGTTATTTCACCGGACTTGGATTCTCCAAGAGTGAGGCGGATCCGAACCTATACCGGATTGTGGTGGAGGGTAAGTTGTTGATCATTGTACTTTATGTAGATGATTTTATTTTGACAGGTGATGAGTTGTTGATACTCTCATGCAAGGAGGATCTTGCAAAAGAGTTTGAGATGAAGGACTTGGGCCTCCTTCATTATTTCATGGGATTGGAAATTTGGCAGCGCAGTGGTGGACTGTTTGTTTCTCAGGGTAAGTATGTCCGGGAGATACTGGAGAAGTTCAACATGCATGGCTGCAAGCCTGTTGATACTCCTCTTCCTGGTGGTTGGAGGAAGGAGGATGCTACTTTAGCGGAGGTAGTGGATGCCACTGTTTATCGACAGTTGGTGGGGTCGCTTATGTATCTGGTCAATACATGACCCGATATATGCTATGCAGTTAACCAGCTTTCACAAGCTATGGTTAAGCCTACCAAGCTCTTCTGAAAGGGGGGCAAGAATGTATTTCGTTATCTCAGAGGCACATTAGGATATGGATTATGGTACAGACAGTCAGATGAGGTGAAGCTGTGTGGCTTCACGGATGCAGATTGGGCAAGAAGTCCAACGGATAGAAAAAGCACATCTGGAGGGATTTTTAGTATTGGGTCGACAGCAGTTTCTTGGTACAGCAGGAAGCAGAGATCCGTGGCACTCAGTTCAGCAGAGGCCGAGTATATGGCAGCGATTTTGGTTACATGCGAGACTATATGGATGAGGAAGATCTTGGTTGGGTTGTTCGGTTCACACTTAGATCCTACTGTGATTTATTGTGATAATCAGATTTGCATCAAAATCTTGGTTAATCCAATATTTCATGATAGATCTAAACACATTGACATCCGGTATCATCATATCAGAGATTGTGTGCAGCGGAAGGTCATGTTACTTTCATACATTCCAACGGAGGATCAGGATGCTGATATCTTGACAAAGGCGCTCACCAGGAGCAAATTCGAATACCACAGAGGCATGATATGGGTTGCAGATAATCCATATCTTGTTGAGAGGGAGTGTTGAAAATGCAACAAGATGATGGAGCTTAGTGAAATGAAGTCGCCTTCACTAAGTGGGCCCGCAGGCTATTTTTGGCGCAAAGTCTATTTTTAGACTATGTCTATTTTTAGACATATGGATCATGGTCTATGAGTTGCAGGATGCTATTTGTGGATGATTGGTCGAGTCGGAAAAAATAGATGGACCTCTATTTTTAGACATACTGGGCGAAGTCTATTTTTAGACTGCCAGTCTAAAAATAGAACAGTCGAATATTATTAGCTCTTAATAATATTTGGTTTCATTATTATCTTATTCTCTTGGAGCACCGGTTAAGTGCACGGATGTGTACCGGGGAGGCGCTGAAGGAATTACACTATTCCTAAGGGTTAAGTGGAGCTATTGCATGGATACTTCGGTTATAACTCATAGTGACGAGTTTGGTGAGTTGATTGAGGAAGTTAGTGGAGTTGGTATCGAGTTTAACTAATCTAAACATAGTTGAGCTATTTGTATTCATTTTAACTAATTGATACAATTAGTGAGAATGGTGTGAATTAATTATTAATTAATTCACTAATTATATACTCATTAATCAACTAAAGAATACATCAGTTAACTTCAGTGCATGGATAGTTTCAGTGGAGACCAGTGCAGGAATAGGTGAAAGAGCAGGTTAACTATTAGTTGTGACTATACAGTTGCTATTTGCAACACACGGATAGGTGGAGTAAGACCATGAGGATTGCGCAGTTCAGGCCAGGTGGTTATCTATTTAATGAAGCTATCCCATAGCTTTTGAAAACACAATAGAGGCTGGCTATCAAGTGGACAAATATTGGAGCATGTGTTTTGCTAGATCTAGCTTGATAGTGTGTAGCAATTGAGGGTGTGCATGAGAGCTTGTGAGGAGATTTTGTACTATGATTGTTACATGATCTCCATGACATATAATATACAGATATTTGGGGTTTTCAGCTTTAAGATTTCCCATTAAATACTGTGTTCATATGCGTGATTGTTTGTGGTTTTAATGTATGCAAGAAATTGATTTATTTCCGCATGTGATGATCAATGGTAGAAGAGATTCTGTATTGTGCATGAAGATAAAATAGTGTGTGATCAGGAGAATCTAGGTGGATAACATATCAGTTATTCAAATTTCTACAATACACACACAAGCCCTAGCCAAAAATACCTAATGCTCCAGACACTGCTTGTTTATCTTGAAAACCCTTAAAAGGGTCCTGACTTATAGGGTCAAGGACTAGCTTATTTTTGCAATTGTTACCCTGAATATATGAACAATTGAAATTTAAATGACCCGGATGATGGAAATATAAACATCTGAATGAGAATTTCTAGAATTCCAAGGGTTAATTGAATGAATAATACCCTTGAGAAATATCTATCTCTGTTGGAAGTTCGAGGGACACATCCAATTCTACGAAGATTCACATAATCCTTTTATCGAATGCAAAGAAAGACAAATCATCAAAATATAAAAAAATTTCAACGTGGTTGGCTACTTTTTCAACAATCTATTTAGTCTAGAGCTCTAGAGGGAAACCTGCCAACTTAACCCATAGATTTTGTGACTCCGATTTCTCAAAAAAGGGGTTAAAACCAGCATGCCATCTATGGAGCCAAAGATTACCACGAGGAATCACCCAGGGCTTTTGAAGGATCAATTCAAGGTCTTTTTCTTCTTGGAAGTGAAAGTGTATTCAACGGTTCATGAGTAGACTAATGTTGGGTGCATTCTTGAGCAGTGGTTTCCAAGTATGAGACACCCAATTTAAAATCTACTCCTTATTAGGGGTGACATAGTTAAATTTTCCACCAACGCCCTTTTTCAATATACTGATCGTTATACTCATGTCTACATCACAAACTAGAGTAAGGGTTGGCTTCTCAACATGGGCTTTGATGAATTTGGAAAATATTTTAACCCTCACCGTTTCTCCTAGAAGTTTGGCTTTGTGCTGATGCAACTTGAATTTCCGACACTATCAAACACCATGAGGCTTATGCATTCAACCCTCCTTTCCAATAACCGTGTGTGTATCAAAAGTCCTCGACTGCTCATGCTTAGCACTTCTAGGGTTTTGTGGAAACTTCTCACACTCATAGATTGAGATGAGGGTTAACAAAGGGAAATTATTCGAAGAACGAAACTTAACCCTACCAACACGAGAAAAACCCTGGTTACTTGGAGTGGGTGCCACCTCATGTCCTTTTATCACAACCTTCGATGACCAGTGCATCTTATTCACCTCACCCTTTATGGATTATGAAAAAAACATAAACTTCTCTGCAGTCGATGCTCCTCTATGACCAACACTTTAGTTGCCACACCATTCATCCCATTATCCATTATATAATCATCATCTAACCCAAATACTAAGGTTGAAACTTGAATGTTCAGTGATCATCCATCTAACCTTAAGATTTACTTTTATTTCCCTTAAATATAAAATCCAAGTTAAAATCTTATCATTTTCTAATTTTATATTTCTTACCATGAAAACTCTCTTTTCCTTCCTTTAATCTAAAGCGACCATGGAGGCTTACTTTTCCTTGTCTGATATCAATTTATTTTTTCGATATTAAACGTGCTTGTCCTATGGAATCTTACTTTTCTTTCCTTAAATATGAAGCAAGGATTTAAATCTGGTTAATTTTCAAAATTTAATATTTATTACAAACAGTAGGATTACTTATTATTCCTCGAAATCTGAAGCCTCAACTAGAATATTATTATATTTGAAATTTAATGTTATGTAAAACAATCATGAAAATTTAGAAGAGTTTTCAAAGGTTTTTTAATTATTTACGTGAGCAATTTAAGCTCGTGCACTTGCTTCTCCTTCTGATGAGTTTGCACTTGCTTTTCCAGTTGAAGAAAAGAGGAAAATGGCAGATGAATGGAAAGCATATATGGAAGAAGAAAATGTCTGGATTTCATTTTATTCTTGGAAAAAGAAAATGGAGTTAGAAGTTGTCCTGATGGCTGACTCCACATCTTCTTCTTCACATGCATGGCAAGCTCCAAACGGCAGTAAGATAGAAACATCTACCTCATACCCTCCTTTTAAGAGCATTGTCCTAGGAGAAGGACAGAATTCAGCAAATGCATATCCTTTGGTTCAAAGAGATACTGCAGCAGTAGGAGTTGAGAGTAGAATTCAGAAAGTCAGTGAGCAAGTAAATTGGACAAATTCTGCTCTCACTGGACTAGAAAAGAATGTTGCTAAAACTTCCCTGGTGAAGGATCAGATAGACAGTGTCCAAGTTTCAATTAATGATGTACATAATGTTTTAAATTCTGTACAGTGTGATTTATTAGTTGTTAGACATTTTTCTCAAGAATATTTTAAGAAGTTTGATGATGTAGAGAATTGTATAGTTGAGCAATCTATCTCTACAAGGCATATGGTTTCTAATCTGTCAGACAAAATGGACAGATTGAGTTTAAAGAAGTCTGAAAAGCCAATTCCGACTTCATTTTTGACAAAGGGAAAGAGTATTCACACTCATGAACTTAGTAGCCCAATCTCTAAGTTCCCTCAGCTCTTCCCTAAAGAAGTTGCAAAGCCATCCCAACAGTCTGAGTTAAAAACAGAGGACAGATCTGAAAGATTAACAATTGCCTCTCTTCAAGAAGAATCAGACACAGAGAAACATGCCTTTCCCATCTATGAGCCTCTAGAACCACAGTTCACAAGACATGCTGCCCCTGACTTGTATGGAGCCGGGAAAATTCCAGCTCGAGATACCTTTTATGAAGGAAGTCATAAGGAGTGGAATATAGATAATTTGTCAGAAGCACAGATTAGACAATTTCTTGATCAGATGATTGTGGAATATAAGCTTATGTGTGTTGCAGGAAAAAGTGAAGTGGAAGCCTGCAAAACAATCATTCAATGTTTCACAGGCACATTCGCGAGATGGTGGGAACTTGAATCATCCCCTGTAATGCTCACCAAGATGGAGCAAGAAGTGCTTAAAGATGAACAGGGTGATGTCATGTTTCATGATGACGGTACTCCACAAAATAATATGATTGGTGCACTCACTGCATTAATCCAAGAACATTTCTGTGGAGCAGATTTTGCACTTTCAGATAAAAATGAGTTGATACTAATGAATCTAAAGTGCAGAAACATTAATCAGTTTGAAGACTTCCATAGAGACTGGATTGAAAGGAAATTTTTGGTTAAAGAGCCAAAGAATATTCTATGGAAGCAAGTCTATCTTGCAGCTCTACCATCAAAATTGGTAGACATTCTGATATTCTTTTACAGGCAATCACAAGTTTATCTTATGTACGACAATCAAGGTATTTATATATATTGCGATCTTAATGAATTCGTAGTTTTTTTCGTGGAAAATGGATTACTGCTGTTACATGTAGTTGATTTTAAGATATTAAATTTTAAGTTTCTATACATATTTGATTCAAGGAAAAGTGAAAT
Source organism: Pinus albicaulis (assembly GCA_034641835.2). Lineage (NCBI taxonomy): Eukaryota > Viridiplantae > Streptophyta > Pinopsida > Pinales > Pinaceae > Pinus > Pinus albicaulis. The sequence goes on from CM076572.1 coordinate 528,098,971, forward strand.
TGTTAGTATTAGTTTAAGGTATCTTAAAATTTTAAGTTTCTATACATATTTGATTTAAGGAAAAGTGAAATTGTTGGTATTAGTTTAAAGTATTTTTATTTAAAAGTATATAAGGTTTGAAATTTATACAATAATATTTATAGATATAAAGTTATTATAATAATATTTATTGAGGTATTATTATGTTATTAGTAAAATTTTGAATCTAGAAAAAAATAATAATTATGTCACTCAATCATTTAAAATGACTCCAATTAATTTATTTATATTTTTATTATTTTCAATATTAAATAAAAATTATATATTTATACTTTTATTATTTTTAATATTAAATTAAAAAAAAAATATTAATGATATTATATAATATACTTCTTTCCCTTAAAATTTTGTAATTTTATATTCTTTGCAATTTCCTAAATCAAATCAAGTATTACTTTAAGTGAATATCATATTTAAATAAAATAAAATAGAAAATCTTCCCTAGATCCATGTAAAAATATAACACCTACCTAATACAAGGGATTTATGAAGAAAATGCCAAACGTGAAAATGACAATGGACATCTTGTGGCGCGAGTATCGGGGAACATGTCTGAGGTATAATACAAATTATGGTAGTCAAATCTTTTCACCACAAGTTGATTGGTTGCTGAATTTACATCACTTTTGGTTTGATCATTATATCTTCAAAAGCTCTGGTGATTGAATATATTGAAGGTGTTTTGTGCTACATATTTATATGGATGGTTGTGGCCAATTGCATGTACTATCTGGCCTGTTTATGTGTACTATTTGAACAACAAAAACCTTTAGCCCTTTAGCCTTTGAGAGTTGTAATTACTTGGTCATTGACAATTGGCATAATTCCAAATCAACTTATTCACTGCTACCCAACAAGCTTGTGAATTTTGTGTTCTAAGATTTGATGGCCAAGGGCTTTGCCTTTAGATGACTTATCTATGTTGTTAAACCTTGCAGCATTCATTCTTTCTATCGGTGAGGAATGCTTTACTTCTCAATGGGTTAACCATTCAGTTTTGTTATCTCACAACTAAGTGAAGTGAAGTGGTGGACAATGGTGAAGGTAGTCCCATTGCATCACTTAATTTCAAAAGAAACATACCTTCGGGATACTGATACCTAATTGGTCATGAAGCATTATGTTGAGATTGCAACAAGATGATGAGCTTAGTGAAAAGAGTCGCCTTCACTAAGTGGGCCCACAGACTATTTTTGGCGCATGTCTATTTTTAGACATGTCGATCATATTCTATGATTTGCAGGATGCTATTTGTGGATGGTTGGTCAAGTTGGAAAAATAGATGGACTTCTACTTTTAGACATATTGGGTGGAATCTATTTTTAGATTGCTAGTCTAAAAATAGATATGTCGAATATTATTAGCTCTTAATAATATTTGGACTCTAAACATTATCTTATTCTCTTGGAGCACTTCAGTTAAATGCACAGATGTGGCACAGGGGCTGACAGAAGGAATTACGCTATTCCTGAGGGTTGAGCGGAGCTATTGCATGGAGAATTCAGTTAGAACTCATGTGACAGAGTTTGGTGGAGTTGTAGAAGTAGTTGGTGGAGTTGTGTTCAGTTTAACTTAGTTAGACATAGTTGAGCTAGTTGTATCTAGTCTAACTGATTGATACACTAGTGAGAGTGGCGTGAATTAATTATTAATTAATTCACTAAATATTAACTCATTAATCAACTGAAGAATACATCAGTTAACTACAGTGCATGGAAAGTTTCAGTGGAGACCAGTGGAGAGATAGGTGAAAGAGCAAGTTGACTATCAGTTGTGACTATAGTGATGCATTGATTGCATCCAACACTTAGTGGAGATGCCAATGAGGATTTCGTGAGAAAGGCTAGACCAATTCGAGTTCATTCAGAGACATTCTTCAGCAGGGATTGCGTAGTAGAGGCAGGCTAGCAGGTGGCAGAGATCGGTGCATGGATTTGCTAGATCAAGGCCTGATTAGTGTGTAGCAATTGTATTGTACTGAGAGCTTGTGAGAAGATTTGTATAAGGATTGTTACATGATCTCTATGACATATATTATATACAGATAGTTGGGGTTTTTAGCTTCAGGCTTTCTCGTTAAACACTGTGTTCATATGTGTGAATTTTTATGGTTTCAATGTGTGCATGCAATTGATTTAATTTCCGCATGTGATGATAACACTGTTATCGATGAAATAGGTAACCACACTATTACCTAATTTTTTTTGGTAGCATAAAAAGCACCCGATTTTGAAAAGTGGTGATGCAGAATCACCCTTTTTTTTGTGCACATTTTTGACACTCTAATATTTTTATTTATGAAGTATGAATATTTGTTTTAAAATGTTAGTGATTTTCATGCCAATTTTGAAACGTATTGATGCAGCATCAACTTTTTTTTTAGAGCGGTGATTTTCATGCTAATTTTGAAACGTATTGATGCAGCACCAACCTTTTTTTTTAGAGTGGTGATTTTCATGTTGGTAATAAAATACAAAACTTAGATAAAAAAAATATATATAAAAACAATAAAAAAAATCAATAAAAATGTAAAAAAAACAAAATTAACTCGTAAAAATAAAAAATTTAAACAAAAATAAATAAATAAACAAAAAAAAACAAAAATAATCGAAAATTATATCAAAAGAAATGACAAAATTTGACCAAAAAACACATAATTTAAAGAAAAAACAAAAATTAACAAAAAAAAAATAAAAAATAAAATAAAAAACATTTTTTTCTAAGTTATTAAAAAAAACCATATAATTAAAAAAAAGTTAAAAAAAAAAAATTAAATTACAAAATAAAAATTTAGATAAAAAAAAAAAAATACAAAAAAGAAAAAAATAAATTTAAAAATTTAAATTAAAAATAATAATAATAATAAGAAAAAAAAATACAAAATTTAAAATTAACAAAAAAAAAAAAAAATTTAAAATTGAAAAAGAAAATTAAAATAAAAGAATTAAAAAAAAAAAAAAACTATCATTAAAAAACAAAAAGAATGAAAAAAACCACATACAAATAATTAAAAAACAGACATCCATAGATTTACTGTTTTTTTTAAATGAAACATTTTATAAATTTTAAAAATGAAAAACTAAACAAACTAAAAGATTTAAAAAAAATTAAATTAAATTAAAATTTAATAAATAAATTTTAAATTTTAAAAAATAATTAATCTAAAATATTAAATTAAAAAAAAATAATAATAAAAAATTTAAAATATAAAATTTGAATTTAAAAAAAAAAAAAAAAATGAATTTAAAAAAAAATTAAAAAAATAAAATAAATAAAAAAGTAACGATCGGTGCGCGTCATCGATTTCCGCTTCTGTGTGGCGAGGCCGAGCCGGGCGATGGGCAGGAGGTTTGTTGGTTTGTGATGCACTCCCCGATGTCGTTACAGGTTGAGATGTACCCGGGCAAGAGACTGATCGGAACAATCGCCCTCTCGCCCCGCCCCCCCCCGCGCAGAGGCCGGACCCCAGGTGGCAAGAGGATGGCCCCTGGGTTTGCCGACCTCCCTCCGGCCCGCCACCTCGCCGAGAGGTCGATTGGCTGGTAATTCACCACATATATATATATATATATATATATATATATATATATATATATATATATATATATATAATTTTTAATATATTTTTTTAATTTTTTTTTTTTTTTTTAAATTCAAAAAATTTAATTAAAAAAAAAATTTATATTTGAAATTTAATTTGTTTTAATTTTTTTTGTTTTTTTTTTTTTAATTTTTTAATTTTTTAAATTTTATTCATTTTTTTGTGTTTAATTTTTTTTTCTAAATTTTGTTAATAATATTTATAAAATTTTGTATTTTTTGTATTTAATTGATTTAAAAAAAAAAGTTTTCATATATTTATTATTATTATTATTATTATTATTATTATTAAATTTTATGTTTAGTTTTTTCATTTAATTTTTTAAAATTTAATAAATTTTGTATTTTTTTTAAATTTATTTAAATTTAATATTTATTATTATTATTATTATTATTATTTTTATTACATAAAATGTTTATATATTTTTTTATTTCAATTAAAATTGTGCATTTAAAATTAGATTTTTTTTTTTTCAAATTAATTTGTTTTTTATTTTATTTTTTATTTAATATATTTTTTTTCAATTTTTCATTTTTAATTGATTTTTAAAAGTTTTTTAACTTTTTATTTTAACAATGTTTTTTTTTCTTTCTTTATATTTAAAATTTATTTTTTATTTCAAAATTTATTTATTTATTCATTTATTTATTAAAATTTAATATTTTTCTTTTTTAAATTTAATTTGTTATTTTAATATTAACATTTTTTTTTAAAATTTAATAAAATCATATATATATATATATATATATATATATATATATATATATATATATATATATATATATATATATATATTATTTTTTATAATTTAAATTTAATTTATTTTTTAAAATTTATTTGTTTTTTTAATATATATATATTTAAATGTAATATTTTTATTGTATTTTATTTTTCATTTTCTATTTTTAATTAATTTTTAATTTTTTTAATTTTTAATTTAAATAATGTATATATTTTTTAAAATTTTTATTTTAAAGTTTTAAATTTATTAAAATTTAATATATTTCTTTAAATTTAAATTTTTATTTTAAAATTAAATTTTTTATTTTTTTAATTTAATAAACATTTTCTTTTTGTTTTTTAAATTTAATTTCTATATTTTGTTTTTTATAATTTCTTTCTTTTTTTAAGTGTTTTTTTTAATTTAATATTTTTATTTTGTTGTTTTTTTTTTTAAATTTTTAAATTTCTATATATTTTGAAATTTTAATCTTTAATTTAATTTTTTATTTTTCTTAAATTTTAGGTTTTTTTCAATGTTTGAATTAAAATTTTTATTTTGTTTTTATTTTTATTTTTTTATTCCTATATATTTTAAAATTTTAAGCTTTAAAATGTTTTTATTTAATTTTTTTTTTCTTAAATTTTAGGTTTTTTTTTAATGTTTGAATTTTAAAAATTAAAAAATGTTATTTCTATTTTTAAAAATGTCAAAAATATGACACATTTTTTTTTTTTTTTGGTTATTCCAGCATTAACTGGTTTTGTTTTGAGGGTGTTTTTTCAATCCTTTTTGAAAGAAACAATTTTGTTTTTAACATAATTTTATAAAATGTTGAAATTTGACCTTAAAAAAAAACCAAGTGCGTTCTGGAATACACATTTTTTGTTTTTGGGGTGTTTTTTCATGTTTTTTGAGTCTTTTTGGGCTAGAGTTCTCGTTTTGAGGTCAGGTTACCTATTTCATCGGTAACAGTGTTTGATCAATAGTAGAAGAGATTCTGTATTGTGCATGAAGTTAAAATAGTGTGTGATCAGGAGAATCTTGGATATATAACGCATTAGTTATATAATTTCTACATGGTATCGGAGCTATATTGATCATTGGAGCAATTGCAAATTATTGAAGCGGTTGAGTTTTGTGCCGGTGGAATTCGAATTTGCAGCAGTGTTTTCTTGGTGTTGAAGTTGAGATGTCTTTCAACAGATTGCAATTGGAGTATGCCCTTGAGGGCAGCTCGAATTATATTGCATGGAAGGACAAGATGGAGGCGGTGCTGGAGGATAATGGGTTGAAGGAGTTCATAGATGCAGAAATTCTAAAACCTACTTCTAGCGATGCTGACGCACTTGACGCATGGCAAAAAAGTTAGAAAAATGTTGACGGATTCTGTTGGAAGGTGTGAAGGATCACATAGTGTCCAGCCTTCATGGTAAAGCTTCTCCATTCTTGATGTGGAAATATTTGACAGAATTGTTCCAAAGCAAGAGTGACCAGAAGAAGTTGGCGCTCAAAGATAAACTCAGGAAAAAAAAAATGGAGAAAGGCGACAGTATACCCAAGTACCTCACGAAGTTTGTCCAATGCAGGGATGAGCTGGGAAGTGTGGGGGTTACTGTAGATGAAGAGGACTTGGTGAGCTTGGCTCTCCTTGGGCTTCCAAAGAGTTGGCACTCCTATCAGGACTCTGTCAATGGTCGGGAAAAATTGCCAGGATGGGAGCGACTTTGGTCGGATCTTGTGCAAGAGGAGATAAGGCGAAGTACCAGGGACGGATCTTCATCAAAGAACTCTGATGAAGAGAATTGCGCTTTGGCTGCCAAAGAAAAGAAGGGGAAGAGCAAGAAAGCTTCTCAATCCTAAGGCGAAAGGCAAGAAGCAGGACACAGTCTGAAATGAAGTGCTTTTCATCGTCACCAACACGGACATTATGCCACAAATTGTCCGCAGAACAAGAAAAATAAGCAGGCTGCTGGATCTGCAGCTGGAGAGGCCTTAGCCTCGCAGTTTGAGCTGGATTTTTCGCTGATCGCATGCTTGGTCTCAAGTGTAATGGGATCAATGTGGTTTCTTGATAGTGGTGCATCTTTCCATATGACCGGAGACAAAGATTTGTTTACTGATCTGGATGAGAAGGATCTTGGAGTGCACATCGAGATGGGCGATGATGGTAGATATAGTGCGACTGGTATCAGGACCATTTCCTTTGAGAGGGAGTCTGGTAAACCCTTCATATTAAAGGATGTCATGCATGTTCTAGGATTGAAGAAGAATCTAATCTCTGTGGCTATGTTGGAAGACAAGGGATATGATGTTGTATTTAGCGAGGGAAAGGCTTTCCTGCGCAGTAAGGAAACTAGTGAAACCTGGAGGATAGGGGTTCAAGTTAAGAACCTTTATCAATTGCAGGTAGATGGCTACGCAACAATGGCAGGCAAGGTAGAAGGAGTGGTGAGCCGGGATGAGGGCGAGCTATGGCACATGAGATTGGGCCATCTTCACCATGGTGCTTTGAAAATTTTGCAGCAGATTTCTACTAGGCTTCCCAAGGGTACACTTGCGTAGTCAGATCAGTGCAAGGGATGTACCTTGGGAAAATTTGTTAAAGCCACTTTTCATGAGAAGGATAGTTGCGCTACGAAGATCCTTGAGAGAATTCACATAGACGTGTGTGGACCTTTCTCAGTAGCTTCGACAGAAAGGCACAGGTATTATGTGATCTTTGTTGATGATTTTTCTCGTAAGTGCTAGATCTTCTTCATGCAAACGAAGAGAGAGAATACTCAAAGTTTTGTGAGTTCAAGGCACTGGTTGAGAAAGAATCGGGGAAGGAGGTGAAGGCTCTTAGGAGTGATAATGGTGGTGAATTCATCTTTGGCGAATTCAAAGACATTTTCAACGCAGAAGGAATTTGAAGAGGGCTCATAGCGCCTCATAACCCACAACAGAATGGGGTCGTGGAGCGAAAGAACAAAATGATCGTGGGTGCTGCATGGGTGATGTTGCATGATCAGGGCCTTCCCATACACTTGTGGGCGGAAGCATGCAACACTGCAGTTTATGTGAAAAACCGTTGTCCTCATAGGATACTTGGCATGAGTACACCCAGGAGTCGTTTTCTGGTAAGAAGCCTGATATTTCTCATTTGAAGATTTTTGGCTCACCTGTTTACATGCATGTGATGAAGGATGCCAGGAAGAAGCTGGAGCTCACCGTAGAGGTTGGGATATTTGTGGGGTACACAGAAACACCCCACAACTATCATGTGTATTTTCCAGACAGTTGGAAGATTGTTGTGCGACACGATATCAAATTTCATGAGGAGAAAGCCATGAAGTGTTCGGTTGAGAGGGAGCCACACTTGCATGCAGATGAGGAGCTATTAGTTCCTAAGGATGAGCCTCAGGATGTGGATCAACCACAAGAGGAGGTTCATGGAGTAGAAGAAACCACTGATACAACACCAACCATCAGAGGGCGGAAGTGCACTACAGAAGCTGAGCGACTGAATCATGATGCAGCGCAGAATGTAGGAGCCCCTACATCACAGCACAGATAGAGACAATCACCTGACCGATTTACTGGATACATGGCTCTGATGAGCAAGTGTATCATGATGGAGCCATCCTCTTTCGAGGAAGCTGTGGAGGACCCTGCATGGGTAGATGCCATGGTGGAAGAGTATGATTCGATTGTCAGAAACAGTGCATGGGAGATTGTCCCAAGGCCGGAAGGGAAATCAATGGTAGGTTCGAGATGGATCTATAAAGTGAAGAAAGCTGCTGACGGGAGCTTCGGGAAGTACAAGGCAAGATTAGTTGCCCGGGGCTTCTCACAGATTGAGGGAATCGACTATGAAGAAACCTTTTCACCTGTCACAAGGTATTCCTCCATACTGACTATCCTTGCTCTCTCGGCGCAGATGGGGTGGCACATTCATCTGATGGATGTGAAGACTGCATTCCTCAATGGAGTCATTGAGGAGGAGGTGTACATAGAGCAGCCTGAAGGATTCGAAATCTTTAGCAGTGAGTCGCATGTGTGCAGGCTCAAAAGAGCGCTGTATGGGAAACAAGCACCTTGTGCTTGGTACACATGGATAGGCAGTTATTTCACCGGACTTGGATACTCCAAGAGTGAGGCGGATCCGAACCTATACCAGATTGTGGTGGAGGGTAAGTTGCTTATCATTGTACTTTATGTAGATGATTTGATTTTGACGGGTGATGAACTGTTGATACACTCATGCAAGGCTGATCTTGCAAAGGAGTTTGAGATGAAGGACTTGGGCCTCCTTCATTATTTCCTGGGATTGGAAATTTGGCAGCACAATGATGGATTGTTTGTGTCTCAAGGAAAGTATGCCCGGGAGATACTGGAGAAGTTCAACATGCAATGCTGCAAGCCTATCGACATTCCTCTTCCTGGTGGTTGGAGGAAAGAGGATGCTACATCGGCAGAGGTAGTGGATGTCACTGTTTATCGACAGTTGGTTGGTTCGCTCATGTATCTAGTCTATACACGACCAGACATATGCTATGCTGTTAACCAACTTTCACAAGCTATGGTTAAGCCTACCAAGCTCTTTTGGAGGGCAGAAAAGCATGTATTGAGATATATCAGAGGCACATCAGGATATGGATTATGGTACAGACAGTCGGATGAGGTGAAGCTACATGGCTTCACAGATGCATATTGGGTAGGGAGCCCAACAGATAGAAAGAGCACATCTGGAGGGATATTCAGTATCGGGTCTACAATAGTTTCTTGGTACAGCAGGAAATAGAGATCCGTGGCACTCAGTTTAGCAGAGGCCGGGTACATGGCAGAAAGTTTTGCTGCATTCGAGGCTATATGGATGAGGAAGATCCTGGTTGGGTTGTTCGGTTCACACTTAGATCCTACTGTGATATATTGTGATAATCAAAGTTGCATCAAACTCTCGGTTAATCCAGTATTTCGTGATAGATCTAAACATATTGACATATGGTATCATCATATCAGAGATTGTGTGCAGCGGAATATCATGTTACTTTCATACATTCCCACAGAGGATCAGGATGCAGATATCTTGAAGAAGGCACTCACTAGGAGAAAATTCGAATACCATAGAGGCAAGATCGGGGTGGCAGATAATCCCTATAATGTTGAGAGGGAGTGTTGAGATTGCAATAAGATGACGAGCTTAGTGAAAAGAGTCGCCTTCACTAAGTGGGCCCACAGGCTATTTTTGGCACAAGTCTATTTTTAGACATGTTGATCATATTCTATGAGTTGCAGGATGCTATTTGTGGATGGTTGGTCAAGTTGGAAAAATAGATGGACTTCTATTTTTAGACATATTGGGCGGAATCTATTTTTAGATTGCCAGTCTAAAAATAGATATATCGAATATTATTAGCTCTTAATAATATTTGGACTATAAACATTATCTTATTCTCTTGGAGCACTTCAGTTAAGTGCACAGATGTGGTACAGGAGCTAACAGAAGGAATTACGCTATTCCTGAGGGTTAAGTGGAGCTATTGCATGGATACTTCAGTTAGAACTCATGTGACAGAGTTTGGTGGAGTTATTGAGCTAGTTGATGGAGTTGTGTTCGCTTTTACTTGCCATCCAAGTAGATTACGCTGAGCTAGTAGATATTTGTCTAACCGATTGATACACTAGTGAGAGTGGTGTGAATTAATTATTAATTAATTCACTAAATATTAACTCATTTTATGGCCGAAGAATACACTGCTTAATAAATACAGCAATATGGACTACTTAAGAGACCAGTGGAGAGATAGGTGAAAGAGCAAGTTGACTATTAGTTGCGACTATAGTGATGCATTTATTGCATCCAACACTCAGTGGAGATGCCAATGAGGATTGCGTGAGCAAGGCTAGACCAATTCTAGTTCATTTAGATCCATTCTTCAGCAGGGATTGCGCAGTAGAGGCAGGCTAGCAAGTGGCAGAGATCGGTGCATGGATTTGCTAGATCAAGGCCTGATTAGTGTGTAGCGATTGTATTGTACTGAGAGCTTGTGAGAAGATTTGTATCAGAATTTTTACATGATATCTATGACATATATTATATATAGATAGTTGGGGGTTTTAGCTTCAGGATTTCCCGTTAAAACACTGTGTTCATATGTGTGAATTTTTATGGTTTCAATGTGTGCATGCAATTGATTTAATTTCCGCATGTGATGATCAATAGTAGAAGAGATTTTGTATTGTGCATGAAGTTAAAATAGTGTGTGATGAGGAGAATCTTGGATATATAACGCATTAGTTATATAATTTCTACACATTATGAGTGTTTTATGTTTATGTTATACTTTGTGTTTTTATTAGGAAATCTATTTATATTTATTTTAAATTTATTGAAACATTTATAACATAAAATCTTTACATATACATTATGGATATTTAAAATTCTAATTAATGTAATGATAAATATTTAAAATACTTAAATAGTTTTGGTTCTTATCTTATGATTAATCAATTTTCTTAGTAAGTAATAATTACTTTAAAATTATATTAATTAGGATGTTATATTAATTTTAATATATTTATATAATTTTAGAAATTTAATTGAGATTAATATATTATTTTTGTATTAATAATTTTATAGTAATGTAAATTATATATAATATATCTTAATAATATTGTTGTTACTGATATTTTCTATTTCTTAAAATTAATTTTTGGGATAGGTGGCACTAACATGAATGCGAGTAGGCGATAATCTGGGAGGGTGATACTATAGTATAGGAACTTTAGTTGAAGGAAGCAGGTTCTAATTTCTAAGGGAAGGGGAATATAAGGTAAGAGATATCTCTAAGAGAAGGGAAAATAAGGGAAAGGCCAGTATCTGAGTGAGATAACCCTATAGATAAGGGAGGATAAGGCTAATCACCCTATCCTTCCTTGACTACGCCCAGGCAGGTAAGTGAGTTATGGTAAGTGGGATGACTTTACTAACTAGGTAGGCATGGGATGGGAAGATTCTAAGGGAGGTAGGTGAGAGGGCTTTACTAACTAGGTAGGCATGGACCTTATTGGGGTGTATAAGTCGAAGGCGTGGAGGGAAAGGACATGGCTTAGCAAGCAAGGTGATTATAGGTTATTATGCTTTTTTTTTTTGTTATGGCTTGTCCCCTTTTCATGTAACATGAAGCAAGTTGAGACATAACCGAGAATTTCATTCCAATTCAAATAACAAGTTTATTTACAAAAACATTATATGGGTTAAGGCATTTAGCATATGTTTCCAGACCAAGGTATTGTATTGTGTGAGAAATCTACCTCAAAAAAACCCTACACTTCAAAATCCCATTATTGTCAATGGGTTTTCGTTTGATTTTAAAGCTTTGATTGCCTTGGCTTTACCCATGGTTTATATATTCATAGGAAATCAAAAGCCTTGATATGTGTAATTTTTTTAATGAATTAATACGTTATAAAATTTTTTAGTGTTTATATATAATTTAAAATTATAATTTAATGAGCATATTAGGAGGAGGTGATAAACTTTAATTTCAAAAATAAAAAATGTCTTTTGGTATTGACTAGTATTATTGTTAAAATAAAGATTAATTCTTAGGAGCTTTATAGTGAGATTGGGCATTTGTCAATTCCCAAAATGTCTTGTGATGAAAGAGTCTATCACCTATAAAATTCTAAGTGGTTTGAAAATAAAAAATACTTCCTCCATTGTCCATCTCATCCTCACATTTTATTTAGTTTTCAAAATACTTATCACATTACAATTCTTTAAAATGTTTTTAGTTAGAAAAACTATAGTGATCCGGTATATCACTTCTTCTTAAGTATAGAAATAAAATATTAAAGAATTCTAATTATTCTCTTAACTTCTTAATGACCAATAAATTAAAAAGATATATCACTTCTTCTTAAGTATTGAAATAAAATATTAAAGAATTCCAATTATTCTCTTAACTTCTTAATGACCAATAAATTAAAAAGATATGAAAAGACGTTAATCATCATCATATATGATATTATAAAATAAATCATTTTTCATTTTTGAGCAGAGAGGCTCATTCTACATCCCAGTATGAGGGGATGTGTAATTTTTCTAGTGCGTGCCCCTTTAAAATAAAAATAAAAATAAAAATAATGTTCTAAATAGAAAAATAATGTAAGTTATAATTAAAAAAAATGAATATGCTCTAAAGTACTTATAAGTTAAAAAAATTGCAAATAAAATATTTAAATATTATACTTTTAAAAAATATTTTGAAGAAGAGATTTAAATAAACCTTTTGAAGATCTACCTTAACTAATTTATGTCAATATCAACTTCATATATATCTATATATAGAGAAAAAATTTAAGCTTCTTTGGTTAACATTTTTATTTAGTCCTATATATACACTATTTAGCATTCAAAAATACCGGCCTAGATCCATCTTAACTTCGGATCTATCAAGCGCCAAGAGGGATCAAATATCTCGAAGTGAAAACCTCTTTTTTTAGTGCAAAAATTGAGGAAAGGTTTGCACCTCGAGATTTGATCCCTCTCGGCGCTTGATAGATTCGAAGTTAAGATGGATGTAGGCTGGTTTTAGTTGTGTGCGGCCAAGGAAAATCTATCGATAATATGAGGAACATATGATTAATTTTATCAATAATATGTAAATACAACTAATATTAATATAACCATTTTAAATATGCTAAATATGTCTGATATTTATTGAGTCATTTTAATTTTAAATTTTCATATTTACCTTAGTTTGTTGAGATGACAAATATTCTAGAAATAACTTTAATGATGAAAAATGATGAAATAAAAATTTTGAATGCAAAGTGACAATGTAATAATATTGAATGATATAAAATGTGAATAATAAGAATGTAGACAATTACAAATAGTCTTCATTCTGATCAATCTCAAACTATTTTCTTGTACTATTCTTATTGTCACCCTTGTGAGGGTTCTCATATTTTCATATCGATTATATGAAAAGGAAAGTTGGAATCGTAAACCATTTAAATATTGAGTTGGAGTCGTTGTAGTAAACATCATATTTTGTCTCTCTTGCTCTCCAATATTAATATGTTTAATTACTATAACACAAAGATCAATTCACATTGTCAATCATTTTTTGTGCTTACACTCAAATAAATGCATACTATTAATCCAATGACTTTAAAATTAATGTACCATCATACATCCAATCATATCAAATCATAAATCAACATATACACTGAAATAAATGCATCTAATGCAATAAATCAAATAAGAAAACAACATTTACACTGAAATAAATGCATCTAATGCAAGTAATAAAATAGGATTAGAAATCAACATCTACACTCAAATCAATGTATCTAGTGCAAGTAGGAAAATATGATTAGAAACCAACATCTACACTAAAATCAATGCATCTAGTGCAAGCAATCCAATAGGATTAGAAATAACCATCTACACTGCAATCAATGCATTTAGTTCAAGCAATCAAATATGATTAGAAATCATCTACATTGAAATCAATGCATTTAGTGCAAGCAATAAAATATAATTAGAAATCAACATCTACATTGAAATTAATGCATCTATTGCAAGAAATCAAATAAGTTTAGAAATCACCATCTACGCTAAAAGAAATGCATTTAGCGCAAGCAATCAAATAGGATTAGAAATCATTTACATTGAAATCAATGCATCTAGTGCAAATAATCAAATATCATTATAAATCAACACCTACACTAAAATAAATGCATCTAGTGCAAGTAATCAAATAGGATTAAGAATCACCATCTACACTGAAATCAATGCATAGAGTGCAATAAATATTCTTCCCTCCCTCCCCCTCTCCATCTATATCTATATCTCCCTCCATCTCTCCTTCTTTGTCTCTTTATCACACCCCGTGAAACACACACTCTCTCTCACTCCATATCTATCAATCTCTTTGTCCCTCCCTCCTTGTCTCCATCTATCTCTTCTTTATCTTCACCTTCCATCTATATCTCTATCTCCCTATATCTCTCTATATCAACCCCAAAACATACACTCTCTTTCTCCAATCTATCTATCTATCAATCCCTCCTCCTCTCCCTCCTACTATCCTCTCTCCATCCTCCTTATTCATCCCCCTCTCTCTCTCTCTCTATCTCCACCTTTCACTTTCCATGTATTTATTCTTACCTCCACCTCTCTCCCCCTCCATCTTCATCTCTCTTTCCCTACCTCTCTTCACACTCTCTCTTCCTTTCTCTCCAACCTCACTCTCTCTTTATCTTCACCTTCCAACTTTGTTACTATATGCCTTTATCTCTCCTTGTCTCCGCCCTTCTCTCCATATCCCCTTGTTTGTCTCTTTATCTCACCCCAAAACATACATAGTCTCTCTCCATCTCTCCCTTGTCATTCCCTCTCTCTCTCAACTACTCACTCTTTATCTGTTTCTTCTTCCCTCCCTCTCTCCCCATCTAGCTACTTCTCTTTATCCCTCCCACTCCTCCCCTCCAACTCCATCTCTCTATCCCTCCCTCTCTCCCCCCTCCATATATATATATATATATATCCCTCCATCTCTCATTCTTTGTCTCTTTATCACACCCCATGAAACACACACACTCTCTCTCCATGTCTATCAATCTCTTTGTACCTCCCTCCTTGTCTCCATCCATCTCTTATTTATCTTCACCTTCAATCTATATCTCTATCTCCATATCAACCCAAAAACAACACTCTCTTTCTCCAATCTATCTATCTATCAGTTCCTCCTCCTATCCCCCTCCCTCCTGATATCCTCTCTCCCTCTCTCTCCATCTTTCTTATCCCTCTCCCCTTCTCTCTCTATCCACTTTCACTCTCTATGTGTTTATTCTTACCTCCCTCTCTCTCCCCCTCCATATCCATCTCTCTTTCCCTACCTCTTTTCACTATCTCTCTTCCTTTCTCTCCCACCACTCTCTCTCTATCTTCACCTTACAACTTTGTTACTATATACCTCTATCTCTCCTTATCTCCCCCCTTCTCTCCATATCCCCTTGTTTGTATCTTTATCTCACCCCCAAACATACACACACACTCTCTCTCTCTCAACTACTCACTGTTTATGTCTATCTTATTCCCTCCCTCTCTCCCCATCCAGCTCCTTCTCTCTATTTCTCCCTCTCCCCCCCTCAAACTCCATGTCTCTATCCCTCCCTCTCTCCCCATCCAGCTCCTTCTCTATATTTCTCCTTCTCCCCCCTTCCAACTCCATCTCTCTATCCCTCCCTCTCTCCTCCTCTCTTTCAAGTCCCCTCTCTTTTCCTTCCCCTCTATCCCTTTGTATTCTACCTCACTCTCTATTCCCCCATCACTCATTCTCTCCCTCTCTCCCCTACAATACTCTCTCTTCCCCCATCACTCTCTTCCTCTATCTCCCTTTACCTCGTGCTTCCCTCTATGTGACCCCCCCCTTCCTCCCCTGTCGCTCACTCTCTCTCTCTCTCTCTGCCCTCCAATACTATCTCTTCCCACACCACTCTATCTCTCTCTCCAAAAATGTTACTATATCCCTCCCTTTCTCCTTCTCTCTCCTTCTCTCCCCCCTTGTCTCCATCACTCCAAATATGTCTCTTTATCTCACCCTTAAACATACACACTCTCTCTCCATCTCTCTCTTGTCACTCCCTCTCTCTCCAATTCTCACTCTCTATTCCTTTTTTCTTCCCTCCCTCTCTCCTCCTCCTCTCATCCTTCCTCTCTCTCCCTTTCTTTCCTACCTCCCTCTCCCTTCCCCCTTCTCTCTCTCTCTCTCTCTCTCTCTCTCTCTCTCTACCCTCCAATCCTCTCTCCTTCTCTCTCTCGCACCTCCATCTTTATGTCTCCCTCTCCCTCTGTTACCTTTCTCTACTCTCTCACTCCTCTCCCTCTTTCTCTCTCTTCATTCCTCCTCTCCCCTCTCCTTCAGTTTATCTCGATCTCTCCCTTGCCACTCCCCCTATTTCTCCACCTCTATCATATGCCTTTGTTCTTCCCTCCCATATTTATCTAGAGTTAATATATATATCATGGCATATTAATATATATTATCATATAACAAATTTAATATTGTATTAATATAAAGTTATTAAATTTAATAATATTAATATTATAATATATTAACATCAATATTAGGTTAAACAACAATAATAATAATAATAATAATTTAATATTAATAATAAGAATTTAATATTAATGTTAGGGTTAATAATGTTTTTTTTGCATGGTATTAATAATAGTTTGGTCCATGGTATTTGGAGCATAGACTTCATATATAATTAGATGTTGATTTCTAATCCTATTTGATATATTTTTATTTATTTACCTTATATCTTTATACCTCTTTTACACTTATTTATTTGCCATACCTCTTTTATAAATATTGTACTTGGCTCATGGTATTTGTCCCATGGTATTTGGCCCATTGGCTTCACCTAAATAAAACCTCTTTTTTGAGTTTTTGTAAATATAAAGGTTTATGGAGTAAATATAAAAAAAAGGTTTTATTTATTTACCATACTTCTAGTTTATTTATATTTTTATTTATTTACCATACCTCCCGAGTAAGTATGAAAAGAGGTTTTATTTATTTACCAGACCTCTAATTTATTATATATTTTTATTTATTTCCCATATCTTTTTTTATGTTTTTGTAAACCTCTTCATATTTTAATAAATTTAATTTTTAATTGTTTATTTATAAGGTTTTGTCAGTTATTGTTTAAGCCAACATTATTTAGATTTTATTTTTAAAATTCTTTAGTTTTTATTTTTATTTTGGCTTCCGACATACTTACACATCGGGGTCATACTGAGCTGTAGAATGCACCTCTCAGCACAACAATTTAAACAATACACATTGTATTTTTCACTCTACAAAAGTTTGCACATGAAGAAATTTGATCCCTCTAGGCTCATGTTAGAAGATAGATCTATGTTGGTTTTATTTTTCTAATCCATTTCACAATGAACTTTCAAATTATATATTTATAAATTTGTTTTTATTTTAACAATATAAATGTAGTGTTGTTTTGAAGTAATTATAATAAAAAAATTAATACTTTAAATAAGGTTAATGATAATTCTATAATACATTATTTTTTAATATATTTAATTATATTATTAATTTCTCTAAATTTAGATCTGTTTGGTTTGTCTAATGACATCAATAATCTTTAATAGTTTAATCCATCATTATTATCTTTATACTACTCTTTTTTAAGTGAATTTGATTGAAATTTAATACAATGTTAAGAATATTTTTATCATAAACTTAGCTTAAATGTTTTAGATTTTTATATTTTTAGACTTATTTTACAATCAATATTCCTTGAAATAGAATGGGGTTCACTATATTATTTGTGTTTTCCCTTGAAATTTTAATAGGTATAATTTTTCAAAATGTCCATGTTTTTTTTTTAAAACCAAATTGTTGTTCTTCCAAGCTTCATTTTATCAACTTTGAAACAAGAATGTGAGCAAGTAATCCACTTCTTGCCCATCCAAAATCATAACATGCTAAAAATACTCAGGGATTCCTTAAATTACAATAGAGGACACAAATTCAATATGTTTAAGCTATTGAGCACCCTATGAAATGCTTGTTTCTCAATTGTTTTTTTTCTACATCATCATAATCTCCACTTATATCTGCATGTCTTTGAACCCCTTTGGTGCAAATGCTAGTAGATTATTTTTGTGATCTTTAAGGTTTGTGATTGCAAATGTAATTTCTTTTATAAAATTTAAAAAATATAAATGATTTTTAATATGGTTAGAAAAATGATTTTAAAATTTTATTGCACATGATTTTTTGGTAAAAGTATTTAAATTAGTATGTGTGTGTGTGTGTGTGTGTTTCATTTTTAAAGTAAATTTTTAGCAAAAATTTAAGATAATTTAAATTTTGTTATATTTTTTAAGTCTTGTGTTTTATTATGGGTTTGAGGAGGACAAAGCACTAAGTTACTCATGAGGTGTTAGTCATATGAAAAACAATAAAAAAGTGATATATTGTCTCTACCACATATTTTTATTACCAAACGAACATCAAGTGAACACACTTACTGTTATGGGAGATTCTCTCATAATCCTGCATCATCTGGTTAAAGGCTCCCTCCCTAAGGAGAAATATATGAAAAAACATCAGGAGAAGAATCAAGAAAATTGTGAAAGATATCCCATCCAAAGTATATTTCTTTGTTCTAAGAGAATTCAACAAAGAAGAAAAGTATTCTAGCCAAAAGTGTAAATTGAAGAGAATGAATTAAATATTAATGGCCAAATCAAGGCTACTGTAATTCCCTAATGGCACATGATGTTTATTAAAGGTTGACACAAGAAAACATAAAAATGGAAAACTTGGGGGCCAAAGTGACTTGGTGGCAACCTCGAGGAAACACATGCATGGAAACAAACCATCATGAAATATTTTATAATCAACTAGTAGGATTATGTGTTGTAATTTTTTGTGTTTTGTGTTTTTGTAAGGTATTTACCTGAAAATCCCCTCTTTTTATTACTAAGATATATTCTTCTCATTAAATAATGTATTCTTATTGAAAAGGATAAAAATATTGGAAAATTTTGATGAATTAGCTTTGGGATGCATGATGTATTTGCTGCGAACTAGACACTTAATTATATAATAGAAATACACTTTCTGTTATAAAAACAAGTCTTGTGTTTGATAATGTGAGTCATGTGTTTAATAAAATGGGGATGCAATGTCTATGTGAGTGTTATAAATAATTTCATATGAATTCTCTAACAACTTAACATTTTTTTTGTGTTTTAAAAAGACAAGGATGCAAAATCTATATCGAGGTTTTAAATAGATTCATATGAATTCTCTAATTGCTCTGAAAGTGTTACAATATCTAAAATCTTGTGTGCAACCTACGTCACCTCTTTAAATATATTAATTTGAAAAATATTACGCACCTTGGAGGCTATCTAACACACATCTTCTAACTTCTCATTGGCATGTTACGTGTGCTAATTTTGATATGTGTGATTGTTGACATGGATGTTGCTATTATTCACCACTTTCAATGGATGCTACCAACATGTATGAACACTAATTGGGTAGAAAATATTCATATTAAATAGAGGAGAAGGAACATACCTATATCATATAATTGCAAGAAAAGTCTCAAAATCCCCCCCAGAACCTTAATGGCGCCCAAAATGAAAAAATAATGGCGTTCCCATTACAACCAAAAAAGAGTAAAGTTGTGAGTATATGGACCATAAGTTGATTGAATCATATGAGGATATCATGGCCTTGGAGGAGAGTAGGCTTGAACCAAAAATATTAAGCAACATTGGGAAGGAAATGTATCATGTGCTCATATTGGCATCACACACAACTAATACATTCAATCCAATATTGGAGCCTCCCTTGAACTAAATTTTGAATCTAGATCTTGATCACGAACTAGATATGTATATATGAATATATATAGATATATGTGATTGGATAAAAAACTACTTGAACAAGCAGGTTGGTTGCATGAATGATTGGATCCTTTTATTTACATGCATGAGAGATCATATTCTTTCCTTCCTTTCCTTGTCTAGCTTCTACTTCTATGGTTAGTGGATTGAATATGCATCACTTGTAGTAGAGCCCATTCGGAGTCCCAACTAAGCATCCCAAACAATAGTTTTAAATTCATATGGAAATGGCTATGTGCATCCAAGCCTACATGATATTCATAATTGTTTCCTTTAATTTGTTGGCAAGTCATGATGTTGAATTGAATGAATGACATAATTTGATTGAGAAATTGAACATAATCTATTGAGATTCATATTTTTTTCTAATACATTTTAGTGTGGAATATATGAAGCTAAAGTGATTGGTACATAGAGTTGAAAGTGCCAAATAAACAAATGTCAAGGATACCATAAATCATTGAAGCTAAAGTGATTGATACATAGAGTTGAAAGTGCCAAGGCCATTGCAATTTCACTACGTTTCTCCTGAAATTATGAGTGGACACATTTGTATAAGTTGATGGCCATATAGTCCTATCCTCAAAACAAAATTTAATAGCTAAAATTTTCTCCATGTCTCTCCAAGAATAAGGCCATGTATTCTCATGCTATTTTTTTTTACAATATCTAAATCATTCTTAAATCATTTAAAGAACATGAGTGGAGAAGATACGGTTATTAGGTTAAATGCATGTGTTGAGGAGAAAATGATACTTATGGAGGATCTCATGATGGATTTATTACTTGGTTGGTTGTGTGTGTGGGTTTAAAATGTTGCATCATTCACCATCTGAAAAGACATGATTTGTTTACATGGAAATTCATGGTATTTTTCTCATTTTAAAGATTGATAATGCCACTCTATTACTTCCCAAGCTATAATTCTAGTTGTACTAAATTTTTAAATCTTGTATCTGAGACATTAAATAGGGTAATTGATCATGTATTTTCTATGAGATTTGGTTCCCCCACCCGTATCATTGTTTTGGAAATAATGCACCCTTTACATTGAATTACAAAAATTCTAGAGAAATAGTTAGCTACTTAACACCTACTTAATGTAGTATAGATATAAAGTATACCATGGAATTGAGGCTCAACCTTGCTAGCCATTTGAGTATTTTCACCCCCAAGCACTCCATCAACATCCATGCCATTTCCACATGGTAGACAAGTAGCAATCCTTCTTTCCCTATTGTTATCATCATAAAATGATACATTATCTATACATGGTAGGTACGTGGAAGTCCCTACCCACCTTTGAACACAACATAAGGTCACATCTTCAAAGGGGCATTATCCTATTATCCCTATCCAGATCCAATATTTCTAAGAATACCCTATTTTGGCGTGTTTTATAATCCCTATAATTTCGAGTTCATTTGCATCCTTTAGAAGTTATCGATCAATTTAGATCCATGATTTATCGAAAGTTTCATTTTAAAAAATCTCTAAACCTTCAAATATCCACTACTTCAACCTTTTAACCAGCTACATAGTCTCCACATCATCTTTGACTTGGATTCCACCTTAGTGCCACTATGCACTTTGATCCATGTCACTGCATTCCATGTCATAGTAGTTAACATGGGTCATATCCTTGCGCACTTAGGTATCTAACTCTTTAAATTTTTTTATTCATCTATATATGGAAAACCTCCAAAAAGCCCAATTTTGTGAAACTTTAGTTATATATATTTCCAAATTCCATATCACCCTTTACATGTAGTGCCACATACACTACCACATCAACTCATTTAGATTGTCACATCCTATCATCACACCACATTGACATGCCACATCAGTAACATGTTATCATGACATGTCACGTAGAATACGTCCTTTGTTCCACATCAACCAGAACATGCCTTTCATTCTACTTCATCATGATACATCATCCTTCCATGTAAAAACACACCTAGACATATACTTTGTGTGTGTCCACATTGGATCTATGTAACTAACATGTGGCCTACTACACTAACATTTTGCATCTGAAATTTAGTTGTTTGTTAAAGGACATTTACTAATTCTCTAAATTCCAAGATATCTAGATCTCAACAGATAACTAGGCTAACATCTATATTTTGGTTCTTGGAAATCACTCCTTTATAAGGATTTCTGGAATCCCAAATACCTAGGCCTTCTACAACCTTAATTTATAGGTTCCTCTTGCATAGCGTTCTAGCATGTCTAGGGTTCCTCCATTCGATCTTTTGGAAGGGAGTGCTCCACAAGGATGCCTAGATATATGGATACCTTGATGTACCCACTTCTCCTAATTAAAAAAAAATTCATTCCTGAATCTATTATACTACACTTAACAAATATACCAGTTTCCAATCTAGCATTGATTACGCGCTCAAAAATGAAAGTTGTATGAATGGTGTGGAACCTAAACAATTGCGTATATCTCATTGTTCTAAATTTGAAATAACTTGTTTCACGGAAAATAGATACTACATGCTCTCTGAAATGCGTTCCATTCATTTTCCCAAATAGGAATTTTTTTCAAAAATGACAGCTGATAGAAAATTTTGGGCCAGTGGCAGGCTACAACATGGCCTCATCTGGTTGGTCAAAATTCACTTTTTTTTGGCTTACCATTACTTGACAATTGATAGGCCCTGATTGGCTATGTCGTGGTTAAATTTGGTTGTTTGGTTAGTGGCCAAATACATGCTGCCATGTGGCCCAACTGGAGGCTAGAATGTGGTAGAATGGGGGCCACCAAAATTTGGTTAAGTACCAAACTGCATCGCACCGGAATCGACATTGTGACCTCACTGCAAACAATGCCAAGCCTTAACCAATGGGATACCGTTACTCCTTGTTAATCCATATGAAACAAATTCTATATAATGTTTATGGCATTGAAATATGGGCTAAGAGGCTAGGGGTTAACCCCGACCCCTAACAAACTCACCATACAACCAATGGTCGGAACCAAGGGCGCAGAGGCATGACCTCGAATTTTTAATAATTTTTTTTTTGCCCATGCTATATTTAATTAATTTTTCGGACCTTAGGCTTTGGCACACAAATTAATTGTATGACAATTTCATCCAAAATTGTGCAAATTTGTTGTTCGGTTAGCCGAAATCAAGGCGAATTTGTGGGACGGTTCTAAATTTTGGGGAATTTGTGGTGCAGTTAGCAACAAAGCTAGGGAGGCTCATAACTTCTTTAGTTTTTGATCAATTTTGGCGCAGAAAGAGGCTAGATGGGAATTTTTGACAGTTCCGGAGACGATGGAACAATTTTTGAAGTTGTTTGAGTAATGTAAATGTATGTAATCACCATTTTGAGCATAATGATATAGGTCCAAGCCATTGGAAGTTGGACCAAGGAGACGTAGCCCAAGAGGGGTGAACTCCTTCATCACTTGTTATGTTGTGGTTATTTTTATGGTGCATTTTTCTGCTGTTTATGTTATTTCAGAGTTTTAAATTCATGCTTTATGTGTTCAAAAATTTAACATAAAGGCTCATAAAACTCAATTTTAACACTTGCAATTAACAAACCCTCAAGCACATTTTCATTAAGATCTCATATAGATCAAGTTTGGTATCAGAGATTAGGTTTTCTTTGTTGCAGTGAGGATTTAATTGTTTGTAAGTGTGTGTGATTTGTACAAGCTTGAAGCTCAAGAGAGGAGAATGAAATATTGTGGTTGCAAGTCCTCAAGTTAGGTCAAGGACAAGGAGAGAAAGTTTTCCACAATATCCACTAGAAATTCTTCCTAAAATTGCAGTTGAAGCTTCAGCAAGCATGTCACATGAAGGAGGAGCTGATAATATGTCAGATGAAGAAAATACTTTCAGAAAATATTTCTTTGACATGAATGAAATGGCGAAGGTTATCTATGAAGAGAGAAATTCAAGAATGTAGAGTGAAAGTTCCAAACCTTCAAAAGGATAGGGTTCTTCTGGAGGAAAAAGAGGAGATGATGACAAGCCTCCAAAAGGAAATGATGACAAACCGCCCTCTTCTCCACCATCATCTTCACCTCCATTCTCACCTTCATCTTCTTCCTCTTCCATGACCACTATTATGCAAACACATCCACACACCCTAAGATTTCATGGTAAAACTCCCTTATTAAAACTTGATATCAAATTCGAACTGCCTATGTATAATGGTAAAGTGAATTCTAAAAGACTTGATAATTGGGTTCATCAAATTGAAGTTTATTATAGGATTTAGAACATCAAAGATGATGAAACAAAGATTCATTTAGCTTTATTAAGGTTGGAAAGTGCTACTTTGATTTGGTGGGAAGTTGTTGGCGTAAGTTCTTAACGCAAGTGTATGAAAAGAGCTCACTTTAGTTGTGTGTGACAAACAACCCTAACAAAAAATATGACTGCTTAAATTCTTTATATTTGTAATTCATTATTAAAACAAATGCTGCAAAAAACCATATCTATGCAGTAAAAATAGTTAAACAGTGAAAATAAATAAGAATTGCTCTATGCATCCAACATACAAGACAAGAAATAAAGAATTTTGAATATATTATAACACTTGGGAAGGGAAAAAATAATAATTTTACCAGTCCCCCTTAATGGGATGGGTTATGGGTTGTCCTTAATGCTTCAGATCCAAAAGTTTCTCTCTCTCAATGGTGCATAAAACCCAAAATGTGTTGAACTCTATGGGAGCTCAAGAAGCAAAGAAAGTAGTAGCAACAATGAGAATGATGAAAGCGCGACAATGAAAGTGATAAAATTTAAGAATGAATAGAAAACCCTCCTATTTATAACAAAATATTGAGTTATCCTCGATAATGGCGCATAATAAAATATTATTAACCAAGATCTAGATCTAACTGCTTGGAATATTTGATTATATATTGTTGGAGGGAAAAGGTATTTAAATTGTTTAAGTACATTTATTTAGAAATAATAAACAAATAAATGATTTATTTATCATTTCAATAATGTGGTTAAGGAATAATTAAAAAATAATGATTTGTTTAATTATTTCTAGGTGATTTAGTCAAATTTAACAAGGAATAATAACTAAATAATGATTTAATTAATTACTCCTAGAGAAAAATAATGATTTATCTAATTATTTCTCATAATTGGGTTAAATATGAACAGGAATATGATTTAAACAACGGTTTAATTAATTATACCTAGAGGAAAATTAAATAAATAAGGATAATCAAAATAATAACCTTACTTTACGTTCAGTTTTGGAAGTGGTGTTTAACCGTTTTCGCATTTATAATGAAACGCTTTCGCGTTTCGTGCATACTTCACTAGGTGATTTAGTCGAGTTAACAAGGAATAATAACTAAATAATGATTTAATTAATTACTCCTAGAGAAAAATAATGATTTATCTAATTATTTCTCATAATTGGGTTAAATATGAACAGGAATATGATTTAAACAACGGTTTAATTAATTATACCTAGAGGAAAATTAAATAAATAAGGATTTATTTAATTATTCCTCTTGGGGTTTCTTGTTTTAACCATAAATAACTTAATAAAATATGGTTTATTAAATTATTTCTTATAGTAAAAAGTTACACTATGGTAAAATTAGAATGTTGCTGGTGGTTGATCCATTGGTAGCAAGTAGTTAGATGATAAATTTTGGTATGAATGTTATTTAGGTAATAAGAGCGTTAGGAGCTAATCATGTATTTAAATAAGTTGCTATTACCATTCTTTAGAGAGAAGGAGGAGTCGAGGGAGTTAAGGGAGGATAGATGGAGTGAAGCGAGAGAGGAAAATCACCGAGGGGGTGAGACCTAAAAATGATTTAAGTATCCTTTAATGTTTGGGTACATGTTCTCAATGAGGTGGGGGAGGCATACCTATGCCCACAGGGATGGAAAAGTACAAAAAATAATGGTGCACCCAAAAAAATGAAACTGGGAAAAAAAGTACATGATAAATGGTACATGAAATTCTATTATAAAAATGATCCAGAAAAAAAATATAATGGATCCCACATACATACTGTGCCTGGAAAAACATGAGCTAGATTTGAATAGAATAAAATCTGAGTACATGAGACATAATAACAACCAAAGAAGCCCTGATAAACAGGAAAGGGATTTGAAAATATGAATGGATCATCTGAATGATACATGCATGCGATGGGTGCTGCAAGCAGCTGGAACCGAACCCATCAATTGTGCAGAGCTGAATCTAAGGTTGTAGAATAATCTGAGGTCATTCGGGCATGTGGGGGGCTACTTGAAGGGCCACCCCCTCATGAGGTCTGAAACATCTCACACACACTCGAGAATCATTGGTACAATCTACTGAATCACCGAACCATCGAGAATACGAAAAAAAATCATCCAATAAGGAGCTGAAGTTGAGCGGATAAGAAAAAATCAAGTTAAAGGGTAATGATGAGTCTCTTTTCCTGATCTGAGGCACCAAACAAGAATGGAAGTTGGAACCAAGGTACACTACCCTCTAGGCCTTTCTTCTGGAATGAATGTGCTGATGTCGACAGAAGGAGGTCCACCATAGGTGAGAGAATGAGGAATCCTCAACTAAGGCACAAGGGATCATATTAAAGTGACTGATGGACTTACACTCAGGATAAAAGGGGTACTAAGTTGCAGACAAACAACTTCCCTTGTCAGAGCATAAAAAGCATGGATGACCTAACAACGACTGACTCAACTCTGGAGGGGATAGGGGATAATACGAATGGAGGCCAAAATGGGTGACACGAGAGAGGGACAAGGAAAAAATGGATGGAATAATGTAACATGAGGCAAAGTGACTCGGGACAGACTCCATGAGTGTGATGGTGACTCAAATTAGGTGCTCTGAACAAGGGTGACTCGATGATTCTGCCACACATAATAGGCCCATTGGGGACCATAAAAACATGAGAAAAATATGTTTACTCATGAAGAAAATCGACACACGTGTTGAAAAATATGAAGGAAAAGTGGTGTCCCAAGTAGAAGCAGCGCAAGTGAAGAAATCCAATTTTAAGAGGCGGCAAAGTGACCCTTCTTGGAAAAATGGCTTCCCAGTGAAGTGTTAAATTAATAAAAACAAAAGGATACCCATTATAGTGCTCGGTGAGTGCTTTCCAATGGTGTAGATAGTTCGTTAAACTAAGCTATGGTTTGGTTGAAATTGGCGAAAGAAAATTTAGGGTTTTTCTCTTAATAGGACGATTTCCCTCCAATTTGATTCATTTGCTAGTGGAGATATGGTGAATTTGGAGAGGAGGAGAAGGCCTAAATCTTGCCATGATTGTAGTGGACAAACTAACCTTTGGAATTAGGATCCTTCAGTTGTAGGTAGGTGACCTAACCTTACTCTTCATTTTTAGCAGTTAAGTTTTTCAGATTAGGTCCTTGGGGCTCAGAAAAAGACCTCTACCCCTCCTCACAGTCGACTAGCACCTTCTAGAGCCTATACTAAGACCTGGCTGATGGTTTCCAAAGGGGAAAACTACGATATCACAAATTTAGAGGCTGAAAAGTGCGAGTTAGCCCGAAGGTGGGATTTTGGCTATTTTTTGGCTGAGGATCGGGACTTAATGGTTTATGATGTATTTTACCTTATTTGAGCTAAAAAACATGATGGTTTTGTGTAGGCATGGCAGAGTTGAGGATCAACTTGCGAGAGAGGGATTTGGATGGGCTTTGTGTTGAGATCCATGGGGATCATTTGGTACGAGGAGCACTTGCGAGGTATGGGGTTCCCAAGTTGGTTGAGAACCCACTAATGAGGGCAGGTGAGGCCTTACTATCCAGGATAGTCAACTATTGGGAACCAAACCAAGAGGCCTTTATGGTGTAGGGGCACATGATCAAGTTAACCATTCAAGACATCTACTTCTTTACCGGACTCCCGCCACTAGGGTTGGTGGGAAATATATATCCAATATTACCACGTGGGCGGAACATATCAGAGTTTGTGGAGCACCACTGTAGACCAGATGTTCATGCTAAGGGCACAACCATTTTGATCATTGATCTAGAGAGGCTAGAGAAACAGGTTGGCTTCAGATCAGTACTATGCATCCTAGGCCACCAGGAATTCCATCACATCACTGGGGGGAAGATGATGATGGTTGAGATTGTTTTGAGTGGGACCTACTATGGGTGGGCCTAGATGATGTTATCGTCGGTGAAACGATAGCTGTCGCTATGCAAGAAATATGTGAACCATGACTGTGCTTTTGGTACGCTGTTATGCTCATTCTTCTTCGAGAAGATCCCCACACTTCGGCCTCATGTGTAGATCCAGGATGGGGGCCCACAAGAGCCCCAGATGTGCCGCAGGGGGTAGATATTGCGGAGAAGATGAGGGGAGGTAGTTGGACAGGTGTTCCGACCTAAGTTATTCCCACATTGGGACCATATGCTACTATAAATAGATGGCTATCCATATAGTGCTATGAATTTTTAGGGGGACCCTAACTTGCCACTTCCAATGGGTCGAGCATGGGGACCATATGGTAAGTAAAAGTTGCTATATATTATGGTGCATTTAAAGTTCTTAGAATATGTATGTGGTATTGATTCATTACTTTTGGTATGCAGATATAGAACCGATGAAGTCGACAGGATATATGGGGCGACCTGCAGTGCTTGGTCTGCAGAGTGTAGTGGAGCGAGAGGAGATCGAAGACCTGATTGTGAGGCTCTGTTGGAGGATTTCCGACACAGGTGTGAGCTGATGCTGACCGATGTATTAGAGCGTGGATGACATGATCTTGATGAACAATACATCGAGGGATGTATAGGGCTACCCTCTAATTGTCGAGGGGTTAGCGGTGCATGGCGATGGCTGAACAAGAAGTTCGGGATCTGCGGGTTGGTGGAGCTAAGCCATTGGATCAGAACCCTCCAGATAGTAATTAGATGTAGGGGCATGTGTTGACACTAGTTTTGATTTTTGTAACATGATTTGGGCATGTCAGTTGTATTTAGAGTAGTGGATTCCAAACATTAAGATTTTGTCAATACATAATATGGATATGTAGCTTTTTATATATGATGAGTATATGGTTCACCATTTTCTTTATGATTGTCTTGAATTAAATGCATGTGATAAATGCCAATATAAAATATTGTTTGCAATGCTATATACATAGTGATTTTTGGCTCTAGGTACATGAATGAATGTAATGGTTTCAAATTCATGCATTAAGAACGTCACTCTTAAATATCTTCTAAATGACATGGTTATTCACACGATACAAACCATTCAATTGCATGACAAGCAACAAAGAATATAAAAAAACATGAAGATGAACAATGTGATGATCGAGGGAATCGACTAAAAAACCTATCACTGCATCATATTTGTCCTGTTTATTAGTGGCACATCCAATATATACGCCATTGGAGAGAACTAACAAATGTAAGGGGGTAAAAATGGCCTAAGCTGCCGAGGCTAGATTCTGGGAGAAGTAAATTGGACCGTCGGCATAGCTGATATATGCTATGGATGATGGATCCATTTGAAAGGTGCCACAAGACAAAAAATGAGATGATAAGGCAAGCTACCTAAATGCATGACATAAATAAAACATGCATGTCAATGGGAGGTGCTATGGGTAGAATTTCTTGAGGTAGAGTGCATTGCAAGGGTTAGGAAGGAGTTGGCCTTTGAAATCCTCTAGAAGGTATGCCCCCTTTCCCAAATCCTTACTAATGATGTAATGTCCTAGCCATAACGAGTCAAAATTCCCACGATCAAGGAAATCATGAGCCTGGTCATACACTAGAACAAGATTGCCTTCGTGAAAGGTATGAGGGTGGACTTTTTAATCAGATTGAGCCTTGGTGCACTTCTTGGCCACTTTGATGGTTTAAAATGAAACACGACGATCTTCAAAAGCATGCTTAAGCATGATAAGTCTTTGTTCTAATGGTTGGGTGTTAGGGAGAAGTTTTAAATCTAGGTGAAGGGTGGGGATTTCACACTCGATTGGTAAGACTGCCTCATTGCCAAAAACAAGGTGGAAAGGAGTAAACTTGGTGGCAGTTTTAACAAAATTTATATAGTTCCACAAAGCAGGGAAGAGCATAAGGTGCCATTTGGTTTTGTGCTTGTTCACTCTCTGTTGAAACATAGTTTTAATGATTTTATTGACCGCTTCAACTTGACCATTACCTTGGGGATAATAAGACGATGAATATTGGTTCTCAAAGCCCAACAGAGAGGATAGCTCACACCATATCTCATCTTCGAAATGTCAGCCATGGTCAAAGACCAATTGTTTCAAAACCCCAAATAGAGTGATAACATGGTTAAAGAAAAAGAGATTTGCGGTCACTGCCATGTTATTGAATGTTGGCATGGCCTCAACCCATTTGGTGAAATATTCAACTGCCAAAATGATATACTTGTGGTTACCAGTAGATGGAGTTTGACACTCCAACAAGTCAATGGCCCACTTATATAAGGGGCCGACTGATATGACAGGATGTAGGGGAACAAGTGGAGCTTGCTCCTTTGGGGCTAATAGTTGGAAATTGGAATAGTGTTTTTTTGATTCAATGCGATCACCAAAGAGAGAAGGCAAAAAATACCCACCGCGCATGACTTTCCACGCAGTAACAAAATCAGAGAGGGGGCCATAAAAAACACTGCTATTAAAGGCATTAAGGACTTGCTTAGTTTCGACGTGCGTGATACAATGATGGAGGACAGAATCAACACCACGACGATAAATATCGTCACCATTGAGAAGATAGCAGGGGGCTTCGTGTCGTATACATCGTTGAGCATCACGATCAATATGGGAAGAGAAATTTTGGGTTCGCAGATAGGTGAGGATGTCGCCATAACAAGGGTCATTCGAAGTGATGGAAAACAAGTGCTCATTGGGTAAATCATCATTAACCAATGGATCTTGCACACCAGTAGGAAATTTAGAAATGAGTTCAGCAAGGGCTAAATCTTTCTTATTCTTGGGTGTGAAAAATTTAAGATTGAATTCCTAAAGGATAACGATCTAAGGGGCATAATTCCCATTGATGATCCGTTGACTCAATAGGAAAGCTATAGGGTTGGAATTGGTCACAACCTTGGTGGAAAGCGTAAGGATATAATGACAAAGTTTTTGGACTGAGAACACAATGGCCAACATCAACTTCTCTTCATGTGAGTAGGACACAGGGGGTCCCATGATTTTCTTACTGACATAATAGATAACACGTTTGTTTCCGGTATCATCTTCCTAAATGTGGACCCCAACGATTGAATGGGTGGATGTGGAGATGTACAGGATGAAATCCCTCTCAAAGTTAGGAGGACTAATCAAGGGAGTGAAAGTGAGTACATGTTTCAGGGCATAAAAATATTGTTAAGCATATTTATCCCAAGAAAATGGAATGTTGTATTGAAGGAGTCTAATAAACCCATGTGCAGAGGTGGCATAGTCAGGGACGAATTGACGAAGAAAGTTGGCTTTGCCTTGAAGGCTTTGTAACTAGCGCAAGGTATGAGGAATGGGAAGCTCAATAATGGCTTGAAATTTGAGGGGGTAAAGCGTTGTAAAATATTTGGACATAATGAAGCCCAAGAGACAGCTGGAGGGAATGCAAAAGACATGCTTCAGTAGGTTGAGACAGATATTATACTTGTGACATCAGAGAAAGAAAATATGCAAATCATGAATTTATTGCGCCTAATGCCTAGAAAGAGTAGTGGGGTCATCAAGGTAGGCAAGGATAATATGAGCCAAATCATGGAAACAATATGACTTGGTCTGCTGGAAGGTGGCTCTGAAATTCTTTAGGTCGAATGTCATGACCCTATAAGAAAAAGTTCCCCAGGGACTAATGAACGCAATTTTTAACTGATGAGCATGACGAATAACAATTTGGTTGTACCTAGAGAAACCATCCATAAAGGATAGAACCTCATGCTCTAGACACTCATCAATGATATGGTCAAAAAATGGTGTGGGGAAGTTGTCTTTGGGACAAACTTTTTCCAGGTCGTGAAAGTCAGTGCAGACATAGATGGTGCCTTATTTCTTGAGAATGGGAACTAGGTTTGAAACCCACATGATGTATTCAATGGGGTAAATAAAACCAACGTACTTGAGCTTATTGATTTTGGCTTTGATAGCCTCTTGTCTAGAAGGATTTATGGGTCTCAACTTTTGACGGACAGGATTAGCATCAGGCCATGTATCGATATGGTGTTCGACAATGGCAAGATCAATTTCGGGCATCTTTGAATAGCACAAGGAAAAAAAATCACGAAATTACTTGAATATCTTAGTGTAAGACTCGATTTATTCTCGGGTGTAATGTGCCCCCAATTTAATGTTTTTTTCTACCCCTTGTTTATCGAAAATGTTAATTTTAATGGTAGGAGAGATATTGGCCATATTTCCTTCTTTGAAAGCATCTAGTGCAGGAATGGGATTTCTAAACCAATCAAAATCATCATGGATGAAGTATTTAGACTCCACAACATACTGGTCATGGGACTGCTGCGGAAGGAAGTACGCAAGGTGTTGCATATCATCCCAAGGAAATTTAGGCGTGGTCATCACTTCCATAATGTCTTCATAAAAATGAAAGATGGAAGGACAATCGGAAGAGAGACCACATGATACGACAAGGCTACCTGACGTGCCATCATGAGAGATATTTTTTAGATACACATCACTAAAGATGGTAGACAATGAGATAGTAGATGAAAGATATACTGATGTTAAGAATAAGGTGTTCACCGAAGGAGGTTCAGCCAAAACAGAAGGGGATGCTCCTAAGGGGTCTTCCACCATGGATATCATGGATGACGATAGATAGAGAATAACGACTGAAGGGTCCGTCATCTCGACATCGGTGGGAGGAATCACGATGGGTGCAGAAATGTCCTCCGGTTCTGCTGAAGCAGAACTCACAAGTATAGGGGTACATGATCCACTACGAGTGACCTCTATTTTTCAAACAACCTCAAGGGTGCTGCGAAATCGTCGAGACAGAGAAAAGGATGAGAATAGTATCCATGAAGTTTGCACAAAGAAAAAGGGTGGTTTACGCACAACGATTTGAGTTTCTTGGATGAATTAGGTAAGGTAAAATGGACCTCAGGATGTCTGACTCGAGGAAACGTCTTGTTGACCATAGTTTTGACCATAGTTTTGGGTGGCATGCCCAAAAACATCACACAAAGCACACATATGTGACTACTTTGGAGGCTTAAGAGGAGAAGGATCTGTTTGGGGGGCCTTGTCCTTAGGTTCCTTCTTTTTTGATTTTCTCACCTCACTGGATGCTTTCGCAATAGGAGTAGGTTCTTGTTGAGGTGGTTGAGGTAGTGAAGTAAAGAGAGGGGTCATAACAACTGGGTGGACCGGGGTTAAAGTAGTATATGGTTTGAGCTGACCAGGCGGAGTGTTTTTTGGGGGATCAATGTACCAAAACGAGATCCCTAGGGTCAAATTTGGAAGGTTCAACATAGCCATAAAAGGCACCGAAAAGACTCCAGAGAGGGGAGCTAGAAACGATATCTCATCAGAAGGGTAATGGCCTGGCGGAATGGCTCCCAAATGGCTAAGGATAGGGGGAACCATTCCTGTTTGAAAAATGTTGGACGAGACACTAGCAGAAGGAGAAGGTCCCTGAGGAGAATATCCTTAAGGATATGTCAAGTGAACAATAGCATATTGCGGAGGCACTGACTTCTGGATGGTTGACTTGGACCGCTTGTGGCTAGCTTGAGATTCTTGCAACATGCAAACAATCGACGAGCTAGGGTTAGTGATAAGGGAGGGGGGACAAGGGAATGAACCAAGTAAGGTGGAGTATTTATACTCTTTGTGAAACACTGGAGAGAGGTGCGACTGATTGTTTATTGGACACCAAAGATATGATAGGCCTAAGGGAGGTCTGAGACTTCAGTTCATAATATGCCATCTGATTGATGTTGACGATATTTCCATTGTGGGGAAAGAACATCTTACGGTGAACCACAGATGCAAAAACCAACATCACATAGGTATAGATATGATCCAAAAGGATATTGTAATCCAAGGGGTCATCAATGACTTTAATGTCAACACAAACAATCTTTCCTGCAAGAGTGACATGAAAATTGTGGAACATGCCAAGGGGCTGAGAAGGGTGACCGAAGCATGTAAATTGATGGTGGATTGGGCTAAGTTGGGTGATCCAAGCTTATTACAAATAGAGGTGAACATCACACAGGTGGATGCTCCCTCGTCAATGATACATCTCTGAACATGGGCATTACGAATCTTGACTAGTATTTGGAAGGCAACAGATGAAGGTAAAGGGGGATGTTCTAATTTTTCAACATCAAAGATGATCAAACGATCATATTAAGGATCCAAAAATCCCAAAGTAGATACCAAAGCTTTTCTTTGAGATGGGAACTATTGGAGGACTTCCAACATTGACATGGTGGCAAGGGACTGTGCCAAGTCATCTACTATGTTGTAAGTGTGGACGGATTTGGAAGAAGCAACATTTTGACGTAATAGCCCTTTGGGGATATTGTGAATGACCTCTTACCTAGACTGAGGGATCTGTAAGGGAAAATTCGGTGTCAAAATGGACTCTGTGGAAACTTTGGTTTGAGACTCAGTTGCGGACGTAGCAGGTGCCTTGTCATATTGGCATGACCGAGTTTGAAGGTTAACATTAGTGGTATTGACCTCTTCCGAATTCATCATGGGAATATGGTAATCAGGGTTACCAGACTATGGAGGTTTAGGAGTGGCTTGACCTTGAGGTGGTTGGGTAGCAACATATCCTTGATGAGGGAAAGGATTGGTGAACACAATCAGTTGAGATGGTGGAGTGTTTAGAGGAAGTGAAGCAGTGGCTTGTTGTCGTCTAGATGCTGCTTTTGTTTCCCAAAACTGGCACATCTGGGGTAAAAGGGGACAATCATGAGTATAATGGCCATGGGCACCACAACATGAAAAATTATTATTTGTATGAAGAGGCTTAATCTGCTTGGGCTGATCGCCCTATTGCTGGTTTGTAGTGTTAGGTTGATTCCCTTTGCGTGCATTTGGCTGGTTAATTTGGTGCCCTTGGTTACCCTACATTGGTTGGTTTTGGTTTCCTTTCCCCTTATTATTTTTATTCGAATTAGGAGGATTAGTCACGCTCTTCTGTGCATACACCTGACCCTAAGGAGGGGATGACTGCTATGGCGGAGGTTGAGAAGGCACGGGAGGCTGGGGTACTGATGCCGGAGGGGATGGAGCATCGGGTTGTGGATAAGGATAGAAAGGATGTTGAGAAACATTGGGGTGAATAGGTTGAGAAAAAATTGGCCCTGACATCGATTGATGCAGTTTGGAAAATGCTTAAGGCATGCGTTTACACGGATACATGCTATCGGGAGGGGGATAAGTGCTGGAGGAGCTGGTCCCTCATTGGGGGAAACAATAACCCATGGAAGGATGAGTATACAGATGTGAAAGAGATCCAAAAATACCATTAGTGGCCCCATATGCCCTCGTTGCATTGGCATCACGAGGGCTAGGAAAATTCGGTAAAACAGTATAAACATAACCAGAATAGGCGTAGATCAAGTCATATTTCAACGTGACTTGGATAGCTTCTTCCTCTGTCCGAGGAAAGTGAGACACAACATCTTTACCAATGGCAGGAAAAATAATTCTAAGAAACCAATCCATATAGACATGTTCGTCGAATGTAGGAGCTCGACACAAGCTCCTCCTTCTACGCCATTCTTGGACATGGTAAAAAAAGGCAGGTGGAAGAAGTTTGATGGAATGCGGTCAACAACTCAGTATCGGTATCATAACATAAATGTAACTGGAAGTAGGACAGAAATGCTTTAGCAAGAGTCTCAAAAGTGAAATGAGACGCAGAACTCTAGTCAACATACGACTTCGCAACTTCTCCAGTGAGCGTATGCTCGAACAACCAAAGGTGAATGGCATTAGGGGAATTTTGAGGTCTAAAAAGGGCCTCCTATGAAAAATGTACAACCAAAATAAAATTTATATTAACCAATAAGATTCAAGATGATAATGTCAACCATAGGGGATGATTGACCATTTTTGGAGTAAAAAAGTAAAAAGATTAAAAATTAATAAAATAATAAAAAGCACTTTTTCAACTCGTATTTTCAATTTATCTCCCTAAGGTTTTACTCAAATTTTGAGCGGGAGTACTTGTTGGATGAAAAAATTAATTCCTCATCCAAAGAGTATGCATGTTGCCTTCTAGAGTGATGCAGGACCAGCTCCCATTGCGCAGTCACTACGAAGAGGCTGCGCTAAGCCAGTATGCTCACGCAGAGGCCAGCCAGGGGGATGCAGTCCAGGTTTGAGGTTGTTGTGCAGATTTTCCATAGTACGGAAGCGACGCTTCAAATATTCAAAGTTTTATAGTGTGGCATAGGTTATTTTGGTGTAGAATTGGGCCTAGCAAAGGTTACAAGAGCGGGAGGAGAATAGTTTATCAGAAGATCTGTGCCAAACAGATCTAAGATTTTATTGGGAGGGTGATCGTAGAGAACTGTTCAGTTGTTTTTTGTTGAGGATTTTCAGGAGGAAGATCATTTTTTGGAGGGAGAAGCTACTATAGAGGGTTTCTAATCTCCAAGAAACCTAGATCTAGGTTTATGTTGAGTGTTGCAATAGAAAGAGGGAGAGGAGTATTTGTTTTGACAAATTTGAGCAAAGATGGTGTCTCATGGACTGAGAGATCAGGATAGGTTGGATGACATGTCCAACTTTGTTATCGGAGGGACATGATCCTGATAGTCCTAGATGAGTACAACATAAAGGACCATGTTGAGAGAGTCTTAGCTATGCCAACCAATGTAGATCCTATGAAGAAATATAGGGAGAATCAAGTGCGAGCAAAGCGCTTCATCATGGACAGAGTCAAAGACTGTGTCATGCCGCATATTGACGAGAAGAACACGAAAAATGACATGTGGACAACCTTGGACACTATGTATCAGGGAGGCTTCATCCAAAGAAAGATGTTCCTGGAGAATCAGATGCAATTTTTCCAGATACAGAAGAGCGAGGAGATAGATCCCTTCCTCTTTAGACTTCAGACTATCCAGGATCACCTAATTTCCATGGGTACGAATCCAGATGAGGGGCTCTTGGTGAGGAATTCCTTCAATGCAGTCACTGAGGAATGAGAAACGTTTTTCCAAAGAATATTGGGCAGGGCAACATTACCATCCAGGGCAGATATGTGGGCAATCTTCTGATAGGAGGAGATTAGGAGGATTACCAAGAGGTAAAGTAGCAGTAGTGGGACAGTCAAAGTAAAGAAAGAAGAGGAGGAGGATGCAACCCTTACATCAAAGGAACAAAGGCAACAAGGGAAGAAGAAGAGGGACCTAACAAAGGTCTGGTGCTTTAATTATGGCGAACTTGGAAAATTCGCCAACCATTTTCCTAAGAAGAAGGACAAGAGATATTTCGAATCCAAGGCAGTAGCAACAAAGGGGGAAAATGGGAGTGAAGATGAAGTAGCCATGAGTTCTCATGAGCCACAGAAGTGGGGCAACATAGATCTGTAGAAAATCTAGAGAGTGGTGGCGGGATCCTTGAGGTGCCCAACTCTTGGATCACATACGAGCTACATGAGCCTTAATATGGTAGCAGGACAAGTGGTGCAATGGGTGCAGGATATTACGGTGGAGCAGAGGGCAAAGATGGGACACTGTAGATGAGAGAAGTGTAGTGCCGAGGCAATAACTACGTAGAAGCAACAACACAGAGGGGTTGATGGGACTTCAACAACGCAGAGGGGCAATGATTACGTAGTGAATAGCTGCAGTAGTGAAGTGGCTTTAGGAGGATAGTGTAGTGAAATAGCCAAGGGAGATTCAGTGATAAGGTGCAGCCCAACTAAATTGTGTGTTAGTGATTGGGCAGGGGTCCTTCAGTTGCTTACTTCTCAGCAGCTGAGTTGCAGTGTAGTAGTTGGCAACGCGATGCAACAATTTGAAAGGGAGTTGTAGTACGAACGTAGCAGTGTCAATGGTAGTGACATGGGAAGAAGTAGCACAATGGATGGAGGGCAGTAGGCAAAGGATTAATAGTGCAGAGATAGATGTCGAGATCTAGCAATACTTGGTGTGGATGTATTGCTAGAGTACACTCCTCGCTAAGAGGGAGTGTTGAGATTTTGGGGTAGCATCAGGTGTGCTCTAGTCGTGAAATTTTGTGCAGTGGATAAGATACACGAGACCTCCAAAACTGAGAAAGCCTTTGGAGAAATTTCATCTTGTGTAGAAGATATTCAAATAATTAATTTTTTTTAATGAGGACCCTAAGTCTAACTTAGGAAATTAGAAAAATTAAAGTGAATTAATTAAATACATGTGATGAAATGTTCTAAGTGACACAGATCAAAAAATATTTTAATCTGAGCCGTCGATTAGAGATTAGATAACGACCGTTGATATGTTAATGTGAAAAGTATAAGAGAAAGGATTGGGGTCAGTTGGATACACACACACATTGGTAGAGCACTGAAGCTGAGTCGAATTTCTGGGGCGGGGTGCTGAGAAATTCGAAACGCGTTTCTAGTGCAGTGAGGGGTAGAGATTGGTGAGGGATGAGTTGATACAAGGCCAAGAATACAAAAATATAGAGAGGCAGTGAGTACCAGTCAACACAGAGCCAACCATGAGGATGTAGTTCAACCAACTCCACACAGAGATTTCGTAGAGGTTGCGTAAGCCCAGCTAGGGTGACGCATACCTAGCCAACGCAGCACCAGCTAGGGTGATGTAGTCCAAGCTGGAGCAGTGTAGAGGCATCACAACACCAGTCAGGGTGATGCACTGGGGAAACTGGCCAGTTAAGGGCTGACGTAGAGGTTGTAGAGGAAAAAATGAGGGTTCCAGTGGGTCAGAAGAGTCTCGTGATTTGTAAATCCCGTTTGAGGGTGTGATACAACCATATATTTTGTCTCTGGGCGAAAGGTGCTTATTTTCGTGTAATTTATCTGTAGGGCCAACCATGTCTAGTTCCCAGAATGTTGTATTCAGATTCTGCATAATAATATAAACCCTCTAGATTTGTTGTACCAGTTTTCCCGCATTGGGTTTTTTCGGGTGCGTTTGTCCAAAAAATCGTGTGTAATCTTGTCACATGTGTGCATTATTTAGTAAATGATCTATAGATGTGTAGGTTGTAGTTTGTGTCCGCTTTAGTGTTTTTATGAATATTTTAGTTAAATAACTTGTTAATGTTAATGAAACAAGTACTAGATGTAGATCTAGATACTGTAATAGGGTTTATTTTTAGAAACTTTCACACCTTGGGGGCGCAACGATGGCAAGTCATAGATAACACAAAAGGGTTGAAGAGTGATAAACAGATGCTTAGTGAGGCAGATAAATTAATCATGATGTTTATTTCTTGGCTTGGCAGTGTAAACCAAGTGCTCTTCACTTTAGGTATGAGTGTGTCTAAGTCATGTGTTAATTTTAATTAAGCCCAGATGGTTGTATAAAGAAAAATAAATAAATGAAGTACTGTAAATAAAACTATAATGATAGTAAAATAAACAACTACACATGCATAGATCCAACCCAAAAGAAGGCTTCCCAAACAACTAGTCTAAAAAGTGGGTGAAATTGACTCAAAACACACAATATGGCCAAAAGGTATAAGGTCTAAGGGACATGGATCTAGTGACTCGTATCTGCTAGAAATGACGTAGAAAAACAACAAGAAACCAAAGGGGAAAACTGCTGCAAAAAGGGAGGAAAAATGTTAAAACCCTTAGGTAAATACCAAATAAAACTCAAGAGGGGGTTTTGGATGGAATAATAATTGATAAAAAAAGGACCTGAAAGAAGGATAAATCAGAGCCTGAAACAATGGCTGAAAGCACTACAAATCTCAGACTACCTACTCAGCTAAACTCCTCCTAGAAAGGTGGACGTGTACTGAAACCCCAAGGGGCTTGGTTTTACTTCAAGGAGACAATATGAGGATATACATTCCTAAGACGGGTTGAGATAGAAGTCAGACAACCCAAAACAGTGCTTGCGGAAAACCTTGACTCTCACAGAAAAACTTAGAAAAAAGTTGCAGCTCGCAGGCACTGACCTATAAGCTATGGAAATCACAGTTTCTGGGATAATAGGTGCAAGTTTAGGTAGAAATCGCATGTTCTGGGCCAAAAAGTGTGAGTTCCAGTTCCTAGATCCTCGGACATCAGGTTGCAAAAATTTTTCCGTCTCTGGCGCGACTGATGTCTGTTACCTGCAGAAAACACTCAAAAACACCTGGAAGTTAAAATGTTTACTGTTTTAGGGCATAAAAGTCAAAAAAGAACATTTAAAGACTGAAAACAGCTAAAGAAAAACCGTAGTTACTGAAGCTACTGGTCACGTAGGAATCTGAATAACAACAGTGGAGTCACCAATTGTTAGCGTAAATTATTAACACAAGTGTACGAAAAAAACTCACTTTAGATGTGTTTGAAAAACAACCCTAACAACAAATATGGTTGCCTAACTTCTTTAGATCTGCAATCGACAGTTAAAACAAATGCTGCGAAAAACTAGATCTATGCAGTAAAAGTAGTTAAACAGTGAAAAGAAATAAGAATTGCTCCATGCATCCAATAGAAAAGACAAGATATAAATAATTTTGAATATATTATAATACATGGGAAGGGAAAAAATAATAATGTTACCAGTCCCCCTCAATGGGATGTGTTCTTGGATGTTCTCAATGCATTAGATCCATAAGTTTTTCTCTCTCAACGGTGCAGAAAACCCAAAATGTGTTGAACTCTATGGGAGCTTAAGAAGCAAAGAAATTAGTAGCAGCAATGAGAATGATTAAAGCACAACAATGAAAGTGATAAAAGTCAAGAATGAATGGAAAACCCTCCTATTTATAACAAAACATTGATTTATCCTCGATAATGGCACATAATAAAATTTTATTAACCAAGATCTAGATCTAATCGCTTGGAAATTTTATTATATTTTGTTGGAGGGAAAAGACATTTAAATTGGTTAAATTCCTTGATTTAGAAATAATAAATAAATAAATGATTTATTTATCATTTCAAGAATGTGGTTAAGGAATAATTTAAAAATAATGATTTGTTTAATTATTTCTAGGTGATTTTGTCAAACTTAAGAAGGAATAAGAACTAAATAATGATATAAATAATTATTCCTAGAGAAAAATAAGAAAAATAATGATTTATCTAATTATTTCTCATAATTGGGTTAAATATGACTAGTAATATTATTTAAACAGTGATTTAATTAATCATCCCTAGAGGGAAATCAAATAAATAAGGATTTATTTAATTATTCCTCACGGGGTTTCTTATTTTAACCAAAAATAAATTAATAAAATATGGTTTATTAAATTATTTCTTATAGTGGAAGCAATTTTACTATGGTAAAATTGGTCTTACATGGTGTACTTCGATCCAACTAATGGTAAATGGTTAGGTGACCAAATTTTGGTGTAACAAAAGCCAAACCACAAGAGGATATGGAAACACATGGTAAGGTCTCAACCTCTTGGATAGATTTTATTGCTGCACTTAGAATGCAATTTTATCCATGATCTTATATGCAAAAGGCTATTATGGATTGGAAGAATTTCAAACAATTAAAGGGTCAAAGTGTGCAAAGTTACACTCAAGAATTTAGAAGAAGGTGTTTGATACTAGGTGTAGGCCTGAATTCACAAGACACATTGTTGAAATATATTGGGGGTTTACACGGTTATTTATGGCATACTATCATTATGTTTAATCCTACAAGTTTAGATGAGGTTTGTGTTCAGGCAACACATCTTGAAGAAAGAGGGAAAAATATTTCACAAGAGGATAGCAAGAAGGCATTTACACATGGAGACAAGGGTAAGAGTAAATTCAAAGGGAAAGGAAAAAAGAATGCATCCATCAAGAAGAAAGGAGATAAATTAACATGAAAATATTGTTCCAAAGTGGGTCATGATGAAGATCATTGTTGGAAGCTTCATCCTGAGATGAAACCAAAGAAGTTTAACAACAAAGGGAAGCAAAAGACAACTGCAACTAAACAACATGACTTAGGTTTCGATTCGGGGGACGAAACAAATGTCAAAGAAATGGGAATAAAAGGTAAGGACATAGAAATCACTAGCTCTTCAAGTTGTAGTAATGATACTCAAGATGAGAAAACTAGAATTGAACTTTTCCATATTCAGGTTATTTCAAAGCCCACCAAAATTGATACACTCTTTGATAGTGGTTCACAAGAAAATTTGATTTCCTAAGACTTAGTGAAGAAGTTAAATTTAGAGACCTTTCCTCATCGAAGACCTTATAATTTAGGTTGGATATGAAAGAATGCAAAATTACAAGTTACGAGGAAATGCATACTTAAATTTTCAATTACAACAAACTTTCTTGATGAAGTTGAACTTGATGTAGTTCCACTTGATATTTCCGGAATTGTTTTGGGAAGCCCATATTTGTATGATAGAAAAGTTATTTTTAATTTCCATGAAAACAAGTATCACTTGTTCAAATATGGTATTGAGTAAATTGTTAGAGCACATCGACATAAACTAAATATTTCACTTGTAAATGAAGGACAAAGGAAGAGACTCATTAACTCTAGCAAGAATTTTGTGCTTTTAATGGTCAAACAAAAGAATGATGTTGAAAATGAAGCTTTTCACGGTTGTGACTCAATATTGTAATCTTATTTGGTTGAGGTCGTTAACCAAAACGATGAGATGTTTCAGAAGCCAAAAGGATTTCCTCCCAAGAGAGGAATCCAACATGAAATACAATTGTAGCAAGATTGTCCTCTTCCTAACATTGGCATGTACAGGATGCCAGTGATGGAAAGTGGAGAAATTAAAAAGAAAAATTAAATTTTTTGGAAAAAGGGATCATCAAACCAGGTACTTTGCCATGTGGGTCACCTATTGGTTTTTGTGCAAAAGAAGGATGGAACATGGCGCATGTGTGTGGACTTTCATGCATTGAACAAAATTATGATAAAGAATCGTTACCCACTTCCTAGAATTGATGATTTACTTGATCAATTGAAATATGAAAAGTATTTTACTAAGTTGGACTTAAGGAGTGGATATCATCAAATTAGAATTGCTGAAGGTGACATATGGAAGATATCATTCAAAACAAAACTAAGTTTGTTTAAATGGCTAGTTATGACTTTTTGTCTTTGCAATGCTCTTGCTACCTTTATGCGTGTGATGAATGATGTATTGAGGCCATTTCTAGATGATTTTGTGATAGTATACTTAGATGACATATTGATTTTCAGTAAATATCGTGAAGAAAATGTCATGCATGTCAAAAATTTACTTGATGTCTTGAAGAAAGAACAATTGTTTTTAAAGATGTCAAAGTGCGAGTTTGGAAAAAATTCTTTAGTGTATTGCGGTTATATTGTTGGAGGAGGTGAATTGAAAATAGATCCGTCCAAGATTGATGTCATTTTTAATTGGCCAAAGTCCAAAAAAACTATAGAGGTAAGAAGATTTTTGGGAGCAACCCAATATTGGAGGAAGTTTATTGCTAAGTTCTCCTCTATCACAGCTCCATTGTATGCATTGAAAAGTGTGAAGTAGGTCTTCTAGTGGGGAGGTAAAAAACAAAATTCATTTGATGCATTGAAGGAAAAGATCATTTCAGCCCTAGTACTTGCACTTC
The DNA here is from genome assembly GCA_034641835.2 of Pinus albicaulis. Taxonomy (NCBI): domain Eukaryota; kingdom Viridiplantae; phylum Streptophyta; class Pinopsida; order Pinales; family Pinaceae; genus Pinus; species Pinus albicaulis. The sequence continues at coordinate 528,142,500 of CM076572.1, forward strand.
CATACTTGAGACACTCATTTTAAATTTGGGCTGATTCTAGTGACTATGCCATGGGTGTAGTCCTCATGAAATACGGCAAGGCCATCTTTTTTCATTTAGAAAGTTTTAATGGTGCAGTAATTAACTATCCTATATATGACAAGGAATTGTATGCATTGGTGCAAAGTGTGAAAAAGTGGAAACATTACTTGATGGGTAAAGAAACAATCATTCACACTAATCATCAACCATTGTAGTATTTTCATTCACAAACAAAGTTGCATCAATCAAGGCACTTTCGATGGATGGGGTTTCTTCAACAATTCCACTTGGTGATAAGGTATAAGAAAGGTATCTACAATAAAGTTGCTATCATGATTTCTAGGGCTATTTTTAGTGCTGCTACTATTCCTAAGCATAATTCTATTTTGCATGATATCTATGTTGAACAATATGCTTTAGAGATTTATTTTCAAGATGTATATGCAATTTTAAGTCAAGGGAACCACGTAAAGGAATTGGATTATCACATGCATGATAACTTGTTATACCATCTTGGTAAGCTTTGTATTCCACGAGGAGAAAGATTCAACATTATAAGAGAGGCACATACTTCTCTTATTACTGGTAATTTCAGTGTAAGTAAGACAGTGGCACATATATAAAGGTATTGTTATTGGCCTTTTATGCTTGAAAGTTTGTCTCGTTTTATTAGAGGTTGTTCATTATGTGCTGTTAGTAACCCCAACCATAGAAAGTTATATTGTACACACCACTTCTAGTACCTTCTCGTACATGGGAGATTTTTTCTATGGACTTTGTTGGAGGTCTCCCTATGTAAAAAAAGGAATCATGATTATCTTTTTGTAGTTATGATAGGTTCAACAAAATGTTTATTTTGATGCCTGTTAAACGTTATTTTGTCACCATGAAATTTGACTGTCTATATAGGTTCATCACTACCTATATTATGGTCCCTTAGAGGTAAAAAAACCTTAATGTTCCTAAACCAAGTCTTGGAATTGGAGAAAAGCTCATTAAAACCCTAAAAAATCTAACTCCGCACTTTTCCTAGCTCTTTCCTGCGGATCCACAGATATTTGTTCTATAGCCTACGGTACATCCCGCACGTTCTACTTATAAAACCTGCGAACCCCCATAAACAATCAAATAAAGGAAAAAGTAAGTTCTATAAGCCCAGCTGGACGAATATTCTCCCAACTAGAAGCTTCTAGAGGCGCGATCAGTTCGAGCTTTATCCCTCCACTCATGGAGCTCTATCCCTTCACTCATGGAGTTTATCCCTTGGTATATGGATCTCAAATCCCTTTATGAGAGGAATCCAACCCCCTCTTCATGGAATTGAAACTACCTCCATTTCCCTATAAATTGAGCTCATGTTTCAGTCTCAAGGGTATACACACATGTGGTAATTGCTAAAGAAATTCTCAAGAGAGCATACTCTCTATACTAGTCATTTTTGGTATGAGAATGATCACACACTCATGCCCATAACTTCATGCTAGTTCAGAGAGAAGAAGGCTTGTCAATCTGAAGGAGGAATGATTGTTCAGGACACTAGGAGGAACTTGTGCAACATCAAGGTGACAAGTTGTAAAGTTACTCTTTTCATACAAGATAATACATATGGATCTTCTTTTCTCATTGAGTTGTTCTTGTGTCTATTTGAATAATTCAATACTTGGATTCCTTTATCACTGAGTTAGATTAGCTGTTCTTAATTATTATATGTTGCAGGTGCTTTTAATTCTTTTGTCTGTTTTTGATTGCAGGTTTTCATTAATGAAGAAGCCTCTTTGGAGCGACTGGATAAAAGGCTGCATCGAATGTCAAGTTTCAAGGTAGGGGCATGTCCTTTTTCTTTGTTTATAATAATTTTGAATTTCAAATGATCTAGAGAAAACAATTTACAAATGGATTTTTTTTTCTAGTTATCCGTAGGATACTAGGGAGATTGCTCTTGTCCGCAAGAGGGATTTATCTGCATAACAAAATGGCGACTCCGCTGGGGATTAGAACTTAGTTTTCCTTCTTATTTTTTAGTTTGAATTTTAAGAGTCTTATAATTTTGATTAGTCTAAAAAACTGGGTTGGGTAGATAACTTATCAGAATCCCTGAAAAGAAAATTATAATTTTTATTTTTATTTTTTCTGTATTTTTCTTGGCCTCCGCAGTTTTAGTTCAAAATGGTGTCGTACCACACTGTTCTCCATTGAAACCTGCGGACTTGTGAAATTTTTTTGAAAAATTAAGAATTCTCTTTTTAGGAGCCAGGTTACTAGATTCTCTGTGTTTTCCCTAACTTGTCTTGACTGTCAAAGTCTTATGTGTGAGTTTCTTTCAACAACTTTTGTGTTTGAATGATTTTTCATCTGATTTGCATTTTACAAGTGAGTGTTTTCTCTATTTTCTTACTGCTTTATATCAAAAACCGTCATATACCTTAGCTTACTGGTATACTGTTGTTTTCTTGCTGAGCCATTGAACTTGTTGTGAACCTTGTTTTTATGAAAATTGATTTTTATTTTCATTTGCAAATTTAGAAGAGTCTTAAGCTTACTAAGACTTGAATTTCACATTAAACCATTTGTTGGATGTTTTTGTTTCTTCATGGTAGAAATTATTCTTGGTTCAATCATAAACTAAGAGAAAACGTCCTCAAACTTTCTAGATAGAGTTCAAAATTAGAGTCTTTTCTTTTGGTTTTGAAATTGATGTTTTTAGGAGTTTTAGATATGGTTTTCTTTTTGGAAATGGTTTGTTTAATGATTCATAGTTTCTGATCTATTTGATAAAGGATTTCGTTTTGAACAAGTAATTGATAATTTTATGAAATTGAGTTCTCAAAGAAATCGTCTTCTTTTCAAAGATTTTTTTTTACAAAAGAAAGAATTGGTGCTTTAGAAAATTGTTAAATCTCTCAAATATTTCCCTTAAATAAGTTTCGTTGAAAATAAAAGAGTTGCACGTTCATATAGATGCATTTAGTGTATTTTTGAGTCGGGTCATAAAACATCATTGAAGTTTCACTTCCATACCTTTTGTCTTAAGAAATAGCCAAATTAAAAACAACACTTTAATAAAATTAATCTAGATATTTTTTACATTTTCTAGGGCTCTTTTCCACCAACATAGCTTAGGCTAGTGTCTTGGAACAGGTCGTAATTAAGATTCCAAGATCGTTCAAACAAACAAGTAGCAATCTTGCGGTAGGAAAAATCCAATTGTAACATTTGTGCTATGGGAAGCTCTTCTTAAAAGAGTCAAGCACGAGATCATGTCTAAACCAATGAGGCAATCATACTTATCTCATTGGGAAAGATAGAATATGTGAACGTATTAGAAACGGTAAACCTCAAATAGACCATTGTCGAGGAGCCTGGGGTCACTTGTTGGTAAAACTTGGATTATATCAAGGAGCCTTCAAGGGGATTGAGCTAGTTACTCTGCCCAGGTACATTTATTCCCATTGGTGACCTTAGTGGCTATAAAATTTAGGATTATTTCCTAAGGTGACGGTGGAGGGAAGGTCCCACTGTACCTGGAGTAGACATCGACTAGACTCAATTGGAATTTCCAGAGGGTTCTCTTCAATTCGAGATGTTTTAAGTGGAGAAACTTGCACCAGACTGTTTCATTAAGTAGGTTGTTAGGGTAGCTGTTCCAACCAACATTTCTGCATTAAAATTCTATGATGTTGGATTTCATCACCTAGTGTTGTTAGTGTGGGAATCTATTGTTTGTGTGTGGATTGTTCTCTTATATTTGTAGGCGTGTGATCAATTTGATTGTTTCCTTAGAGACTTTAAGAATTTTTTTTGAAATTTTCTTTGATTTCGTGTGTTAAAATTTTTAATCGTGGCTGAATTACCTAAAAAATAATGTAGAATGCAAGGGAAACCCCCCGAGTACACACCAAGCTAGTTAGAAAAAATTAAATCCGAGAAAGGACAAACATCAAGGACTGGATCAACTGAACATGAAGAAACATTAATAATTATTCATCCTGAATATGAAGTAGATCAACCTCAAACAACAGAGAGTTCTCAAAGAAGAGTTTCAATTTCTGAACTAGTTGAACTTGTTTCTAAAACTAGTGAATTATCAGCTACTGAGCCTGAAATTTCGGAACCATAAACTAAACCTGCTATGTCTGAGCTTTCTTACGAGTTCATCACTCCAACACTTGGTCGTCCTGATTCACCTAGAGTGAAGTATCGTATCACTGAAAATCTTCCTCCTAGTCTCATTAGTATTGAAGAAGTTACCGACACAGAGGAAGAAGTTGTTCTTCCTTCACATCAGGAATATTTAGATCTTAGGCCAAGTGAATCAATTTACTATATCCCTTTCAAAAAATATCCTTGGTATTCTCAGTTGATAGACTTTCTACACAATACTGGTCTAAACTATTCACCACCCCGAATTCATTTTTACGCCATACCAGGAGGTTACAGACCTCTATTAAACATGTTAGGTGAGTCATCAATGTTTTCTGCATCACCACAATCATATTTGTATGGTGGTCCGTCTGTTCCTGTGGGATACCAGTCACTTTCTGGTACTTTCTCAAGAGCAGATCATTCTCCTGACAAACATATACCATCATCTAGTCCAAATGAATCACATACTGAAACTTTGAGTGCGGAACACATTTACATAATGTCTGGACAAATTCCTAACCCTGACCCTCAAGGTAGTAATTTACCGTCTGGGGGGAAACCTCAAGGAAGTAATTTACCACGTGGGGGGTAGACTCAGACAGAACATACCTCAAGGAAAATATCTACCTCAAGGAAAATACATACCTCAAGGTCAGTACATACCTCAAGGACAATATCAACCTCAAGGGAAGTACTCATTTCCGGGTCAGCAACTATAGGTTTTAACCCTGAACATAAATTATCTACACACGAATCTTATAACAGAAAATAAACAATAGCGAGAGCATAAAACATAAAACAGATAAACACAAAGATTTTCCCCTGGATCCCAAATCGGGATGACTAGCTTGATTTTTCATTATATTCCTTTTAGTGTTACAACACATATATATACATGCCAAAGCATACATAAACCCCAATCCATAAACCCTGGATTAGAACATAACCGTAGTTCCCTTGAACGGATCTACAATAATACCAAGGGTCGAAAACCATCGTACCCCAATACCATGTGCAAAACCATGCACAAAACCACGGACGCAGACTACCCACCGGAAATTAAGGACCAAAAATTTCAGAACCTTTGCCCAGACCCGACGGGGGCTACTGGAATGGTCATTGCGCCCGATTGCAGGGGGGCTATCCACCCCCCTCTTATATACACCCCGACGCGTGTAGTCGTGTCAATGCACTAACACATACCCAGCATTCTCCCACTTGTTGTTTTCTTTCCACAGGGGGCCACAGGAGAGCTTAGTGATTGGGCCAATTCTTCAACACCCATTGTTTCTCTACACCAAGAGAACTTCTGAGTGCTCACAGACTTTGTCAATGCATCTGCAACATTCTTCAAAGTGTCCACCTTTACCGGCAACACCCTTTTAGCCTCAACCATATCTCTAACAAAGTGATATTGAACATCAATGTGCTTTGTCTTTGAATGATAAGCAGGGTTCTTAGCCAAGAAAATTACACTTTGGCTATCACAGTCTATCCTTATAGCTTGCTGTACCAACCCCATACTTGAACACAATCTTTGCAACCAAACTGCTTCCTTGCTTGCATGAGTGGCTTCTATGTATTCTGCCTCTGTAGTTGAAAGAGCCACTACAGACTGTCTTTTACTCATCCAACTGACTGTGCCTCCAAATAGGCTAAACACATACCCACTTGTAGATCTTCTTTGGTCCAGATCTCCAGCCCAGTCTGCATCAACAAAACCACGAATGTTCAACATTCTTTCCAATCCTGGTCTTCCCTGGTAGCACAAGCCATAATCACTAGTGCCACGTAAATATCTGAAAACCCGCTTCACTACTGTCCAATGCTCCTTCCCTGGGTTTGACATAAACCTGCTCAATACTCCCACTGCATGTGCAATGTCTGGTCTAGTACAGACCATTGCATACATCAGGCTACCCACTGCACTTACATATGGAACACGGGACATATACTCCTCTTCTTCTTGTGTCTTGGGACACTGTTCAGCAGACAGCTTTACACCTACAAGAATAGAAACATTCACCGGTTTACTATCCTGCATATTGAACCTCTGCAACATAGTCTCGACATACTTCCTCTGGTTTAACCAGAGCTTCCTCTTTGCCCTATCTCTCTTAATTTCCATGCCCAAAATATAGTTTGCAGCACCCAGATCCTTCATGTCAAATTTGGAGAACAGTTGGGTCTTCAAATCTTGGATAATTTCTTTGTCATTTCCAATCAACAACATATCATCCACATACAAGACCAGATATATAACATGATCACCAATTAATTTAAAATAAACATAATGATCTTCCTTGCTTCTGGTGAAGCCAAGTCCCCGTATATAGGTATCAAATTTCTGATACCACATCCTTGGTGACTGTTTTAACCCATACAGAGACTTCTTCAACCTGCATACCAGTTCTTTCTTACCCTTCACCATAAAGCCTTCACGCTGCTTCATGTAGATCTCCTCTTCTAGATCCCCGAGAAGAAAAGTTGTCTTCACATCCATTTGTTCTATCTCAAAATCAAATGCAGCAGCAACATATAAAAGTAATCTAATAGAAGTAACCTTGGCAACAGGAGAAAAAATATCACCAAAATTAATTCCCGGCACCTGGGAATAACCTTTCGCTACCAACCGAGCTTTGTATTTCTCCACCTTGCCTTCTACATTCATCTTCTTCTTAAACACCCATTTTCTCCCAATGGGCTTCCTTCCAGCCGGCAACTCCACCAAATCCCATGCATCATTTTTGTGCAAGGATGCCATTTCATCAACCATGGCCTCCTTCAATAGTTTTCCATCCTCTGAATCTACTGCCTCCCTGACAGTTCTGGGTTCATCATCAGTTATAGTTAAGGCAAAACCTGAACAGAAAGCAGATGGACTATACCTTTCCGGTTGCCTTCTTTCCCGAACTGATCTTCTCAAAGCTGGAGTTTGTGGCTCTTCTTCTTCTGAGTCTTCTTCTGTTGTAGAGTCTGATTCATCCTCCTTTAGCTCAAACTCTATCTTCTCAGGTTCCTTTGGTAGGATTTCATGTTTAACAATATCTTTCACTTCTCTAAACACCACATCTCGGTTGTACACAACCTTCCTTGTTTCTGGGTTCCAAAGCTTGTAACCCTTTAAACCATCCTTATACCCAATAAAGATGCACCTTTCAAATTTATTATCCAACTTAGTCCTTTTCTCCTTTGGAACATGTACATATGCATCACATCCAAATACCCTTAGATGTGAAAGAGAGGGTTTCTTACCAGTCCATACCTCATGTGGGGTCTTATCCTCCAACGCTGATGAAGGTGATCTATTAACTAAGTAACATGCAGTCTCCACTGCCTCTGCCCAGAATTCTTGTCCTAACCCTATACCACTGAGCATGCTTCTTGCCTTTTCCATCAGTGTTCTATTCATTATTTCTGCAACTCCATTTTGTTGGGGTGTGTATGGAGTAGTCTTCTATCGTGCTATACCACACTTCTTACAAAACTCTTCAAATTCATTCTTGCAGAACTCCCCACCATTATCTGTCCTCAGCGCCTTTATCTTCTTCTCTGTCTGGTTTTCCACCAGAGCCTTAAATTCTTTAAATCTGTCAAAAGCTTCATATTTCTTCCTCGAGAAATATATCCATGTATTCCTTGAGAAGTCATCTATGAATGAAACATAGTACACAGACTTTCCCAGTGATGGAACTGACACAGGCCCAAACACATCACTGTGCACAAGTTCTAATATCTTGTTTGCCCTCTTAGCACCCGAAGGAAAACTCACCCGATTCTGCTTCCCATATACACAATGTTCACAGAAATCGAAATCCAGAGAACAATTAGACATACCTTCTACCATACCATCTCTATGCAGTATCCGAAGACCCTTCTCTCCAATATGTCCAAGCCTTTGATGCCATAGCATGGTCTTTTCTCCAGAGACAGCTAGACTTTCCGTCCCACTTTCAGGAACCACAGAACTGTTACACCCATCAATAACAGTGCTACCTTGTAGCTTGTATAGAGTTCCAGTCCGAACTCCCCGCATTAATACCGGTGCTCCCCGAACCATCTTGCAGGCATCTTTCTCGAACACTGTTTTTACACCTGCATCATCCATCTTGCTTACAGAAATCAGATTTCTGGCCAATGCAGGAATATGCAGAACACCGGGAAGTGTTCTAATCCTTCCACCTTGTAGCTTCAACTTGACCTTTCCACGTCCGATGATTCTGGCCTTCCTATCATCCCCTAGGAAGACATCACCACCATCATATTTCTCATACTCGCAGAACCACTCCCTATGGGGAGTGAAGTGAAAGGATGCACCTAAGTCAATCAACCATGACTCATGATCTACATGTGTATTTGAAGAAGAAGCCAAATACACATCCCCACATTCATCCGAGGTGGTTTTTGCCTCTGCAGAAGGAGCTTCATCAGATCCCTTTCCTTTCTCAGGAGCTTTAGATCTGCATTCCTTTTTGTAGTGTCCTTCCTTTCCGCATTTCCAGCACACCTTTACAAACTTTCCGGGAGATTTAGATCTCCCTCTAGATTTAGATCTCCCACTCGAAACCTTATTCTTGTTTCTGTTCTGGGACCTTCCTCGTACAGATAAGGCATCTCCATTCTGACCCTCCATATTTCTTCGTCTCATTTCCTCCGACAGCAAGGCTGAGACAATGTCATCAAAGTTCAAGGTAGTTGTATTGCTACCTATTGCAATAACCAGACTGTCCCACGAGTCTGGTAGAGAACACAACAAAATGATGCACTTATCTTCATCTGAGATTTTAATATCAACAGATGACAACTGACTTACCACAGTATTGAAGGCGTTCAGATGCTCTGTCATCGAATCTCCATCCTTCATCCTCAGGTTATACAGCTTTTTCCGCAGGAACAACTTATTCACCAGAGAATTAGATTGGTACAAAGTCCCTAGCTTTTCCCACAAGGTCTTCGCCATAGCTTCCCCAGATACATTCAACAATACTGAATCTGAGACACACAATCGTATTGTGCTTTTAGCCTTCCGATCCAGTTTCTTCTAGTCTTCATCTGCATTCCTGTTGGCTTAGTACCTGGATCTACCGCGATCCACTGATCTTTATCCACCAGTAGATCCTCCATCCTGAGCTTTCACAACTCAAAACTTTGACCAGTAAATTTCTCGATCTCTATCTTTCCGCCACTCGCCATCTTCTCTCACGGCAAGAATCGATCCCGCAGATCTCCCACTGAACAAGGTCTACCTCAGGCCCAAACTAAAAATCCTCAGCAGCAAAGGCGTCCCCTTGAAGCCGAAACAACTCTGATACCAAATGTAGGTTTTAACCCTGAACATAAATTATCTACACACGAATCTTATAACAGAAATAAACAATAGCGAGAGCATAAAACATAAAACAGATAAACACAGAGATTTTCCCCTGGATCCCAAATCGGGACGACCAGCTTGATTTTTCATTATATTCCTTTTAGTGTTACAACACATATATATACATGTCGAAGCATACATAAACCCCAATCCATAAACCCTGGATTAGAACATAACCGTAGTTCCCTTGACCGGATCTACAATAATACCAGGGGCCGAAAACCATCGTACCCCAATACCATTGCAAAACCATGCACAAAACCATGACGCAGACTACCCACCGGAAATTAAGGACCAATATAACACATACCCAACAGCAACCTCTTCAAGGATAGTACCCTATACCAGGGCAACCGTCTTTCCAAGGAAAAAAACCTCCTTTAGGGCCACAGTTCTACTCGGAACAACAATTGTTTCAGGGAGGTGGGAATTATCCAGCTAATTATCAGACTTATGTTCCAAATTCTCAACCTGGTTAGGTCTATTCTATGCAACACAACCTTCAATAGGACCTTTATCCTGGAGTAAACATGGTGTGGGATCCATCCCAAGTTCAACAGATTTTGAAACCTAACATGCAAGTACCCTATAATCACTCTGGTCATCCAATTGGTTACAGTCAAATCTAGTAACCTGTCCAACCTGCGATTCAAGTTATACCATAGGTATCTGCACCTGATACAGTTCAGCAGCCTTGTCCAAGTACACCTAGAACTCCGCCTCAAACTGTTGCACCAACTTCTGTTCAAGCTACCACACCTATCCCTGGAGTTTCTACAACCCCTATTTCTACAACTGCTCAAGTATCACAACGAATCCCTATAGTCTCTGCACCACAACCGGGACCCATAGTCCAGACTACTGTTCAGATGCCTATAGGAAAACCTGGTACAAGTACAATTGTAACAAGCCAACCTCAGTTTGTTTATCAACTGTATCAAGGGTAGTATCAATATGAGCCTGTAGCACAAAATCCAGTATACCAACATCAATCGTACCCTGGTTACACGTATCAAATACTAGCTCAACCCCAATATGGTCTAGCTAATATTAGTTATCCGGGAGGTATTCCAATCCCAAATGCATAGGATTTTCAAGGATATCCTGGATATCGTCGTCCTAGTATTGGTATAGTTCCGCAAGGTTATCAATTTTCTCAGCAGGACCCTAACCTTCAGTTTCCATTCATTGCAACTTTAGATTTACTTGATTTTTCACACCTAACGAATGATCCAATCTATTATCTTCCGTATTGGCCGCCAATGCCAAATAAGTTTCCCAATGATATTCCTAAACTTGAAGGAAAATCAGGACATGACCCCTCAAATCATGTCATGATTTACCACCTCTGGCGCGAATCCAACTCTTTGATTAATAATTGTGTTGGGGTTCTAGTGTTTTGGCCAGATTGGCAAGACCAAAAGACTAGACAACATCATAACAACTTTAGGATGCTAGGATCTAGCCCTCCTGGATCCGGAGAGGGATCTCTCCATAAAAGCAAAGAATGATATATCTTTGAAGCTCAAAATGAGGTATTAGGCTAGGTATGAAGCAAAAATGGGGTTTAAATTGGTTTGGTTGGTTGTTGGGTTGGATATCATTAACTGAGATGGTTATGGAATGAAAGAAACGAAGCAACAAGATGTTTCAGCAAAAGAGGATAGGTTAAGAAAGTGTTATCCATTGGGCTATGGAGTCATGAAAGGGGATTACTTGCATAACAACTATCCAAGGCTTTCCATAGGGCAAGTCATCTATAGCAAAGGATATTTTAGATAGATGGTGTAATGGAACATTAAGGAGTAAAAGTGAAAGAAGGAAGGAAACCCAAGCGAAGTCTGGAGATCAGGTCAGATATCATTTAAATCCAGACCTACTTTGACATACTCAAAGGAAACTCTTAATGAAGATACAAAGGGCAGCTTAAGATCAGGTCAGAGGTAATTTAACTCCAGGCCTGCTTCAGCATATTCCAAGGGAAAAATAGAGATAATATTTAACACAAAACTGGGCCTAAGATCAGAGAAGGGCCTTTAACCTTCAATGCTTTTGACACTAGCTCAAGGGATCTTAGAAAGGCCAATCTGTTGGAAAAGGACCCCAGTGGATAGGGCTCACACTAAATCCCTGGTATCCCAATTCTTCCAGCTTAAACCCAACCAGAAAATCTAAGCAACAGACCCCGAATTCACACATTAGTAAGCATGGGCCAGACCAACGTCTCTAACTGGTTAAATTGCATGAATTTGCTCTTAGATACACATTAAGCAGAAAACATCATAGACAAGAAGAACAGTGGGCATTAGGGTACCATCCAGGGGTATATCCTAAGCCTGATTTACTGATTCTTATCGAAGAAATATGAACAACATGATTAAAATGAAATAAGACAAGAAACATCACCCGTAATATAGACTAGGATCCTGTGAAATTGCTTGATTAATTGACGTGCAAAACCAGTAATATACACTGAGCTCAATGGCTGATTACAGTCCAAAATTCTCCTCCTAGCCTACTAAATTACAAAATACTAAGCGACCTCCCCCAAAACTATTCTAATAGTCGAACGAATCCCTCTAACAGCAACAACAACAACAACAACAACAATATGTTCTTTAGGGGTTCTTATAGGAGAATGGATAACTGTAGTAGTAGATGTACATTTAATTGATCTCATTAAGATAGAGTGGAGAAAGAGGTCATGCCCACTCGCTTAATGGCTCTGCATCGCTGTATTACTCTGTGGTATGGTCTGGGAGTCTTTGTCAGGTCGATATTTGACCTTGGATGTGTTCTTTAAAGTCCTTTAGCTGTATGGTACTCTGTGGTAGCCTTCTGAAATAAGTGACATGGAAAGAAGGTCTGTAGGTCTTCCATGCTTCCATTACTGTAGTCCTGAGAGTCTTTGGAAGCTTCTGTCAGTGAAATGGCTTTTAAGAGCTCGAGGAGGCATGGAGACTTCTGTCGGAAGGTTTACTTTTCGAGAAAATGTACTGATGATGCTGAAGCACAGATATGGCTTGTTTCATGTGCTCTTTGGTCTTCAGACTACGTCTTCTTCCTTTGAACATGGGATTAAGGCGTTAAATATTCAATAACTGGCTTTAACCCCTTTAATCTGTCTCTGTTGTTTCACTTTGCTGCTACTGGATGATCTTTCTGCGCTCTCAGTCACAGTTACTGTGACTGTGGAGACAGTGAAATTACCACTCTTTAAAACCTGCAACAATGCAATAAACTCCTTATAAAAATCCAGGGGAGGTGGCAGAGAAATGCTACGGAGGCCTGTGGAGTGGTGGCGCAACTGTGGAAACAGTGGCCGTAGTGGGGAAAATGGTGAAAAACATGCAGAATGGTGAGAAAATGATATGCTGGAGGTTTGGTGTGAAAAAGGTCACAGACAGTTGGATCGGATGAAACAATAGTGATCAACCTCTAGGATTCATTGATGGAGGTGTTAACACGAAGTTAGGTAGAGAAAAACAACTTTAGTGTTGAAACACCAAAGTTAAACTTTGGGCAAACACAAAGAAAATCATGAAAAATGAATGAAAGCGAAGCCTTTGGATGGTGGGACCCGGCAGGCGGAGGGCGATTAGTTTTGGACCGTTGGATCTCAAGAGGAGATCAACGGTGGAGTTTAAGTGATGAAGTGAAAAGAGGCTCCGATGAAGAAATATGGATGAAATGCGCGATGTGATATGGGCCGTTGATCTGATCAGATAGATGGACGAGATTGATCATGGAGGTTGCGGGAGCAGCGGGGAAGGAAGGCGGTTTCAAGAGGAAAACTAGCGGTGTCGCGCAGCTTTAAGGCGGTTTAGAAATTCCTCAGAAAAAACACGATATATGTCACTGACCGACACGTGGCAAAACAAAACCACTTTCATCGCGTAACTTTGGAGTGTTAAATCCCGGATGCCAAAATAACGTGATATGCATGCTGGTTGTTAGATCTGGGACTGTGAGATCTAACAGTGGTGGATGGAGCGTGAAAAGGAAATATGCACTAGAAGTTAAGCGGTGAAAGTTCAATGGCGGGTTTGATCTCAGCCGTCGGATCTAAAATATGGACGGTCAAGATTAAAAGGGGAAGCGGAGGCAAAAAGGGTTATGTGAATGGGTGGGATGAATGAGGGATGTTGGATCTAACGGGATCAACGGCGGAGATCCAATCGGAAGGGGAGAAAGGTGGGGGAAATGAGTGGTGCGAAGATTAACATGGACAGTTGGATTAGAATGGACGAACGGCTAGGATTCAATCGAGGCTCGCCAATCGGGAGGGGTCGGTAACACGGGATTGCTGCAATTGGCGGTGATGCAATTGCGCGATAGCGGTTAGATCTGGAGACAGATCGACGGTCTATATGTAATCGGAGGGGTTAGTGAAGAGGGGCGATGGGCGCATTATGGAACAAGCGCTGGCTATCCGATCTTTTAAAGATCAACGGTCAAGATTGTAGCGGGAGTTCATAGAACAAAACTCAATCGCACTGGGGAAAATCAATTAACAAAGAATTGCGCACATATGAAACGCTTCGATTGCGATAAGCGCCCGGGGCTTTAGTGCTTGGTCCTAGGTGTGGGCATATGGTGGGGAAGTGGTTAAGGGGCTGGCCGAAAGGGGCTTAAGCCTGCTATATGGAAAAATGGGTTTTTGGCTTAAATTTAGTGTATTTTAAGGCCAAAAGAGGGATTTGGTAGAGAGAATAAGGGGTTTTAAAGCCAGACAAAGGGTACTTGAAAGGTTTTAAAGGGGATTTAGGATGATTTAGAGGGTAAAAATGGGGAATTAGGAAGGGGAGAAAGGTGATGAAAACAAAGGCTTTGTGAGAATGAAATAAGAGGGAAAAGAGGCATTTCTGGGCATTCTTCTTCACAAACAGAGAGGCCTTTTAACTAGGAACAATAGTGAGGATTTTTCAAAGGGCTACATATACAGGAGGCTTCAAGAATGATATGTTTTCAGAGGAAATGTATTTCTTGAAGGCTCAAAAACATTTTAGCCACTTGTTTTCTTGTCAAAAAATTCATAGGTGGCTAACAGTGGCTCCACATGGGGATGACATCTTCTTGAAGGTGTCAAGAATTCAGAAAATGATCTTTGGTGTAGGCCAGATGCCTGGTACTTGACAAATCCATTTTATTTCTTGGATCAGCTGCCACAATCAGGAAGACATTATATCAGCAGTAAAATTATCCCAAAAAACTACCTACCCATACTATTTTCCTAACATTTTTTCTTCTGGGTGCATTTAGACTTGCAGACCCTTTACATCATCAATTTTTTTTACAAACAAGAAAATAAACCTATTCTACTGCTACTCTTATTTCTCCATGAAACCAGATTAGACAGTTGGTCTCATAGCTTCTCTACCTAAACTATATCTGCTAGGATTAAACTGTCTAGCAGATTTCTTCTCTACATTCTAAGACAGAAATTGAAAAATAGTCAAGCCAGGATTAGACTTTATAGTCTTGCTGGACTTTGCAGAAATTAAAAAACAACTAAATAAATGCTCACAGGTTGAGCTTTATTGAGTTTTTCCTACCTACCCTACTCTAACTTGGAATCTTTACAAGTCTAGCTTTTAAACCTTCTCTTCCAATACAACCAGTCTATCAAGTGATCCCATGACTGGTCTGTTCTACTCATTTCCTTGAGCAGGCTGGATAGGCAGGGCCACTCCCATTCTCTTCATTCCTTAACAACAACTTTTAAAATTTTTCTTGTTTTCTGCAACATGCTGCTCAAAATGCTTTGATCCTTCTTCAAATTTTTGCAAGAAATGAACATAAGGATCATAAAATGATACATGATTATGAATATTTGGCAGGAAGGTTTCAACCATGATTTCTTCTTCTTCCGCTAGATCAAGAACAAGACCCTCTTGAGAAAGAGAATCTCCCTCATCTTCTTCATTTTATGAACTGGAGGACTCATCATATACTGCAGATGTGTCCTCTTGGAGCTCTGATATATTCTACTTTTATGGGCTAAGCTCTGTGAAAAGATCTATGCATTATTGAGCAGGGGTATGTTCCTTTGCTTCCTTTTTCCCAAGATAAGGCCCCTTAATTTCGACCTGCTCAAAAATTTCTTCCTTATTTTCCTCCTCATCCTCTGAGATGAAAGGCTGCTGATCTCCATTCGTATGCAAATTGCTACTGATGATCTGAGGTGTAACAAGTGAAGATTCAATGAATCTTCATCTATTACTATGATTTCATAACTTTCCCCATCAGTATCATAGATAGGCTGACTTGGTTCATTACTTATCTGAAGTTGCTTGACCTGATCTTCCTCCCACGAATCTACTGATGATGGTCCTGCAAGCTCGGCTTCCCTTTGGAAACAATCACCATCAAACAGATCATAAATAGGAAAATCATAACTGTAAGTAATGTTATCAATCCAACCTACTGGATTCTCAGCAAGTCCTTCATTTTGATTTACAGAGGAGTCCTCTAAATCTGTATCATCAAACTCATTAGATGAATGAGCAATATTATCTGTTCTATAAAATATTTCAGAGGTGGACTGTGTGTTTAATATTCGGTCCATCTCTTCTTCTTCCAACTGAGAGATCTCTCTTTTAACATAGACAGAAGAACAACAATCCTCTGTTTCTTGTACTAACCGATCTGGAGGCTAGATATCTTCTTGAGCCTCTTCTGTGGAATCTTCACTTGTGCTAGCAGGGAAACTCTGAGGATTTCATGATGTTTCCTGATCTCTTTCTGATTCAAGCAATTCCTCACGACCAGGGTGCCACTCTTCTAGTGGAATCTGAGATGAATTACCAGCAAGAGGGGGAGCCTCTAAGTGTGCTGGTTCTTCTTCTGCCTTAGATTCTGCATTTTCCATGTGGTCGTTTGTTTCCTCAATGCAACACTCCCTATTATCTTTTGTCATTAAGCCCTGATTTTCTCTAATCAACATATTACAAGACATGGGTAAGCAATCAGGTAGTTCTTGGTCACTTTCCTCTTCATCTTCTATATATTCTTGAGCATCATACATGTCTTACTCATTTTCTGGGTCTTGAGTTTGTTCTTGCTCTGAAAGAAGCATGGGCTGCTCTAAATAATCATCATTTGCATTTAAATTAGCCACATAAATCTCCACCACTTCACCAAATCTATGCACCAGTTTTATCAATTTATCCTCTAAAGCATCTAACTTTGCTTCTTGGTCCATATTTGGATCCATGTTTCTACAAAGAGGTCACTGCATCTTCTCAACCAGTTCAGAGTCTTCTACCAGTGGAGTCATTTGGTCTTTTAGGAATTATAGAGTGTGGAGTCACCAGGTGGATGAATTTGGATGTTTGAAACAGGCTGTTGTCCACCATCAACAACGAAATACCAATGTAAAGGCATTGGTTTGAGTTGTTCCCCAGCGGAGTTGCCATTATGTTGGTGACGACAATGAGACACCAGACCAGATATTAGCAGTTAAGGACTCTCAGATTTTCCCCAGTGGAGTCTCCATTGTGTTGCGGTTCCAGTGTTTTGGCCAGATTGGCAAGACCAAAAGACTAGACAACATCATAACCACTTTGGGATCCTAGGATCTAGCCCTCATGGATCCGGAGAAGGATCTCTCCATAAAATCAAAGAATGATATATATTTGAAGCTCAAAATGAGGTATTAGGCTAGGTATGAAGCACAAAGGGGGTTTAAATTGGTTTGGTTGGTTGTTGGGTTGGAGATCATTAACTGAGAAGGTTATGGAATGAAAGAAACAAAGCAACAAGATGTTTCGGTAGAAGAGGATAGGTTAAGAAAGTGTTATCCATTGGGCTATGGAGTCATGAAAGGGGATTACTTGCATAAAAAATATCCAAGGCTTTCCATAGGGAAAGTCATCTATACCAAAGGATCTTTTAGATATCTGGTGGAATGGAACATTAAGGAGTGAAAGTGAAAAAAGGAAAGAAACCCAAGCGCAGTCTGGAGATCAGGTCAGATATCATTTAAATCCAGACCTGATTTGACATACTCAAAGGAAACTCTCAATGAATATACAAAGGGTAGCTTAAGATCAGGTCAAAGGTCATTTAACTCCAGGCCTGCTTCAGCATATTCCAAGGGAAAAAAAGAGATAAGATTTAACACAGAACTGGGCCTAAGATCAGAGAAGGGCCTTTAACCTTCAATGCTTTTGACACCAGCTCAAGGGATCTTAGAAAGGCCAATATGTTGGAAAAGGACCCCAGTGGACAGGGATCACACTAAATCCCTGATATCCCAATTATTCCAGCTTAAACCCAACCAGAACATCTAAGCAACAGACCCCGAATTCACACATCAGTAAGCATGGGCCAGACCAACATCTCTAACTGGTTAAATTGCATGAATTTTCTCTTAGATACACATTAAGCAGAAGACATCAAGGACAAGAAGAAAATTGGGCATTAGGGTACCATACAGGGGTATATCCTAAGCCTGATTTACTGATTCTTATTGAAGAAATATGAACATCATGTTTAAAATGAAATAAGACAAGAAACATCACCCGTAATATAGACCAAGATCCTGTGAAATTGCTTGATTAATTGATGTGAAAAACCAGTCACATACACTGAGCTCAATGGCTGATTACAGTCCAAACTTCTCCTCCCAGCCTACTAAATTACATACTACTAAGCTACCTCCCCTAGAACTGTTCTAACATCGAATGAATCCCTCTAACAGCAACAACAACAACAACAATATGTTCTTCAAGGGTTCTTATAGTAGAATGGATAACTGTAGTAGTAGATGTACATTTAATTGATCTCATTAAGACAGAGTGGAGAAAGAGTTTGTGCCCACTCTGCTTAATGGCTCTGCATCGCTGTATGTACTCTGTGGTATGGTTTGGGAGTCCTTTTCAGGTCAATATTGGACCTCGGATGTGTTATTTAAAGTCCTTTGGCTGTATGGTACTCTGTGGTAGCCTTCTGAAATAAGTGACATGGACAGAAGGTCTGTAGGTCTTCCATTCTTCCATTACTGCGGTCCTGACGGTGTTTGGAAGCTTCTGTCAGTGAAATGGCTTTTAAGAGCCCGAGGAGGCATGGAGACTTTTTTCAGAAGGTGTACTTTCTGAGAAAATGTACTGCTGATGCTGAAGCGCAGATATGGCTTTTTTCATGTACTCTTTGGTCTTCAGACTGCATCTTATTCCTTTGAACATGGGATTAAGGTGTTAAATATTCAATAATCGGCTTTAACCCCTTTAATCTGTCTTTGCTGTTTCACTTTGCCGCTACTAGATGATCTCTCTGCGCTCTCAGTCACAGTGACTGTGACTGTGGAGACAGAGTGAAATTACCACTCTGTAAACCCTACAACAATGCAATAAAATCCTTATAAAAATCCAGGGGAGGTGGCAGAGAAATGCTGCGGAGGCCTGTGCAGTGGTAGCGCAACTGTGGAAACAATGGCTGTAGTGGGGAAAATGGTGAAAAACATGTGGAATGGTGAGAAAATGATATGTTGGAGGTCTGGTGTGAAAAATGTCGCAGACTATTGGATTAGATGAAAAAATAGTGATCAACGGCCAGGATTCGTTGATGGAGGTGTTAACACAAAGTTAGGTGGAGAAAAACAACTTTAGTGTTGAAACACCAAAGTTAAACTTTGGGAAAATATAAAGAAAATCATGAAAAATGAATGAAAGCGGAGCCTTTGGATGGTGGGACCCGGAGGGCGGAGGGCGATTAGTTTTGGACCATTGGATCTCAGGAGGAGATCAATGACGAAGTTTAAGTGGTGAAGTGAAAAGAGGCTCCGATGAAGAAATATGGATGAAATGCGCGATGCGATATGGGCCATTAATCTGATCAGATGGATGGACGAGATTGATCATGGAGGTTGTGGGAGCAGCGGGGAAGGAAGGCGGTTTCAAGAGGAAAACTAGCAGTGTCGCGCAGCTTTAAGGCAGTTTAGAAATTCCTCAGAAAAAATGAGATATATTTCGCTGACCAACACGTGGAAAAACAAAACCACTTTCATCGCGTAACTTTGGAGCGTTAAATCTTGGATACCAAAATAACGCGATATGCACGCTGGCCATTGGATCTGGGACTGTGAGATCTAATGGTGGTGGATGGAGCGCGAAAAGGAAAGATGCACTAGTGGTTAAGCGGTGAAAGGTCAACGACGGGTTTGATCTTAGCCGTCGGATTTGAAATACGGACGGTCAAGATTAAAAGGGGAAGCAGAGGCAAAAAGGGTTATGTGAACGGGCGGGATGAATGAGGGTCATTGGATCTAACAGGATCAACGTCGGAGATCCAATCAGAAGGGGAGAAAGGTGGGGGCAATGAGCGGTGTGGAGATTAACCTGGACCATTGGATCAGAATGGACTTACGACTAGGATTCAATTGGGGCTCGCCAATCGGGAGGGGTCGGTAACACGAGATTGGCGCGATTGGAGGTGATGCGATTGCGCAATAGCTGTTGGATCTGGAGACAGATCGACGATCTATATGTAATCAGAGGTGTTAGTGAAGAGGGGCGATGGGCGCATTGTGAAACAAGCACTGGCCGTTCGATCTTTTAAAGATCAACGGTCGAGATCGCAGCGGGAGTTCATAGAACAAAACTCAATCGCATAATAAATTAACAAAGAAATGCGCACATATGAAACGCTCCGATTACGGTAAGCGCTCGGGGCTTTAGCGCTTGGTTCTGGGTGCGGGGCATATGGTGGGGAAGTGGTTAAGGGGTTGGCCGAAAGGGGCTTAAGCCTGCTATATGGAAAAATGGGTTTTTAGCTTAAATTTAGTGTATTTTAAGGCCAAAAGAGGGATTCGGTAGAGAGAATAAGGGGTTTTAAAGCCATACAAAGGGTATTTGAAAGGTTTTAAAGGGGATTTAGGATGATTTAGAGGGTAAAAATGGGGAATTAGGAAGGGGATAAAGGTGATGAAAACAAAGGCTTTGTGAGAATGAAATAAGAGAGAAAAGAGGCATTTTTGGGAATTCTTCTTCACAAACAGAGAGGCCTTTTAACTGGGAACAACAGTGAGGATTCTTCAAAGGGCTATAGACACAGGAGGCTTCAAGAATGATATGTTTTCAGAGGAAATGTATTTCTTAAAGGCTCAAAAACATTTTAGCCACCTGTTTTCTTGTCAAAAAATTCATAGGTGGCTAACAGATTCCATTCGATTACGACTGTTTCAGAGAACGTTGATAGGTTTAGCTACAAAATGGTATATTGAACTACCACGTGGCTCATTCAACAATTTCAATGCTTTCGTAACAATTTTCTTAACACATTTTCAGTTTCCATTCAGATATGAAAATGGCACGAAACTATTGACTTCATTAAAACAATCAATGTCTACCTACATATCCAATCACATACATGAATGAAGATGTAGAAAACGTTTGGTGAAAGTATTTATTCGAGATCAGATCTTAGCAGAATGGTTCATCAAATCATTACTTCCAAAGATCACTGAAGATGTGGCTAAGGGAGGAGTTGTTACTGAAGAACAGGTCATTGCTCAAGCTCAGTACTTAGACCTAGTATATACACAGTCTGGTACATTATACGAAAAAATTCTTGAATTACCATGTCCTGGTCAAATAACTGCAACTCCTTCAGGGTCTGATGCTACAGACGATGTAATCAGTTTATTTAACACAAATAAAAGTAAGAATAAGCCTTCAAAATCTACTTCTCCTATAATAAATTTACCAGACTCACCGAAAGGAGATTATTCCCTTGAAACTTCTGCCGACATTCGTGTTGTAGATTAATCTACGGCTAAATCCAAAACCGGTAATAAGAATAAAGGTAAGAATAAAATCAAACAGACTTCGTCTCCCAAAGAGAAAATTGAAAAGACTGAACCAAATGATGATAAACGAAAACCTCGTTATGCTTGTCTTATCTGTGACGAGGATGAATTTACTAAAGAGTGCCGCATCAGTCTGAGGTCTCTACATTCGTCAAAGGTTGGCCCACACCTGCTGTCTTGAAGGATCCTTTTCCTACTCAAGATATAAAAATGATAGGATCTTCTTCACATTCATCAACATATACTTTTCTTATGTCTGAGGTTATGGTTGCGACGCTATCGCAAGACTATGGAAGTAAAAATCCTATTACTGGTAAAGAGGTAGAAAATTCTAATTCAACACCAGCTACATCTCCTTCAGTTTTTGATCCACTTCATATCGAGAAACCTAATCTTGATCTAGTAATTAAATCGCCCGCTAAAGGTGTACTTCGAAAATAAACTTTCAATCCACATGCGGGAGTTGCTCAGAACTACAACATTGTTGAAGACTTGGCGATTTCTCCTTCAGCAATGTCGACCTTAGAAGTGCTGCAATCATGTCCAGTACCAAGGAAATTACCTTTGTCAGCTATTGGAGCTATAGATCCTTAGTATTCTAACCTCATGGTATTCGATTTAGAAAATTTCACACCGAGACTCCCTCATCAGATGGCTTTTTAGATTCTGGTATTAGTAAAAAACACACGAGTTTTTCTTACTGTAATTTATGAGGGGGAATCCACGTGCATAAAGTCGTTAAATTGTTGTAAAACTCTTGGTTCTCCGACACTCAACCAATCTCCGAAAATCCTTAAAGATTTTTATGGAAGAGGATTCCATCCGTTTGGAATTTTACAGGATCTACCTATAGAAGTAGAAGGAAAAACTATTAATCTAGATGTGGAAGTAGTTGATGCCCCTCTAGATTAAAACCTTCTTCTAGGTTGAAATTGGTCTTATGCCATGACTGTTGTCATTTCATCTGTCTTTCAATTAATAATGTTTCCACATAAAGGAAATATTGTGAAAATTGATTAGTTTTCATATTATTCATCTGACCCAGCTTCTACAGATAGTATCCAAAATGTTGGAAAATCAACTATCCCCTATGAAGATGTTGGAGTAGGTTTAGTAAAGGACTCTTCTTTGATGGGAACTTTTTCTATGCCTCCACCCAATGTACCGCATACCATTACTAACATCAATATGATTTAATCAAGCACTATTCCATTCGATGATCATTGGATAATGCCTTTAGAGTCAGAAATGGATTATTTCAATGGCGAGATGCCTTTAAGTCCTTTTGAGATGGCATATGTAGTAGTAAAGTCATTTTCTAATACACTTTCAACTGATCCTGATCTAATGAATGTGATCACCGAAGAATCTTCTTCATTATAAAGCTCAGCCTTGACATCTACTTCCGATCCTTTTCAACAAGTGTTTTATACTGATGAAAGTATTCAAGAATTTTTGTCTATGGATGAATTACCCTGGAATGATCTACATCATAGATATTCATTTTTACCTGAACTTGATAGGTTTGAAAATGTTTTTTCATCTATTTTTACAATTGATTATGTCAAGGAACCACAGAATCCAATATCGATTACAAATTCAGATTCTGAGATTAATTTGGGAAACATTTCTACAACTATTCCTTTTGACATATTAGTTAAACCTGGAGTTGTTGAAAACATTCATATAGGTTCTTCTTGTACAATTGATGAAATTAATACATATAAAGCCCTATTTCAAGAATTTCGCGACATATTTTCTCGTTCTGACGAAGAAATTCCAGGAATCGATCGAAATATTTTCGTTCATGAAATAAAGGCATAACTGGATGCCAAGCCTATTATACAACGATTATGTTCGATACATCTGCGGAAAGATGCTGCTATTAAAGCTGAAGTTGAAAAACTATTGCGTGTAGGATTTATTTATCCGGTCCCATTAACAGATTGGGTATCTAATATAGTTCCTGTTACCAAAAAACATGGGACTATACGAGTATGTGTCGATTACAAGGATATTAATAAAGCGTGTCCAAAAGACAATTATTCTCCCCCTTATATCGATCAAATAATTGATGATTGTGCCGGAAATGAAATATTTTCATTTATGGGTGGATTTTATGGATATAATCAAATAAACATACTCCCTAATGATCAACCAAAAACAATGTTCATTGTCCTTGGGGAACATTTTCTTATTGTAAACTACCTTTCGGATTAAAGAATACTGGTGCAAATTTTCAAAGGGAAATGTCTTATGATTTTCATGACATTAAACATATTGTGCAACCTTATCTAGATGATTTACCTGCTCACTCATTGCACAGGGAAGATCATCCTACTCATTTATGAGAAATTTTTATGAGATGTAGGCATTACAAGATTCGTTTGAATCAACACAATTGTGTTTTTTGTTTGAAATCTAGACGATTACTGGGATTCATTGTTTCCAAAGCCATCATTCGTGTCGATCCCTTGAAGGTTGAGGCCATCATAAATTTACCTCCTCCTTCCACACTTCGCCAACTCCAAATTTTGCAGGGGAAAGCAAAATTTCTGTGTAGATTTATCCCGAATTATGCTGAGTTAACAAAATGTTTTACCAGGTTGTTGAAATAGAATGTTCCTTTTATTTGGGATGATATTTTTGATTGATATTTTGATGCTCTAAAACATGCGTTAACCCATGCACCGTTATTGCATCCACCCAATTACAACCAGGACTACTTTTTATACCTAGCAGCCTCTGATTCCACTATTGAAATGGTTTTAGTTCAAGAGGATGAATTTCACAATGAGCATGTGATTTAATATCCAAGTTGGAATCTGAATCCAACCAAAATTAAATATTCACATGTGGAAAAATCAGCATTGGCAGCAGTTCAAGTTGTCCAAAGATTTCGTCATTACATATTGTTACGAAAGACAACTGTGATATCTAATTGCAACCCAATGATGTACATTTTGAAAAAAAATTACTTGGGGGAAAATACTCTAAATGGATTGTTATCCTGTAAGAGTTTTATTTGGAATTCAAAAAATCTAAATCAAAGAAATCATTGGTGTTTGCAGAACTTATGTGTGACTTTCCTAATACTGAAACGGAAACTGTGGTAGAGCATCCCATTGCAGATGAATCTCTATTTCTTATCAGTACATTAGATCCATGGTATGGAGATATCATCATTTATCTTCAAACCCAAACCTCTCGCCCTGAGCTTTCATGTTCAAATCGACAGAAGATCCATTACCAATCTCAGCAATACAATATTATTGGAGACACACTTTATCGTCGTGGTGCGGATTTTGTTTTTCGACGTTGCATAACTCACGAAGAGGATGAAAGGGTTTTGAATGACTGCCACTCTAGAGAGTGTGGTGGTAATATGTCTGGGTATGCCACAACCCAAAAGATGTTGCATGCTGGCTATTTTTGGCCGTCATTATTCAAATATTGCATTCTTGCGGTCCGAAAATGCCATAACTGCCAAATATTTGATCGAAATATGCGTGCACCACCAGATCCTCTTCACCTCGTAACTACTATCGGTACTTTTGCAAAACGGGGCATTGATTTCATTACATGTAACCCTCACTCGCCCGGGGGGCATGGGCATATTATTCTCACTGTAGATTACTTTAAAAAATGGGCCGAGGCGATGCCTACATTCGCGACAGATGGAAAAAATATAACTACGTTCATATTCAATCATGTGATTACTTGTTTCGGTGTACCCCAAGCTATTATCACTGACCATGGAAGCCATTTTCGAAATACAATGATGACTGAACTTTCTAATCAACTTGGCCTGTGCCATGATAACTCTACTCCATATTACCCATAGGCTAATGGTCAGGTTGAAGCCATTAATAAATTTTTAACCACCATGATCAAATGGATTATTGAAACTCACAAATAAAATTGGCATACCATGTTTTTTTCAGCACTATGGGCATACCGAAACTCAGCAAAAAATGCTACAGGGTTCACTCCTTTTTGACTTGTTTACGATTTATAATCTGTGTTATCCATTGAATGCAAAATACCTTCACTCCAATTAGCCATAGAGTTACTACAAGATACCTATGAAGAGGAAAAATTCTTTTTGTACTTAGCACAATTAGATGAGACTCGGCACATCGCTGCATTAGATACCGAAGCTCATAAGAAACGTGTGAAAGCTCAGTATGATCAAAGTCTTACACCTTGTGTTTTTTCAAAAGGTGACCTAGTCTTAGTATATGATCAAGCTAACGATAAGCTAGGTGTTGGGAGATTCGAACCAATGTGGCATGGTCCTTACATTGTCAAGCAAGTGCTTGCCAAAGGGGCCTATGAATTGACTGATTATGACGATGTATCTTTAGATAAGCACAGAAATGGCATTTATCTGAAGAGATATTATGCTTGATTCTCGTGTGAAGATCTCATTTGTATATTAGTTAATTTTATAATTAATGTGCCTAGTTTAAGTTTGTTTTTACTACTATCACTGCTTATATTGATTATTCTTGATATTACCGATGTCGACATCACTTAAAAAGTACATTGGTTTTGCTGATGGTACCTGTTGTAGTACACAAAATATTTATTCCGCAACTTAGGTTATCTATTCACCCACTGATGAGTTAGTTTCTATGCATGGGGTAAGCCTTAGTCAAACAACGAACAATATTGCAGAATATAGTGCAGTCATTCAGTTATTATCTGATGCCATTTCTTTTGGTATTCAATGTTTGATCATTAGGTTAGATTCAGAACTCATTGTATTACATTTAAACAGAGTATAAGAAATTAAAAATCCAACATTATTGAGATTATTTTTGAAGGTTCGTTTGTTGGAGCGACAATTTGTTTACATCAAATATCAACACATTTTAAGAAATTTAAACACATTGGCTGATGCATTAGCTAATCGTGTTCTAAATAGACATTTGTAACATTAAAACAGTAAACCAAAACAACATTCGATACATGTTGAACAAGATAGTAAGAGAAAGTAGTAATATCATATATAGGTTTGTTTTCAAAAAACATTACATCATCTGTGATCATAGGTTCAAACACCTTATGATCTGAAAGATACTGATACATAAAAAAAAATATGTCAATCCATTATGATCATCCACTATCCGTGATGATGATCATGGTAGTAGAATATGGCATGTGCCACCGTGCGCGGGAATCTCCTTAACTGTCCTAGTACACCTGTAACATGTATATGAAGACGGAGAGGAATGCCATCTGTCGATGTATTAGGAATATCTATATTTAACCTCTCCAGGTTTTGTTCCATATCAGTTAGGATCTCTACCACCTGATCTTGTGGCGGTACTATAGGCTTTGCTTGCCGCCTTTCATAGCGGCAGAGTGTAGTTGGTCTTCGTGGACCAAAATTTGCATCTAAAATTTTGTTATCAGTATTGGATGATTAAAAAAAATTAAAAATTAGATATTAAAACACATCAAAATGATTCGCTTACCTGATTCGTCCCACCTTACCCCTGGAGGCAAGGAAATCTCAGTGTTACACCATATTTTGGTCATCTAACCTATTACTATTAGATGGACCTAAGTACACCATGTAAGACCAATTTTACCCTAGGTAAAATTGCTTTCACTATGAAAAATAACTTAGTAAACCACCTTTGTTAAGTTGTTTATGGTCTAAACAGGAAACCCCATGAAGAAATATTAAATAAATCTTCATTTGTTTGATTTTCCTCAAGGAATAATTAGTTAAACAACATTTTAATTAATATTCCTTGTCATATTTAACCCAAAATAGGAAAATTAATTAGATAAATTATTATTTGTCTTATTAATTTCTAGGAATAATTATTTAAACCTTATTTAAATAATATTCCTTGTTAAATTTGACTAAATCACCCTTCAATAATTAAATAAATCATCATTTATTTGATTATTATTCAACCACATCCTTAAAATGATAAATAAATCATTTATTTATTTATTATTTACAAATAAAGGGGTTTGACCCAAGTCAAATTCCTTTTCCCTCCAACAAAAATAATAAAATATTCCATAAAAGTTGGATCTTGATTTGGTTAATAATATTTTAACTATGCACCAATATCTAGACTAACTCAATATTTTGTTATAAATAGAAGGGTTTTTCCATTCATTCATCACCTTTTGTTGCCTAAAGATCACTCTAGATCTATACTTTTGGTCTGACTTTGATCCACCATCATTGTCATGTTTTTATATCTTTTTGCTTGTGAGTTCCCTTTGAGTTCCATTTTTGTCTGGGTTTTCTACACCATCAAGAGAAAGGAGTTTTAGATCTGAAGTGCTGAGGACTTACAAGAACCCATTCAATTGAGGAGAACTGGTAACATCCTTCTATATTTTCCTCCTAGGCGCCCTTAATATAAAATTCATTTAACATATTATTGTCTTTTCTGTTGGATGCATGGAGTAAATCTCGTTTTTATTTACTGCTTAATGTATTTTGATGCATAGATCTAGATTTTCGCAGCATTTATCTTGATCACCTAATTGCATATCTGAAGATATTGGCAACCATCTTTGTTGTTAGGGCTGTTTGTTATGCACAACTAAAGTGGTTTTTTTTTCGTACACTTGCAATTAAGATTCATACTAACAACTTATATTAAGGGCACCTGGGAGGAAAACATAGAAGGATGTTACCAGTTCTCCTCAATGGGATGGGTTCTTGTAAGTCCTCAGCACTTCAGATCTAAAATTCCTCTCTCTTGATGGTGTGGAAAACCCATAAAAATGGAACTCAAAGGGAGCTCACAAGAAAAAAGATAGAAAAATATGACAATGATGGTGGATCAAAGTCAAACCAAAAGTATAGATCCAGAGTGATCTATAGGCAACAAAAGGTGATGAATGAATGGAAAGACCCTTCTATTTATAACAAAATATTGAGTTAGTCTAGATATTGGTGCATAATTAAAATATTATTAACCAAATCAAGATCCAACTTTTATGGAATATTTTATTATTTTTGTTGGAGGGAAAATGAATTTGACTTGGGTCAA
This sequence comes from Pinus albicaulis, assembly GCA_034641835.2. Classification (NCBI taxonomy): domain Eukaryota; kingdom Viridiplantae; phylum Streptophyta; class Pinopsida; order Pinales; family Pinaceae; genus Pinus; species Pinus albicaulis. Next base: position 528,170,878 of record CM076572.1, read on the forward strand.
ATCCCTTTATTTGTAAATAATAAATAAATAAATGATTTATTTATCATTTTAAGGATGTGGTTGAGTAATAATCAAATAAATAATGATTTATTTAATTATTTAAGGGTGATTTAGTCAAATTTAACAAGGAATATTATTTAAATAAGGTTTAAATAATTATTCCTAGAAAATAATAAGATAAATAATAATTTATCTAATTAATTTTCCTGTTTTGGGTTAAATATGACCAGGAATATTAATTAAACTGTTGTTTAACTAATTATTCCTTGAGGAAAATCAAACAAATGAAGATTTATTTAATATTTCATCATGGGGTTTCCTGTTTAGACCATAAACAACTTAACAAAGGTGGTTTACTAATTTATTTTTCATAGTGAAAGCAATTTTACCTAGGGTAAAATTGGTCTTACATGGTGTAATTAGGTCCATCTAATAGTAATAGGTTAGATGACCAAAAAATGATGTAACAGATTGCCCCCCAGTGTGCGAGCTTTAGGAGCTAATCGTATGACCTAAGTACGTTGTAAGAATTCAATCACTAGACACCGAAGGGGAAGTTAAAGAGAGAGAAATATAAGGTAGACCGAAGCGCTAAAGGACTAGACCTTGAGGAGGTGAGACTTACAGGTGTGAAAAGTCTCTTTTATGAGTGAGTACCTGTGCTATAGGCGGCAGGGGAGGCATACCTATGCCCGCCGAGACAAAGTACGAAGAATAATGCGTCCAGTAAACAAGGTACTGAACAATATAGTACATTTTGGCATAAACATGAGCCAGGTAAAAACATAATGAATCCCACATACATACTGTGCCTGGGATAATAGCCAGGACTTATACAACAATATCTGAGTACATGAGATACAAATACAACCCAAATGCCCCTGTAAACATGAAAGGGCTCTGAAAATCCGACTGATACATGAAAACAAAAAGGCGTTGCAAGCAACTGAGGCTGACATCATAAAAAATATGGAGCTGCATCAAAGGTTGTAATGAATAGGTCATCTGGGCATGTGGGGGGCTACCTGTAGGGCCACCCCCTCATGAGGGCTGAAACATCTCACACACATCAGGGAATCGTTGGTATCATTTTCTGCATCACCGAACCATCAAGTATACGAATCTCGATCATACTGAAAGGAGCTAGAGTTGAGAAACAATCAAGTCAAAGGTCAATAAGGAGTCCCTTTACCTGATCCAAGGAACCGAACAAGAGTGGAAGCTAGAACCAAAGTACACCTCCCTCTAGACCTGTCTTCTAGAATGAATGATTTGATGTCGACATAAAGAGGTCCACCATAGTTGAGGCAATAAGGGATCCTCAACTAAGGCACAAGAGAAAATAGTAGAGTGACTGAAAGACTAACACCAGGGATGATGATGAAATGCGGGGTACTAAGTAGCGGACAGATGATTTTCCTTGTTAGAGCATAAAGGGCATGGATGACCTGGCCGACTGACACAATATCATGAGGGATAGGGGACATTAGGACTAGAGGCCATGATGTGCGACACGAGAGAGGAACCAAGCAATGAAGGATGCATGACTATAGTGGGATACAGAGGGACATGGGATAGACTCCATGAATGCAATGATGACTCAACTTGGATGCTCTAAACAAGGGTGACTCGATGATGCTGCCACACAGAAAAGGTCCAATGGGGACCATAAAAACATGAGTACATGATGGATACTCATGACAACAATCAACACAAGCATGGAAAAGTATGGGAGAAAAGTGGTGCCCCAAGTACAAGTGTTGCAGGTGAAGAAATCTAATTTTGAGGAGTGGTGAAGTCACCCTTCTTGCACGAAATGTGTCCTGGTGAAGTATCAAATCATAGAATCATGAGCTGGCTATATAAAAGAAATAAAATATGCATTTTCGAGAGGAAATGCTAAGGGTAATATTTCTTAAGAAAGAGTGCATTATGAGGATTGGGAAGGGGATGGCTTTCGAAATCCTCTAAGAGATATGCCCCCTTACCTAAATCCCTACTGATGATGTAAGGTCCTAGCCATAATGAGTCAATCTTCTCATGACCAAGGACATCATGGGCTTGGTCATACACCAGAACAAGATCACCTTCGTGAAAAGTACGAGGGTGGACTTTTTGGTTATACTGAGCTTTTGTGCGTTTCTTAGCCGCTTCAATGGTCTGTAATGCAACACAACGGTCTTCAGAAGCATGCTCAAGCATGATAAGTCGCTATTCTAAAGGTTGGGTGTCAGGGAGAAGTTCGACGGCTAGATGAAGGGAAGGGATTTCACACTCGATTGGTAAGACTGCCTCCTCTCCAAAAACAAGTTGGAAAGGAGTAAACCCGGTGTCGGTTTTAACAGAAGTTCTATAGGCCCACAAATCAGGGAAGTGCATAAGGTGCCAATTGGTTTTGTGCTTATCCACCATTCGTTGAAGAATGGTTTTAAGGATTTTATTGACTGCTTCAACTTTGCCATTACGTTGGGGGTAATAGGAGGAGGAATATTGGTACTCAAAGCCCAACAATGAGGACAGCTCATGCCATATCTCATCTTCAAAATTTTGGCCATGGTCAGAGACCAATTGTTTCAGAACTCTGAATCGAGCGATCACATGGTTAAAGAAAAATAGGGTTGTGGTAGCAGCCGTGTTGTTAAACATTGGCATGGCCTCAGCCCATTTGGTGCCACAATGATATTCTTGAGGTTACCAGTAGACGACGATCGACACTCCATAAAGTATATGGCCCACTTACAAAAGGGACCTGCTGAGATGACTGGATGGAGGGGAGCCGCAGGGGCTCGTGCCTTAGGGAAAAAATGTTGACAATTGGAATAGTGTTTGACTTCCTGAATGCAATCACCGAAGAGAGAAGGTCAAAATTACCCAGCGCGCATGATTTTCTGGGCAGTGGCCATACTGGAGAGGTGGCCACCACAAGCCCCGCCATGATAGGCATTGAGGACTTGCTCTGCTTCAGCGTGTGTGAGATAACGACGAAAGATATAATCTACACAGTGATGATAAAGGTGTCACTGATAAGAAGGTAGTGGGGGGCCTGGTGTCGGATACGTCGTCAAGCATCATGGTCAAGATGGAGGGCAAACTTTTGGGTTCGCAAATAAGTAAGGATGTCACCATACCAAGGATCATCGGTGGTAATGGAAAAAAAATGTTCATCAAGGAAATGATCATTAACTGGAGGATCCTGCATACCGGTAAGTAGTTCAGAAATGAGTTCAGCGAGGGCTAAAACTTTCTTAAATTTCAATGTGACAAATTCGAGATCGAATTCCTGGAGGATAATGATCCAATGGGTGTACTTCCCATTGATGATTTAGCGACTCAATAGGAAGGCCATAGGGTTGGAATTAGTCACGAACTTGGTGGAACGCATGAGGATGTAATGACGAAGTTTCTGGATCGAGAACATGATAGACAATTCTAATTTCTCTTCATGTGAGTAGGATACAGGAGGTCATACCAGGTTCTTACTGACATAATAGATAACATGCTCAATTCCATTATCATCTTCTTGAATAAGGCCTCTGGCGACCGAGTAGGTGGAAGTGGAGATGTTTAAGATGAAATCCCTATCAAAGTCAGGGGGATGGATCAAGGGAGCAGATATGAGAGCATATTCAGAGCTTAGGCATTCGATAGGATAGATAAAACTAGACTGCTTGAGCTTATCGATTTCAGCTTTGATAGCCTCTCATCTGGAAGGATTAATGGGTCTCAACTTCTGATGGACAAGATTGGCATCACGCCATGTATCGATGTGGTGTTCGATAATTGCGATATCAAGTCCAAGAGTTTCTGAATAGGACCAAGTGAAAACTTCGCTGAATTCTTTGAATAGCTTGGTGTAAGCCTCAACCTCTTCCGGGGTGCATTGGGCGCCCAAGGTGATATTTTTTTCTATCCCAATTTTGTCAGAAATGTCAATTTTAATGGTAGGAGAGATATTGGCCATATTTCTTTCTTCGAAAGCATTAGGTGCAGGGATGTGATTTCTAAACCAATGGACTTCATCAGGAATTAATTCTTTAATTTCTACAACATATTGGTCATGGGGTTGCTATGGGAGGAAGTAAGGGCGGTGGTGCATATCATCCCACAGAAAGTCAGGGTTGGTCATGGCTTCCATAATGTCTTCATCTGAATGGAAGATGGGGTGACTGGAGGAAGGGAGGCTACCTGACGCGGTAGAGCTACCTGACTCATCAGTATGTGAAGAAAGGCTCACATGCGCAATGTCATGGGGGATGACAGAAGAGTAAGAAGATAAGGGATCTACTAATGTTGAGCCCAGGGTGATCGCTGAAGGGAGGTCAGGCGAAACATCAGGGGAAGTCTCCAAGGGGACTTCCACTGAGGGTCTCATGGATGATGATAGGTAGAAAATGGTGGCCGAAGACTCTGTCATTTCGGGGGGGGATGTCAATGGGAGCAGGCAGATCCTCTGGTTCTGCAGAAGCAGAACTAGCAAACAAGTGAGAGGTTAACTTGTCATGCTTGGCCTCGAATTGGCAGAATGCTTCCAAAGAGGAACGATACTCTTCAAGGTGGGGACAGAGGTGAGTGAATAAAGCACAAGGGTTATTTGTGCGCAAGGATTTGAGTTTCGGGACTGAATTAGGTATAGTGACGTAGACCTCAGGGATATCAGACTCTGGAAACATCTCATTGAACATGGAATTGAGTTAAGGCAACTCCGGACAAATATGGGTGGCATGATCGACAACATCACACAAAGCACACTGGATAGTATGTTTTGGCGGCTGAGGAGGGGAAAGGTTTGTCGAGGTGGCCTTGTCTTTGGTTGGCTTCTTGCTGGTTTTGCCCCTATTACCCGAAGCTGTCGCAATAGGAGGAAGTTCATGTTGAGGTGACTGAGGCACTGTGGCATCGGGAGAAGTCATAGGGATCGGTTGAATCGGGGTCAAAGCAAGATAAGGTTTAGGCTGACCAGGCGGGGTAGCGGCTGGGGGATCAAGGTACCATATGGGAATCACCAGGGTCAAGTTAGGAAGAGAGAGGGTAGCCATGACAGGTATCACGTACACTCCAGGAGGGGGAGCCAGGAATGGTATCTGACCTGAGGGGTAATGGCCAGGCAGGACAACTCTAAGATCGTTGAGGCCTGGAAGAACCATTCTAGGAGGGTAGATGGGCTCATGAACACCAGATGTAGGTGAAGGGCTAGGAGGAGGAGGTCCAGAAGGCTAAATCAAAGGGCTAGGAGTAGGCTGTGGAGGGCGAGGAGGCTGCTAACTAGATGAAGCAGGCCGCTTGAGGGCAGCCCGACATAATTGCATCATGAAAACATTCGATGAGCTGGAATCAGAGACAGGAGGAGAAAGACCAGGGAATGTACCAAGCAGAGAGGAGTCTTTGTAGACTTCGAGTGAGACACTGGTTAAAGGATAGAAGGTTTGTTTATTTGCCACCAAAGAGATGATGGACTCAGGGGAGGTCTAAGACTTCGGTTCATAATATGTCAACTGGTCAATGGTGACTATCTTTCCGTTATAAGGGAAGGACATCTTGCGGTGAACTGTAGATGGGACAGTAGACATCACATAGGTGTAGCTACAACCCAATAGAATGTTCTAATCTAAGGGGGTATCTATGATTTCTACGTCAACAAAAATAGTCTTTCCCCTAAGAGTAATAGGATAATTGCGGAATAGGCCAATGGGCTGGGAGGCGTGGCCATCCCACTCTCGGAGAGTGATCATGGAAGGAGCTAACTCAGGTGATCTAAGTTGCTTCCAAACTGAAGCAGACATCACACAGGTGGATGTCCCCTCATCAATAATGCACTAAGAAATGTTGGTGTTCTGGATTTTTACTGGGATTTGGAAAGTTATGGAAGCAGGGAGAGGAGGATGTTCTGACCGATCAACATCAAAGAAAATCAATCTATCATTGGAAGGATCTACAACACCCATGATAGATAGTAGAGATTTTCATTGTGAAGGGCATGACTGGAGGAGTTCCAGCGTTGAAATGGCAGCAGGAGATTGTGCCAAATCATCTATTATGCTATACGAATGGGAAAATTTTCTAGAAGCAGCATTTTAGCGTAGTGGTCCCTTAGGTATCTTGGTGTGAACCTCTGCCTTAGGCTGAGGGATCTGCAAGGGATCATTAGGTGTCAAAAGAGGCTCTATAGAGACCGAAGGAGGTGGCTCGGGGACAGACGTAGCAGGAGGCTTGCTGTACTGATGGGACCGAGTGTGAAGATTGACATCTATGGTTATAGATTGAACATAATTCATCATGAGAATCTGGTAATCAAGTGTACCAGATGGAAGAGGTTGAGTGACCACCTGACCTTTAGGTGGTTGGGTAGCCACAAATCCTTTTTGAGGGAAAGGATTAGTAAACACAGCCAGCTGATTAGGTGCAACACTGGGAGGGACGGAAGGGGGGGCTTGATGTCCTTGCAATGTTGCTTGAGACTCCCACATCTGATTCATCTGTGGTAAAAGAGGATAATCATGCGTTGAATGACCATAAATAACACAACAAGAACAAGGCATATTCGTGCGAACAGGTCTGTCCTGCTTGGGCTGAGTACCTTGTTGCTGGTTAGCAGTGTTAGGAGCATTATTTTGTGGATTAGGTCCAGGATTACTAGAGGCAGATTGGTTTTGAGTGCCTTTCATCTTCTTTTTGGAAGGAGGAGGATTAGTCGCGCCCTACTGTGCATACACCTACCCCTGAGGGGGTGGTGGCTACTATTGCGAGGTTTGAGAAGGCAAGGGAGGCGGAGGTGCTAATGCTGGAGGAGCTGGAGCACTAGGCTGTGGATACGGATAATAAGGAGGTTGGATAACATTTTGGTAAACAGGAGGTTGGGGAAAAGGAGGAGGCATGCCATATCCTGGATACATGCTACCGAGAGGGGGATAAGTGCAGGAGGTGTTGGCCCCTCCATGAGGATAACCATAGCCCATGGGAGGTGTTTGTGCTCAACTTAGTGTTCCTAAATTGAGTTCATTAATTGTCAACCAGGGCTAGTAAACTGCTGAAGTGTGGTGCACTATATGTGCCTAGGTATTTGTTTCTCACTACGTTGTGTTTAGTGTTTTATGATGTTTTTGGTTTTATGGTTTTATGTTTGAAAAGGGAAAGAACTAAGTGTTGGTGAAAAGAAGCTATTGGTTATATTAAAACAGAACAAAGCCTAAACTATGGATGGCAAACAACAAATGCAAAGCTTGATAATGACTTCATTGCAAGGAAGTAAATCACAACATGAGCTTGAACTTATCCAATTCATTCATTAAAGATATGTTGGAAGAGCTTGAGAAATGGACAAGTTAAGTGTAAATGAAGTTCTCGAACAATCAACTCACAATATTACAAAAAAAAAAATGATTATTTGTGACACAGTAAGGTTTCTATTCTAGATTAACCTATGATGCTGAAGTTACCCTATTCTGCAACTTGACTTATCACTACTAGGCCTTATTCAGAAGTTTAGAGATTTTCTAGAACAATGTTTGGGAAAAAGGCTATAGGTGAATTTGTAAAATATTTGCAGAATAATCAAAGCCTTAAACTGATATTACTGACCCCTGTTCATGTGATGATGTATCAATATAAATTCATAACAAAAGTAAGTTGTAAATAATGAAGGCCGAGAGACTAATTTTGACAACTAGTACTACTTGAAATACAATGGATAACACTAGGCTAGAACGCGGTCTATCAATCTTAAAATATAGTGACTACAACTAAACTAGAATGCCATTAATCTTTTCTTGAAACAAAATGAACTGAGACTGAACTAGAGTGCTACTAATCTACTTGAAGTACAGTGAACGGAGTTAAACTAGAATGCCATTATCAAACTTGAAATGTAGTGACAGAGCTGAACTAAATGCAATCAACCTCCGGAGTGTTATAACTAAATTAACATGCAGCTAGTCTATGGAATTCTACAGCCCATCTCGTTCAATATGAATGATATTTTGGAAGAGTTTGTAAAAACAAGTCTGGTTGTATTATTCAATGCAATTGAACATAAACATAATATTTGAAAGAAAATACAACTAGGATCTAAGATACCACAGTTGTTTCTTATTCATTGTTAATGATGTTTTGGAAGAGTTTGTAGGAGTAAGACCGTCTATGACACTTAGTGTAAACACGCATAAATCATAAAATTCGAAAGGAAATGCAACTAAAATCTACAACACCACAGCTATGCCTTATTCATCGTGATGATATTTTGGAAGATTTTATAATAGTAAGTCTAGCTGTGATGATTAATGTAAACAAGTATGAAACATAAACTTCAGAAACTTGCTTAAGCTAGAAATGAAAAACGAGACTAAAATACTTATCTAAACCGTATGAACAAAGCTGCTCAGGTAGTAGGGGCCCTCTACCACCGGAGTAGCACGCAAAATCTACTTCAATATTGACTCAGCGCTTTCAATAAAATGATGCTTCTTTCATTAAAAGAGAAATTACTTCAAAACAGAGTGTTTTCGGACTTATAAAATCTAGCAATCAAACACAAAATCTAACCTTGTCCCTCGGTTTCCCGAGCCATATTTATAACAAAATTACATAACTGTCTTGAGATAACCTAGGGATAATTGTCTTTCCAAATTAAAATAAAACTAGAACTCTGCTGGTGGTCTTGTAATATGATTAAGGAAATCTGGACTGTCCTTGTCCTATTAGGAGTCTATCTCCTAGTTTGAGTTCCCACGTGCATAACCACCTACAGAATTCCGTTCAAACTTCATGGAGAGAAACAAATGATGAGGGAATGATGTGGAATACGAAAATATGTGTTTTTCTCTGAGATGACACCTGGAACCTGCGTAGACATGAAGGCAGCTGCAGAATCGGCAACTAGCTACAGAATGTCTGCATTCTGTAGCTAGATCTAGTTCAAAAAGTACTACAATGACAAAATTATAAAAACATAGCAAGTTAGTCATGATATACATTCTTAAAGAAATTTTAATTAATTATATTGATCATTTGAGCCTGTATTTAATAATGGACAAAGGAAATGGAGTGGAATGTGGTGGAAGAAAGAACATATTTGGAGCTCAACATACCCCCACTGCTAGGTTCTTGCTTGTCCTCATGCAACTATTCCATGAAATCTGAGACCTCTGCAAGGACATCCAACCCTCTTCTTCTGCTTTGCCTAGTAGTCAAAGGCCTTCTGGGCTTCCTTATGACTAACTTGAATCTCAAATTTGTGAGTGCCCTGGTTAACTTTTTATTTTTCTTCTTCAATTTTTCACTGGTCTTGTACAACTTTTGCATTTGTAGAGATAGAGTTGAATTCATATCAGTTTTCAGTTTAACCTGCTCTCTCAGAATTTCATTCTCATTTGTGATATGCATGTTGAGTATTTCTAACTCATATTTATCTCTCCTTAGGATATCAACTGCATATTTTGGTGGACTAGGAGTTCTGTCTTTACTTTCTGAAGCTTTTTTCTCTAATGTCTCAACATAGTTGTAAATTTCTTGCTGTGCTGAGTCTATTTCAGGAGCTCCTTCATCAAAATCCTCCTCAGTAGGTGTTTCTTCATCCTCTATGTTTATGACTCCAGTTTTTCTAACCTTTTTTTTCTTTAGTATCCCTCTAAGTCAGTGGCTTCGTCTTGGTTGAGATGGTCCTTCTCCTTTCTCTCTGGAAAATTTTCTTATTATCCTCTCTTTCTTAAGCTGCTTCCTAATCTGAGCCAATTTCTCAGAAATCATTTCTTCACTGCCTTCTTGTATTGTTTTACCAGTTTCAGTTTTGGAGGTTTTCCATCTTCTGCTTCTTTTTGTAGGTTTGTCTTCAGGTGGAGGTTCCTTGGGTTCTTCAAAGTGATTTCTCACTAAGAACTCTTCCCAATTATCTCCCATTTTTCTCAAATGATGTTCAATCAAAATTTTGATTAAACCATGGTGGTATAAGGTTGTTTCTAGAAATTGAACTCTCTTTTGAACACTTGAGGCCATTTTCTTTAAACTATGAAGCAAGACAAAGGGCAAATTGAGTTCTTCTTCTAAGAAATGCATTATCAACTGAATATGATAAACATAGAAGGTACCATATCTTCCTTCACAAGTGATGAATTTTTGCAAGATAAGCAACATGTTCCTCCATTTTTTCTTTAGTGCGGAGCTAGGGATACCCTTTTTAGAAATGGAAACATCCATACCTGGTAACTTTGAGTATCTGCTTCCATGCCTCGTTATGAAATTCTCTATTATTGAACCACCTTTCTCCTTGTCTTGGAAATTCCGTTGCTTCTGCAATGGAGGCTTTTGTAATGGTGAATTTAATATCTCCTATCTCGACCTCAGCTCCATTGAAGGACTGTGCAAACATTTTAGTCACCTCTTTGTGAAAACCACTGAATTTTTCAAAGAATTGCAACCACCCTGCTTGTTGTAACATTTCTCTGATTTGAGGATAACCTTCCAAGTACTTAGTTCCAACCGGTTCGGTCCTCACTATGAGACCCATAACTTCTCTTTCCAACCTTCAAATTGTTGCTCCTCTGTTTACGGTGAAAATGGCTGTTACAAAGATGTTTTTCCCCACAGATGTTTCCTCTGTTTTACAGACTGAAATGGTTAAGAGTTGGCTACGGGAAAAAATGATATGGAGTGATTACGGAATGAACATAATGAGGTGAGGATGATGTATATGAGTTGAAATATATCATGGAAGAAAATACCGCAGAGATTTTTTGTAACGAATTCAAAATCATCATTAAATTCTTTGGCCTAGTGACGTGACTAATCCAATCACTTCAGCACTTTAACCGTTTAGATTTTTAAATGATGATCGGATATGGGATTTGAAATGGTGGAATAGAAGGATTTTTATCCAAAGTTTCTATGGGAGGTTTGTTAGGCATGATCAAAAAAATTAATTAAAACAACTTTTTGAATTATTCATAACTTAACTATACTAAAATTTTTCATGATATATCATTATAATCAGAACTTTTACCTTTGCCTTTCCTCTGATTTTTGTGATCTTTATATGCTTTGTTCTCCCCTGAAAATCATTAATTTTTGAGTCTTCATAACTCCCTTGATTTTTCTTGTTGTCATGGATATGTAGGATCATTTTATTGCAGATCAAGTGATTACTGGACAATGCTTTCAGGATCTTTGGCTGCAGAATGTCTGTCTGGCTGCAGAATGTCTGACTGGCTGCAGAATGTCTAACTGATTGCAGAATGTACCTGTAGAAGACTTGAAACATGAAATGGAATGTTTTGGAGTATGAATGGAATGTTGTATGGAATGAGTGAAGATGGATAATAAAATATGTGTAATGGAATATGAATGAAGTGAATAATGGAGTGGAATGGATCACAACTTATGAAATGGAGTGAAGTATGAGAAGTGGCCTGCAATTCATGATATGTATTATTCAATTGCAGTAAAACATCAAACTTAAAAATATGGGATGGAAATGAGGTGGACTATGGGTGAAATGAATGAAGTGTGGATGAATGAATGAAATGGAGTATGGATGAATGAATAAAACGGAATATGGATGGATGAAATGAGATGGACCATAAGTGAAATGGATTGGCACTTATGATTTTGTAACAACTTCTTCCAGAAAAAGAACAAATTTGAAAAGATAAAGTGTCAGAAAGATTCTGATTTTCACTCTACCTTTTCTGTATAAACATGCTAATCAGTGAATAGTTTTCATGTTTATACTTTTTTTTTTTTTTCAATAAAATGATTTCAGAAAATTCAATTAAGTTGATGAAGAAGAAATATTCTTCTTCATTAACTTCACATCACTGTTTTCCTGGAACTTCTTGACAAATTCTTCTCTTGAAAGTGGCTTATGATACAACTTCAATCTATGACCATTCACAAGAAAATTGACCTCTTCTTCATTTATTGTCCTGATTTTTATTGCCCCATTGTCAAAAAATTTCACAATTTCATATGGCCCAAGCCAATGTGTTTGGAATTTACCTTGAAAATCTTTGAACTTTGAATCAAACAAGAGAGCCAGTCACCTTCTTTGAAATTATTTTCCTTGATGTACTTATCATGCCATCTAGTCCTTTGCTGTTGGACTATACTTGTTTTCTGAACTGCATCGTCTGATCTCATCCAATTCATTAATCTGCTCCAATCTATGCTTTTGTGCCTCTGTTAGATCAAGTCCTAGCTGAACTGCTATTTTGAAAGTTTGAATCTGGAACTCTATGGGAAACAAAACTTGCTTTCCATAAACAATTTCATAAAGAGTATGACCTATTATGCTTCTCCATGTAGTTCTATAGGCCCACAAGGCTTCATGAAGCCTATCTGCCCAATCTCTTCTATGTAAATGAACAGTCTTTGTTAGGATCCCTTCAATGACCTTATTAGTAGATTCCACTTGACTATTTTCTTGTGGATGATAGGGAGTAGATTTTCTGTGTCTGATTCTGTACCTCTCCATCATTTGTTCCACTAGCCTTGATGTGAATTGATCTCCTTGATCTGTAACAATTTCCCTTGGGACACCAAAACGAGTAAAAATATCCTCAAAAAGAAAATTAACTACAGATGCTTCAGTAGCAAAAAGTAATGGCTTGGCCTCTACCCATTTGGTAACATAATCAGTGCAAACTAATATATATTTCTTTTTTCTTCATGGAGGACTAATATGTCCTACAAAATCCAAAGCCCATTTTTCAAAAGGTTCAATATGTACCTGAGGTTGTAATGGCATTTCACCTGAAGGAGAAGGTTTCCCTACCCTTTGGCAACTGTCACACCTTTTGAAATACTCTTTAGCATCTTTAAAAAGGGATGGCCAATAGTATCCTAAAAGAAGGACCTTATAAGCTGTCCTCTTATCAGCAAAGTGTCCGCCACAAGGTTCATCATGACATGCTTTGAGAATCTCAGGCATCTCATCTTCCTGAACACATCTCCTAATAATAAAATCTGGACTTGTCTTGTACAACTCATTAGCAACCCATGAATATTTTGCACTGTCATAAATGATTTTTCTTTTGTTTCTTGCATTCATTATTGAAGGAATTTTCCCTGAAACTAAATAATTAGCAATGTCAGCAAGCTAAGGAGTCTGAGTAGAAATTGCAAAAAGATATTCATTATGAAATTGATCTTCAACTGGAGTGTCATATTTGATGTTTTGGAGTCTAGATAGGAAATCAGCGACTGTGTTAAATTGTTTTCCAGGCCTATCTAGAATGGTAATGTTGAATTCTTGTAAAAGCAATAACCATCTTATGACTCTGCCATTAGTAATTGATTTTTTCATTAGGTATCTAATTGAAGAACGATCTGTGTGAAAAAAAGTTTCATAGCCTGTTATATAGTGTCTGAATATTTTTATGGCATGAACAACAGCTAAAAACTCTTTTTCAGTTACAGTATAGTTTAACTCTGAAGGAGTCAAATTTTTACTGATATAGTAGATGGCATAAGGAATCAGGTATTTTTGTCCCAATGCTGCTCCTAGAGCTGTATCTGAGGCATCTGTTGAAATATGAAAAGGTAACTTCCAGTTAGGTCCCCTTAAAATAGGTGCTTCAGAAATTTTTGTTTTCAGGGTCTCAAAGGCTAACTGGCAATCATAATTCCATTTGAATTCACAGTCTTTGGTAAGTAATTTGAAGAGTGGAGATGCTATCTTGGTGAATTTTTCTATAAATCTTCGATAATATCCTGTAAATCCTAGAAAACTCCTAACATATTTTTGACAACTTGGAATAGATAAGTTAGAAATGACTTCAACTTTTGACTCATCAACTCTAATCCCATCCCCTGAAATGTGATGTCCTAAAACAATTCCTTCAGTAAACATCATAAAACACTTCTCATGACTAAGTGAAAGATTTGCTTCTTTACATATTTTTAAAACTTTTTCCAAGTTTTCTAAGGCTTCTTCAAATGTGTTTCCATAAACTGTGAAATCATCCATATATACCTCTACACAATCATGTATTAGATCTAAAAAAATTCCTAATACTGCCCTTTGAAATGTTGCAGGTGCATTGCATAATCCAAATGGTAATACTCGGTAAGCATAGGTACCCCAAGGACAGGTAAATGTGGTTTTGTCTTGGTCCTCAAGTGCTACTTGAATTTGATTATAACCACTAAACCCATCTAGGAATGAGAAGTACTTTTTGCCAGCTAAGGTATCTAATACCTGATCTATGAAAGGTAGGGGAAAATGATCTTTAAGAGTAGCTTTGTTTAATTCTCGGTAGTCAATACATACCCTCCATTTACCATTTTTCTTTGGCACAATTACCAAAGGAGAAACCCACTGACTATCTGAAATAGGATAGATAAAGTTGACATTCAACAATTTCTGCAATTCTTCTTTAAAAATCTCCCTAAAATTTGGATTCATCCGTCTTTGAGGTTGTCTGATTGGTTTACAATTTTCCTCTATGTAGATGTGATGAGTGCAAGTCTTGGGGCTTATCCCTTTCATATCAGTGTACTCCCATGCATATGCAGAAGAATGTCTCTGTAAGATCTTGACTAGCACTTCTTGTTGAGATTTTTCTAGGTTCTTGTTTATGTTTAAAGTTTTGCCTGGAAATATCTCACTTGTAGAGCTGCCAAATTTATCCATAGAATGAAGAGACATTTGTCTTGATGATAAAAACTCAATGTTGGATTCTTCTTGAAATTTTTCATGTTTGTATTCCGAAGAGGATTCAAAGTTTTCTAAAGTATTCAGAATTTGACTATCTTCACTAATTTCTGAAATTGTGAAGAGAGGTTGTAAGTCTTCTTCATCCTCTATCCATTGAGTATCATCTAAATCTGTAATTGTCCTTGTTGGAGGATACAAAGTGAATTTCTTAGTTGAACTACCATCAGAGATATACATATCACCTGATCTACAACTAATGAAAGCATCAGCTGTAGCTAACCAAGGTCTTCCTAATATAATAGGATGCCCTCCTAGATTATTCTTAGGAGTTAGGATCATAAAATCCACAGGGTACTCCCAAGAATCTAGGGACACTGGAATGTCTTCTATTACCCCATCGGGTTTGATCACAGATCTGTCTGCTAATTGTAATAATGTGGGTGTAAAAAGAAGATTAGGAAGTTTCAGTTTATCCATGATTTGTCTACTCATGATATTGATTGCTGCTCCTAAATCAATGAGTGTGTTTTGGATCTCAATTCCATTGATGTGAATTTTAACAACTGGATTTCCTGGGTCTATATACTTTGGAATAGCAATCTTACCCATCATGATATCTGCTATTTTTCCTGCCAGTTGAATTTTCTTTGTCTCTCTTATTCTTTTTCTTGTTTTCTTCATGCTC
The DNA here is from genome assembly GCA_034641835.2 of Pinus albicaulis. Taxonomy (NCBI): domain Eukaryota; kingdom Viridiplantae; phylum Streptophyta; class Pinopsida; order Pinales; family Pinaceae; genus Pinus; species Pinus albicaulis. The sequence continues at coordinate 528,186,204 of CM076572.1, forward strand.
AACTCCTTTATTGTCTTTGATAAAATTGGAATTTCCTTGATAGCTTGTAATAATGGAATCTTAATACAGACATTTCTCAGCTCATCTAGGAAATCATAATTAGGCACCATAATTTGTTTTTCTACACCTCTATCAATTTGTAATCTTTCTGGAAAGGGAGGTGTAGGAGTGGATGTTGATGGCTGCTCTAATACAGGGGTTGAAATTATTGGTTCCTTTTGTTTTGGTTTTTCAATGTTTAGGTCCTGAAAAGATGTGTCTTCTTCAAGACTTTTATTTTCCCGTAGAGAATCTTCCTCAAAGTTGTCTTGTTCTTGTATGATCACAGAAGGTTTCCTCTTTTCAAGTATTCTTCCAGACCTAAGTTGAACATTACTAAGGTCTAGAGGAGCAATTAAATAAGTTGGAAACTGTTGGCCTTCTATCATGTATGTATTCTGAGGATTTTTATTGTTGGGGTTTGGTATGGGTTGAGCAGGAAACTGATTTGATTTCTGAGGAAATGGTAATGGGAGTGGTTGATTTTGATGTTGTGGGTTGTGAGGATTCTGTTGAGGATTTTGTTGAGGATTTTGAGGAGAAAAATGTGGGTATGGTGGATATTGATAGTATTGGGAGTATCTTCCATAGGGATTTTGTGCTCCTTGTGCCCAAGCTTGAGATTGATTTTGAAATTGGGGCCAAGGTTGCTGCCAAGAATTCCAATTTAGTGGAGGTTGATTATATAATTGATCATGGAATCCTTGTGTTTGAGGTCCTTGCCAAGGCCTTCTAGAGACAAAATTGAGAGATTCTGTGGAATTTGTAGGAGTTTCCTCTTGAAAGACAGCTTTAAGACCAGGAAGTGAAGGACATCTCTTGGTTTCATGTTTTTCTGAACAAATTACACAGGTCTTTACAAATTTTGCATCCAAAGGACATTCTCTCAAGGCATGCTTCTTTCTACATTTGGGACAAAAGATTGCTAAGGCATTAGATTAAGCTTTTTGCTTGTTTTGTAACTTAAGGGTGTCTATTTGGTCACTAAGACTCCCTAAGATGTCAGATTTGAATTCATCAAGCATATGCTCTATCTCTGCCCTACTTACTGTCCCAGAAGCAGACTTACTTGCCCTTACAAGAGTAGGGTCTCTTGGACCTTTTATAGTTTTGGATTTCCCTCTTGAAAGGTTGATACATAACTTAGATATTTCAGGTAATGTGAGATATATCCCCTTTTCCCATCATGTTAAGGATATCCAACCATTCATCCCTAATTGTCTTCAACAAGAGAGCTTTAAGGTGTCTTGATCTAAGTTCTCCATTTTTTCTCTTTTGATGTTGTAATGAAATCTCTCCAAAAAATCTTCCAGGTTTTCATCTTCTTTTTGTATCATCTTGAACACTTCCTCCTTATGATTGACTGGCATAAAATAATCCAAATACCTCTCTAGAAATGCTTGTTTCATATCTTCCCATGTCCTAATAGAACTATTGATCAAACTCATAAACCACTTCAATGCTGCTCCTTTCAATGTTGAAGGAAATAGTTTAAGTTTTTGAGCATCTTGTAAGTAGTCATAAGTTCTACACAGGACTTCAAATTCAAATAGGAAGGTTTCAGGATCTTCAGTTTTAAGTCCATAAAATTTTGGAAGGACAGAGGGTGAAATGTTTTTCATAGTTGCATTGGTTTCTTCATCTATTATAGGAAACCCAAAAGAGCTTCCCATTTCTCTTCTACCTCTTCCTCTACCTCCTTCTCCTTCTGCACCTCTACCTCTACCTCTACCCCCTCCAAATAATGTGTGTTCTCCATTAAAGACTCCTCCTCCACCTTCTTCTGCCATAGTTGATTCTTCTGTGGAAGTGGAAAAGTTTGTGTCTCTAGCAGGGATCCTTGAATCTTCTTCTAAGACAGGTTCAGTGGATGAAGTGGAAGGTATTTATAATGGAATATCTGATCTTAAGTCTTCTGGAAGTCTAGGATCAGTAAAGGATGGAATGTGGGTCTGAGTTGGAGGTGTGCTGGCTCTTGGTCTGGGTGAAACAAGAGGTGTTCTAGGAATCAAGCTTTTGCTTCTTATGAATCTACCTCTTGAGTCTCTCTCTCTATGCATAACATTGTTTTTTTTGGAGTTAAGGAACAAGGCTACCTAGTTACACTTCCCCGGCAACGGCGCCAAAATGTTTGTGCTCAACTTAGTGTTCCTAAATTGAGTTCATTAATTGTCAACCACGGCTAGTAAACTACTGAAGTGTGGTGCACTATATGTGCCTAGGTATTTGTTTCTCACTACGTTGTGTTTAGTGTTTTATGATGTTTTTGGTTTTATGGTTTTATGTTTGAAAAGGGAAAGAACTAAGTGCTGGTGAAAAGAAGCTTTTGGTTATATTAAAACAGAACAAAGCCTAAACTATGGATGGCAAACAACAAATGCAAAGCTTGATAATGACTTCATTGCATGGAAGTAAATCACAACATGAGCTTGAACTTATCCAATTCATTCATTAAAGATGTGTTGGAAGAGCTTGAGAAATGGACAAGTTAAGTGTAAATGAAGTTCTCCTAAATAAACAATCAACTCACAATATTACAAAAAAAATGATTATTTGTAACATAGTAAGGTTTCTATTCTAGATTAACCTATGATGCTGAAGTTACCCTATTCTGCAACTTGACTTATCACTACTAGGCCTTATTCAGAAGTTTAGAGATTTTCTAGAACAATGTTTGGGAAAAAGGCTATAGGTGAATTTGTGAAATATTTGCAGAATAATCAAAGCCTTAAACTGATATCACTGACCCCTGTTCATGTGATGATGTATCAATATAAATCCAGAACAAAATTAAGTTGTAAATAATGAAGGCCGAGAGACTAATTTTGACAACTAGTACTACTTGAAATACAATGGATAACACTAGGCTAGAATGCGGTCTATCAATCTTAAAATACAGTGACTACAACTAAACTAGAATGCCATTAATCTTTTCTTGAAACAAAATAAACTGAGACTGAACTAGAGTGCTGCTAATCTACTTGAAGTATAGTGAACAGAGTTAAACTAGAATGCCATTATCAAACTTGAAATGTAGTGACAGAACTGAACTAAATGAAATCAACCTCCGGAGTGTTATAACTAAATTAACATGCAGCTAGTCTATGGAATTCTACAGCCCATCTCGTTCAATATGAATGATATTTTGGAAGAGCTTGTAAAAACAAGTCTGGCTGTATTATTCAATGCAATTGAAAATAAACATAAGATTTGAAAGCAAATACAACTAGGATCTAAGATACCATAGCTATTTCTTATTCATTGTTAATGATGTTTTGGAAGAGTTTGTAGGAGTAAGACAGGCTATGAAACTTAGTGTAAACAAGCATAAATCATAAAATTCGAAAGGAAATGCAACTAAAATATACAACACCACAGCTATGCCTTATTCATCGTGCTGATATTTTGGAAGAGTTTATAAGAGTAAGTCTAGCTGTGATGATTAATGTAAAAAAGTATGAAACATAAACTTCAGAAACTTGCTTAAGCTAGAAATTAAAAACGAGACTAAAATACTTATCTAAACCGTATGAAAAAAGCTGCTCAGGTAGCAGGGGCCCTCTACCACCGGAGTAGCATGCAAAATATACTTCAAGATTGACTCAGCGCTTTCAATAAAATGATGATTCTTTCATTAAAAGAGAAATTACTTCAAAACATAGTGTTTTTGGACTTCTGAAATCTAGCAATAAAACACAAAATCTAACCTTGTCCCTCGGTTTTCCGAGCCATATTTATAACAAAATTACATAACTGTCTTGAGATAACCTAGGGATAATTGTATTTCCAAATTAAAATCAAACTAGAACTCTGTTGGTGGTCTCGTAATATGATTAAGGGCATATGGACTGTCGTTGTCCTATTAGGAGTCTATCTCCTAGTTTGAGTTCCCACGTGCATAACCACCTACAGAATTCCGTTCAAACTTCGTGGAGAGAAACAAATGATGAGGGAATGATGTGGAATATGACCATATGTGTTTTTCTTTGAGATGACACCTGGAACCTGCGTAGACATGAAGACAGCTGCAGAATCGGCAACTAGCTACAGAATGTCTGCATTCTATAGCTAGATCTAGTTCAAAAAGTACTACAATGACAAAATCATAAAAACATAGCAAGTTAGTCATGATATACATTCTTAAAGAAATTTTAATTAATTCTATTGATCATTTGAGCCTGTAATTAATACTGGACAAAGGAAATGGAGTGGAATGTGGTGGAAGAAAGAACATCTTTGGAGCTCAATAGGAGGCTAAGTGTATGGATCTGAGAGAGCTCCAACGATACCGTCGGCGGCATGCGATGCCCCCGGTGTGTTGGCACCACTGGGTCTAGGAAGATTAGGTAGAACGGTATAAACATAACTTGACTGAGTGTAGATCAGGTCATATTTTAACGCAATTTGGAGAGCGGCTTGTTTGGTTTGAGGGAAATGCGATGTGACATCTTTGCCAATAGAAAGCAAGAGGGATATAAGGAACCAATCCATGTAGACACAGTCTTCAAAGGTAGGGGCTCGACATAGGCTCTTTCTTCTCTACCATTCCTAGACATGATCGGATAGGTGGGTCGCAGACGATTGACAGAAAGAAGTCAAGAGTTCGATACCAGTGTCATAATGAAGGGGAAGCTGGAAATAAGACAAAATAGCATGGGCAAGAGTTGCAAAGGTGGTATGAGAGGATGAGGCCTAATCAACATGCCACTTAGAAGCTTCGCCTGTAAGCGTATGTTGGAACAGCCGAAGATGGGCAGAGTCATCGGTAATGGAGTTAGATGAACACCACATGTGGAAATATTGAACATGATTTGTAGGATCTTCTTTAGAAGGCGTTCAAACTTGGGGATGTCTGAAGGGAGCTTGGTCGGCATAGTAGGCCAACTAGCATCATGGTGTATAGGGTCATTGATCAATTGGTTAAAATCAGGAAGACTGAGGCCTGCCATATCGGGGAGCAAGGGAGCAGTCAAAGTAGTTCCTGTTGTGGTCCCATTAGTGGTATTCCAACCATTAGGGTCAGGATTACTACCAGTGTTAGGTCTAGAACCAGACATGGTGAAGGTGATAGGAGGAGAACTGGGAGCGAAACCAGAAGGAGAACCCAATGAACCAGAATAGGAGTTGGAGTGCGGACTCGGTGGAGGATAACTCAAATCATATGTGGAGGAGTAAGTCTTCCTACCGGAAACTAAGGATTAAGGCCAAGAAGTCTCAGGGATAAATGCCTTGGTGGCACAATGGTGGCAAAAAAAACACGTCACAAGGAGAAGATAGACCAACAAGGGCGGAGAGGTGTAGGATCAACTGATTACAATGTCGAAACAAGGGCAGAGAGGTGCAGGATCAATTGATTTCAATATTAAAGTCTTTGCTTGGTAGTTTTAACCAAGCTCTTCTTCACTTAGGGTGTGTGTGTAAAGTGTGTAAATTTTAATTTTTAAACCTAGACGTTTGTAGAGAAAAAGAAAAAGTGTGCTGTATAACTGTAAATAAACCTGCAGATAACGATATATGAAACTGAAATAACAGAAAATAAATAGCTAATAATGCAATAATCTAAACCCAAGGAGGCCGGCCTCTCAACAAGTAGTCTATAGGTGGGCGAAAACTAGTCAAAAAACACCAAAATAGCCAATATATCTAAGGTTAGGAGGGACAGGGATCTATAGGTCAGATTTGCTGGAAAGAGGTGCAGATAAACAACAAAAAATCAAAGGAAAAATTGTTGTAAGTGAGGTGGCGAAAGGATATAACTTGGAGGGAAACGAAGTGGACCCTAGAGGAAAACCCAAACAAAACCAAAGGAGGTGATTTGGATGGATAAATATCCAATCTGAAGTGGATCTGAAGGTGAGTTATCAGATCTGAAAACATGGCTGAACACTCTGAAAATTTCAGACAACCTGCAGCAGCTAAAACTCTTCCACAAAGTGTGGAGGGTACTAAAGCCCAAGAGGGCTAGGTTCTCACTTATATGAGTTAAAAAAAACAAGTACAGGTCCAAAATGAGTGGATATGGAGGTCAGACAACCCTGAACAGAGGCCCAGACAAACCTAGAAAACGTTCTGAAAAATTCCCACAAAAAAGTGAGGTTGCAGTTTCTGACCTATTTCTTGCTGAGGTCGCAAGTTTTGGGAAAATTTCCGTGTTGTGAAGGTCCAGGTCGTAGGTTTAGGGCCAAAAAGTGTGACCTGCACTTCCGGTGCTCTCGGGAGCAGGTTTCAGCAAAATGTGTCGTCTCAGCTGCGGCTGATGTCTGTCACTTGCGCAATAGGTCCGAAAACACATGGAAGTTAGAATTTTTAATGTTTTAGGGTTTTATAGGTTAAAAACAACATCAAGAAAAGAAAAACAAGAAGCTGAAGAGAAATCCTAGGGTTTGAAGCAACTGGATATGCAAGGATATGAAAAACAACAACAGTCATAATCGTAAACCTGTGTGGACTCGCCAATTGTTAGTATGAATCTTAATTGCAAGTGTACGGAAAAAGACCACTTTAGCTATGAATAACAAACAACCCTAAAAGCAAAGATGGCTGCCAATGTCTTCAGATCTGCAATTAGGTGATTAAGATAAATGATGAAAAAATCTAGATCTATGCATCAAAAGACATTAAGTAGTAAATAAAAACGAGATTTACTCCATGCATCCAATAGAAAAGACAAGAATATGTTGAGTGTATTTTATATTAAGGGCACCTTGGAGGAAAACATAGAAGGATGTTACCAATTCTCCTCAATGGGATGGGTTCTTGTAAGTCCTCAGGACTTCAGATCTAAAATTCCTCCCTCTTAATGGTGTAGAAAACCCAGACAAAAATGGAACTCAAAGGGAGCTCACAAGCAAAAAGATAGAAAAATATGACAATGATGGTGGATCAAAGTCAGACCAAAAGTATAGATCCAGAGTGATCTTTAAGCAACAAAAGGTGATGAATGAATGGAAAAACCCTTCTATTTATAACAAAATATTGAGTTAGTCTAGATATTGGTGCATAATTAAAATATTATTAACCAAATCAAGATCCAACTTTTATGAAATATTTTATTATTTTTGTTGGAGGGAAAAGGAATTTGACTTGGGTCAAACCCCTTTATTTGTAAATAATAAATAAATAAATGATTTATTTATCATTTTAAGGATGTGGTTGAATAATAATCAAATAAATAATTATTTATTTAATTATTTAAGGGTGATTTAGTCAAATTTAACAAGGAATATTAATAAGGTTTAAATAATTATTCATAGAAAATAATAAGATAAATAATAATTTATCTAATTAATTTTCTTGTTTTGGGTTAAATGTGACCATGAATATTAATTAAACTGTTGTTTAACTAATTATTCCTCGAGGAAAATCAAACAAATGAAGATTTATTTAATACTTCCTCATAGGGTTTCCTGTTTAGACCATAAAAAACTTAACAAAGGTGGATTACTAAGTTATTTTTCATAGTGAAAGCAATTTTACCTAGGGTAAAATTGGTCTTACATGGTGTACCTAGGTCCATCTAATAGTAACAGGTTAGATGACCAAAAAATGGTGTAACACTCAGGATCACCTCTGAAATCTATACCCGCATAAGGGAAGTCTTCAATTGTGAAGACTTGGTTCTGCAGCCACATAAAGTACGCTGGAGTGAACTGAACCACTAAACTGTCGTTGCCACCATGGCAGACCATTAATGCAACCCAACATACCATACAAGGTTCTCTAGGCTCTCCACGATCCACTGGAATAAACTAAGGGGCAAGGAGTGGAAGTCTCTCCAAGAAATCAGGATGGCACCATATCCAAAGTTTTTTAACTTTACATTTTTTGCTCTAGTTAGTTGGCCTTTCATATTGGTCAGTACCCCTTCACACCAGTTGAAAATGGTGCCTCTGAAACACTCTACCTTGGTTTGCATGTGAGATTTAGTGGCTAGATGTGGAGCCGCACTTCCACAAAGCTTAGTTACTGTGAATGCAACTACTTTGAGATCAAGTCTCAAAATAGTCTTTATGTCATGCGATTATCCTTTGGATCTACTGCATCACTGCAAAACTCTTGTTTGTAACTAGCAACAAGTAGGCCACCTTGTCTAGCTCCAAATAAGGATATGTTTTCTCCCCTTTTGGACAATCCAGTGAGAAAATAAATATCTTCGAGCTTGATTTCGAGCTGATGGCTGCCAATGATAAAGCACTGATTTTGAACATCCCATTTATTCACTAACCATGTCATCAGCTCCACCTGCGCTCTCATACCTTGAATCACCCAGAACTTATATAAACCACAGTTTTTAAGCACTCGCATTGTTTGAGGATTATTCATGGCTTCATTATCTATATCTTCATGCTCACATTCTCACCACTCTAGCATGGTGAAATAGTCCGCAAATGGATGCATTTGAAGGTTAGAAAGTTTTTGAGTGGGAAACTTTTACCATTTTTGAGAGAATTTATAAATTTTAAACCGGTCACGGGGCCTCCGCAGTTTTTGTGTGGAGACAGCGAGAACGTCTGCATGGGATCCATATAAAAACCACTGTAGCTCGATAATTTTATTTTTAGAAAATTATCAGGGTCCGCATGTAACACATGCATCACCTGCAGACCCCCGAGAGCAAAATTTTAAACATAATTTCTCCCTAAAAAATGAATTTAAAGCCAAAAAAGAGAATTCAAGTGGATATAAATTAAGAGAAGAGTGTTTTGGATTACCTAGTTTTGACGAATCAAGATTTGAGCAGTCGGTTCTCCCGTTATCAACTCCGAAACTTTTTTACCAAAAACTCTCAATTTGCAACTCTGAAGACAAAAGGTGAAAATGACTTTGTTAAAATCCTTTTTATATTTTTTGAATGAATAAAATATTATATATATATATATATATATTTTTTTTTTTTTTTTCACTTTAAAAAGTTATTTTTCAATGTTTTTACTTATTGGAAACATGTATGTCTAATCTTTCGAGTTTTTGTGCAGAATACAGGTTTTTTCGGTGAAGGAATTATTTTGATGCTGAGTATACTTTTATCACCTTTTCGGGCTCTTGAAAATTATGAAAAAGCGAAAACCTAGAGTTCTCTTTTAAGCCCTCTTTAGACTCTCTAAATATGAAAAGATCGTCGAGTACTTGACTATTCGAACTCGTTAAAGGAAATGAATAGTCGTCCTTTTAGTATAAGTTTACCCCTTTTCTGGACTGAAATGGACTATTTACGAAAAATGTATACGTTGACTAATCATGGTCAATAGAGTTCTCTCCTGCATTATTTTATCCTTTTTCGGGCTTCAGAGACTAAATTTACAAAAAATTACAACCACGAAGTTTACTTATGTTTTTCTTCTAACTCCCTAAAACTAAAAAATGCCGAGTTTCTCCTATACTGGACTCGTTAAAATTTAATAGTAAAGGACCTGTCGATTACAAACAGGAACAAACCACTCTTTCTTAGGGTTTGATTTTAATACTAAGATGGACTCATCCGATGGATGAGCTTAGACAACAAGAAAATGTTATCCTCCTCAAGCTTGTCAAAAATAAATAGGTACTTGCCAGAAATGGTGGGGGGGGGGGGGGAAGAGAAAAGGAATCCAGTTGTTACCCTTGTTTTAAAAGCAGTATACCACTCTTGAACACGAACACTTTTTGTCACACTTGTACCTTGGTTGGGAAAATAATTTGTCTAATAGTTAATCAAACGACATTGAAAGTATTCAGCCAGTTTATGGGTATTAGCTTTAGGTCAATTGTTACCAAACCATTTGGAGTGTCGTTATGTGTTCAAGAGACAGTTCAAATAAACCATTCATTGCAAACATTTGTCTCTATTCACGTTGACCATCCCTGAGTCAGTCCTTGCAAATATTTCTTCAAAACTTGATCTAATGGTTTCGTGTCGTGGGCTTTCCTACGACGGGTCTCTTTCTATCGACGACAGCTCAGCATCTATAAATTTTATCTAGAATCCTATCAGTACCTTGGGATTTTCATGCCCTAATTTCAGATTTCTTGCCTTCGACGATAGGTGGCATCATTGACCTTCGATCGAATGATTCTGTGAAGTGTTTGATTGCAAATCATTCATTCACACTTCGTAGATTGTACTGAGTACTTTGAGAGCCATTTTCATTATTGATGGTTTCTCTCACACTTGTTAACAGTTCACATCATTGACTGGTAATCAAGTGGTTTCTACCATGTTTGACTTCGACACAATCAATCGCATGGATAGAATTGTACTATTTCGGGAAGCGGAAATCAAGACCCTGGATCTAGTTTCTACCATCCAAGGTGTGAGGAGGTTTATTATTCATGATACAATAGACTACTTATGATAGATGGATGTGTCCATGCTGTGTCTGCTATTGATGAAATTTTAAAATAATTTATGTACCAGAACATGTAGTTAGTTCTGATCTGAGTATGGGAATGCCTACCTCAGCGATGATATACATATATATGTTTGCATTGAGTTTTTTTATAGGTTTTCAACTGGTGTATCCACAATCCAATCCTCGAAATGATAAAGCACTTCACTCTTCAGAACTACCTCAGACTTATCACTTTAGGGGGGAATTTGTTACACACTATTTTGTCACCATTAAATTTGATTGTCTATATAGGTTCATCACTACCTATATTGTGCTCCCGTAGAGGTCAAAAAATCCTAATGTTCCTAAACCAAGTCTTGGAATTGGAGAAAAGCTCATTAAAACCCTAAAAAGTCTAACTTCGCACTTTTCCTAGCTCTTTCCTACAGATCCGCAGATATTTTTTCTATAGCTTATGGTACATCCCTCACGTTATGCTTATAAAACCCGCGGAGCACCGTAAACAGTCAAATAAAGGAAAAAGTAAGTTCTAGAATCCCATCTGGATGAATATTCTCCCAATTGGAAGCTTCTAGAGGTGCAGTCAGTTCGAGCTTTATCCTTCCACTCATGGAGCTATATCCCTTCACTCATGGAGTTTATCCCTTGGTATATGGAGCTCAAATCCATTCATCAGAGTAATCCATCCCCCTCTTCATGGAACTGAAACTACCTCCATTTCCCTATAAATTGAGCTCATGTTTTAGTCTCAAGGGTAGACACACATGTGGTAATTGCTGAAGAAATTATCAAGAGAGCATACTCTCTATACTAGTCATTTTTGGTATGAGAATGATTACACACTCATTCCCATAACTTCATGCTAGTTCATAGAGAAGAAGGCCTGTCAATCTGAAGGAGGAACGATTGTTCAGGACCCCGGGAGGAACTTCTACAACATCAAGGCGACAGGTTGTAAAGTTACTCTTTTCATACAAGATAATACATATGGATCTCCTTTTCTCATTGAGTTGTTCTTGTGTCTATTTGTATAATTCAATACTTGGATTCCTTGATCACTGAGTTAGATTAGTTGTTCTCAATTATTATATGTTGTAGGTGCTTCTAATTATTTTGTCTGTCTTTGATTGTAGGTTCTCATTACTAAAGAACCCTCTTTGGAGAAACTGGATAAAATTCTACACCGAACGTCAAGTTTCAAGGTAGGGGCATGTCCACTTTCTTTGTTTATAATAATTTTGAATTGAAAATTATCTAGAAAATTTATCCACATAATAATGCCATGTAAAAAGAAAATTATAGCTGAATAAACTGCTAAGTTATTCTTTCAGAATGTATGGGTGCATGCTCACATCCATTGTTAGTGATTGAGATTCTCTCTTTGTTGGGAATTTTTGGTCAAGATTGTGGGGATTCATGGACACAAAATTGAAAAAAAGTACAACATTTCCTCCACAAACAGATGGTAAAATAGAGGTGGTGAACATGACAGTGATACATATTCTTCGTGGTTATCGAAACAAGCATCCTAAGTTGTGGGATGAAAACATGCACTATATTCAGCATGCTTACAATCGGGCCAAGAACTCTTCAACTCAAACATCGCAATTTGAGGCATGTTTGGGATACTTGCCTAAATCTCCTTTGGAATTAATTTTTGGAAAGGATGTTGCTATTGATCGTCATATTTTCATAGACAAATATAAAACGTTCATTGAAAAAATCCAATTGGTACATCAAGAAATTCAATAACAACTGGAAAAGAGCCAAGTCAAATACAAAACAAGGCATGATAAGCATCATTTAGATCACAAATTACAAGTCAGTGGTGAAGTTTTGCTTCACATTAGCAAAGAAAGGCTTCAAGCATAAGGTAAAAAACTAAAACCAATTCGATATGGTCATTTCATAATCTTAGAAAAGATTGGTGATAATGCCTTCAGGTTGGGTTTTCCTTCATATATGAAAATTTATGTTGTTGTTAATGTTGAGAACTTAAAATTATATGAGCCACCTTTGATTGAAGATCAAGGAGAAATTTTTTTTATTCATTCCATTGACGATTTCTCTGGAATACCTTGATGAACTACAACAAGACACTATGCTTGATAGAAGAACACAGTCTTCAAAATGAGGGAATGTGGAGTACCTTCGTGTGGGGCTCAAAGGAAAAAATCCAAGAAAATATAGCTGGATCAAGATTGGAAAGGTGAGGGAAATGTACCCTCATCTACTGAACAACTGAAAGTTGATATTTTGATGTAAAAAAGTCTCCAGTGGGGAGGAGTGATTGGGATCTCAAAATTATGCTAAAAAATGAAAGTTGTCAGAATGGTGTGGAACCTAAACGACTGCATATATCTCTTCATTATGAATCTGGAACAACTTGTTTCACAGAAAACTAACACCGTATGCTCCCATAAATGCTTTCTGTTCATTTTCCCAAAAAAACATTTCTTTGAAAAATGACAACTAACAGGGAAAATTTTTGTGCCAGTGGAATGCTGCCACGTGGCCTCATCTGGTTGGTCAAAATTAATTTTTTTTTGGGCCTACTAGTGCCTGACAGGTGGAAGGCCCTGATTGGTCCTATCATGGTTGAATTTCATTGGTTGGTTGGTGGCCAACCACATGCTACCACATGGCCCAACCAGAGGTTGCCACATGGTAGCATGGGGATCACCAAAATTTAGTTAAGTGCCAAACTTCACTGCATGGGAATCAACATCATGACCTCACCACAAAAAACTCCAAGCCTTAACCAAGTTGCTACTGTTACTACTTTTTAATCCATATGAAAAAATGGTTATATAACGTTTATGGCGGCGAGCTATAGGGTAAGGGGCCAAGGCTTAGCCCCGACCCCCAAAAAGCTCACCATACAACCAATGGCTGGAACCAAGGGCGAGGGGGCATGGCCCTGATTTTTTAATTAATTTTTTTACCACGTTATGTTTAATTAACTTTTCAAACCTTAGGCCTTGGCACACAAATTAACTATTTGGAAATTTTTCCTGAAATTGCGCAAATTTGTTGCTCGATTAGCTGAAATCAGGGCAAATTTGTAGGTCGGTTCTCGATTTTAGAGAATTTGTGGTGCAGTTAGCAACAAAGTTAGGGAGGCTTATAACTTCTTCAGTTTTCAACCAATTTTGGAGTAGAAAGAGGCTATACAGGCATTTTTGATAGTTCTGGAGCTGATGGAACAAGTTTTGAAGCCATTTGAGCACTATAAATGCATGTAATCACCATTTTGAGCATAATGATATACGGCCAAACCATTGGAAGCTGGACCAAGGAGACAAAGCTGAGGAGGGGTGAACTCCTTCATCACATGATGTGTTGTGGTTATTTTTATGGTGAATTTTTATGTTGTTTCTTCTATTTCAGAGTTTTAAATTCATGCTTTATGTGTTTAAAAATTTAACATAAAGGCTCATAAAAATCAATTTTAACACTTGCAATTTACAAACCCTCAAAAATTTTTTCATTAAGATATCATATAGATTAAGCATCAAACTAATTCGAATAATGTTACTAACGAGTTGTTTTAGATGCCCAAATGCCTAGATATTCGGATCTTCAAATATCAAAAGTATCTACACTCTTTCTCCTTAGTAATTCATTTGGATACCCAAACATTTATAGCCTCTCTTCCCTCAAGAAATTATGTAATTACACTCCCTTCCCACTCGCCTTGGGTCATGATCCTCCTAATCAATTCCGCGTGACTAGGTGTTGGAGCTAAATATCTAATGCCTCTAAGCTTCCACTGCATAACCCAAAAATTCAAAGTGTATTCCCGAAATCCAAAATCTTTCGATACTCTTTTATGCCTATCTCGAAGAAAGAAAAATGCTAAAATAAAGAATTAATTTTCCCAAAAGAATTATAATATATAGAATTCATCTTTATCCTTTAGAGGCTTTCAAACTATACCCTTACATAGGCATTCTCATTAGAAGGAACAAAATTTGTTGAAAGGCCAACTCCACAACTTGACAACAAAGATGAGGTTATTCTCATTGTTTTGGGTTGAAAATTTCAACTTTAAACCTCCAAAACTTATAAACCAAGAGGATATTATTCTAGTTTATCTATAAATGGAAACAAAGTCCCGAAGGCTCCTTAACCATAGGTCTAAAACCTATCTTTTATATGTTTTCAAATAGGGAATAATCCTCCTTTTCCAATGTCTACAATTAAGGAAGACCTCCCACCCTTCCTATCACCATAAGTTTGGGACATAACATAACTATTCCATCCCACATATTGGATCGATAAGGGCCATTATCATTATAAAATACTTGAAGAGCCTTGAAACTCAAGTCAACTCACAAGATTTCTTATTTATCATAGGAAACATATTCCATGGAGTATATCTCTCTATATATGTCATAAATAAAGAAAATAGTAGTTATTAAATACACATAATCACATGTTGATCGATCTCATCCTCACATCATAACCAATAACCCAACATAACAATAGTTATGAAACATTGAAAAATAATTTCTTTTAATTAATGTAGGGTATGTGCTATATTCTTTGCATGGATTATATGCACAATGAACAAAGGGATGTTTTAGGGGGGGTGTTGACCCTCTCTGTTATGGGGTAGGCAGGTGGGTGGGAGCCCCCTACATGGGGTTTGGGGAAGCAACTTTATAATTTTTTTGGGGTGGTTTTCTGTGTCTATTTTTGGCCTACAATTTTGCTAAAAATGATTTAGTGGTGCATGGTTTTTTAGTTTCAGTTATGTAACTATGGTTTTATTGGTGGTTCATATGCCATGGGATGTATATTGTATTGTAATTTTGCACATAAAATATAATGAAATGAAACGAAATCCTTATTGGTTTTCTCAGGTTTCAGTTTCTAGGATAACATCTCCATCTAAATTTTTGTGTTTTCTATTGTGTCTATTTATTAATAATATGTTTGCAACAATTAATTTTACAAGGTTAAAACTTACAGTTAAAAGAGAAATAATTATACTTATTTGAGTCACTTGAGCTTGTTGGAAATTGATGAAGGGTGAGCCACTCTCCACTCAACCATAGGCTGAGCTACACTACAATATTTCTTGTAACTATCCACTCCTGAGACTAATCCAATGCCTTGAGAGGAAGTCTCACTCATGTTTCAGTATGATTCAAGTCTAAGTTGAGAAATTTAAATGTTACTCCTTCATAGACATAGATTTAGTATTTTTTATTTTCACCACTGACCAAAGGCATATTGTCTTTCATAGTGTGGCCACCTTGGATACCTATATTCCTAGATACCCTTGAAGTGACAAGATTTTGACAAATCCTGGATGAATCTGGATGCCTAGATACCTTTAAGCCTGCTGAACTACCTTAATGTAAAATGAGTTTTCTCTTCATTCCCTAAAGTTAGACTAAGTTCCATATACCATTGGAAACTTAGGTTTGTGAGAGAGCTTTCTAAATAGACATCTTTCACACTCCTTTGGACTGAAAATTGTAGAAAATTTCCTAGAAAGATAGGCTACTTAGGCTATACACTAAAAAATCAACAAACAAGCTAGACTACCAACACTTAGTAATCAAAGTCAACTTCAAGTATACAACATTGACATTAATGAAAATGAACACTCAATAAGCTCCCCATGGACTTGAAAGAAATGATAACACATTCAATAATATTTCCCTTTGGCATTGATGGAAACAACACCAAACATTGTTGGTCATCAATGGCTTTGGGCTTGACTCCCACCCTTAAGTTGTTGAGCTCCCCTACTAAAAGTTTCCAATGAGTTCTAATGGCTGCTCATTTTCCTACTTTTACATTAATGGAAAAGGGTTCTTGTTGTTCATCCTTCACCATTTGGAACACCAAGTGACTGATCAATGTACCAAGTGTGTCAATGGTGCCAATTGTGTCAATATATATACTAATTGATTACAAGGATACGATGCTAGTCCCTTTATTCATTTTTCTCCCAATTGAATAAGTTGTGCTTCTTCTACTGTACCACTATAGAAATGCACACCAATGACTATTCCAAGAGCTAACCTCCCCCCATACTTTAATATTATAAGTTATTGGTTTTAACTATTACTAAAACTAATTTTGTCAGCTTCTCTACCAATTGAAATGAGACAAAACATATAAAATCTACAAAATTTCCATTTCATTATTATTCTTATGTAATTAAATTCAACTTAAATATATGCTATTCCTGTTGATCATATATTTTTCTTGTATCTGTCCCTGATCTCACTCTCTTCTCTCCTCTTTGACCTCTTGGAATATAGTTATCTCTCAGTGTATGTTTCCTTTGATGACCAACACTCCTTCTCATTATCATTTTTCCACATCTAATTGTATGTTTATTCTTTTCTTTATTTTAGGTACCCTGTGCTTCTTTTCATCGTTGATTGTTATTTTAATACTTAATTTGGCATGCTTCCCTTGAAAATTTTAACACCCTCTTCCCACATATACCTAAGTAACCGACCAACCGCGGTAAACATTTCACGAGAGGCTACTATAATG
This sequence comes from Pinus albicaulis, assembly GCA_034641835.2. Classification (NCBI taxonomy): domain Eukaryota; kingdom Viridiplantae; phylum Streptophyta; class Pinopsida; order Pinales; family Pinaceae; genus Pinus; species Pinus albicaulis. Next base: position 528,203,096 of record CM076572.1, read on the forward strand.
AGATTCAAACTCCTAGGTGACATTAAGGAAGTGGAACTGATGGAAACACGACATACAAACCCTGTACAACAACAAAAACACCCCCTAGAGGTAACTCAAACTTTCAGGCCTCTTAACCCTGGGTCACACTGACATTTTGAGCTCTTTAAGCCATATACGCTGGCACAAGCTTGCATGCCTACGTCTAAGAGGCTATAGATGCAGACATAACACTGCATGCTAGAAACCATGGCCCAAATACTCAATTCTGTGCAAGTGTCCTCGGGATTTGAGCCACCTTTTCAGCCCTAGAACCCAGTGCTCTGCCCAGAACTTCATGAAATTTCAGAGATGATACATAATAACATGAAACTGATACAAAAGAAATCACATCAATAAGAACTCATCTGGAACCCTCCTAGATATGATAGGAATTTTGTTAAACATGTCACAAACATGAAATCTACAGGTATAAACAACAAAACAGAGCATATGGGTCTCATACTTATCTAATAATCGCTAAAAAACATTGCTCCCATACATCATTAACTACAATACAATCTATTTGACCATATATACATTGTGTATTCATTTACAAGTAAAAGCATGTGGATAGCTATACATCATCACTGTAAAAATACATGCTCATAACTAGCATAATAACAATAGAAATATCATGGATACAACAATAATAGAATCCACATACAAATCAATACATTTGCATACCAAATATTAAGGGAATGAATTTCTCATTGATGAATGTAGAAACCAACCCGAGATGGGACTTCCACATTCCACCTGACCATAGATTGGCTGAGCCAAGTCTCACTTCAACCAATCACCCCTGTGCCATATTCCAATCATGAATGTGGGATATCATCAAACACATCAATCAAAACAAATCTAGGGCTTCTAGAGACCAAGCCACCTCAACCCTCAACCAGTGATTCCACCTCACGGCCAGACATCATAACCATCACAGATTGGTCTCTATCCAAGTTGTTCCAGGGCTCTAGAGCGTTTGTTCCAACCAGGGATTCCAAGACTAGGAACTCAACTCCAACTGTTATAGGGGTTTCCAGAGCGTTTTTCCAACCAAGGCTTCTAGGAATAGTAACTCAACCCACCTAGGGCTTCCAGAGCATTAGTCAACCCAAGTCTTCCAAGACTAGTAACTCAACCCATAGTTGTCCATCATGCTCCCAGAGAATTTGTCCAACCAAGGCTTCCAGGAACTAATAACTCAACCCACAACTAAAGGAATCATGGGAACCAAAAAAAAAAATGGAAATAAACCCACAACACCATGGTTATCCAAGAAATGGAAAGGCTAGGAAACTCCACATGCATACACCATGCATGCCAAAACTAGTGAGGAAAACATACATTCAACTTGGTATTTATAATTAGAACCCACTGCAGCTGCTGATACTGATGACCGATTTCACTTTCCTGCTCTTCCTTTTCCTTCTTGCTCCAAATCACCAATTCTCTGCACTCTCCAAGAGTTCTGCAAGAAAAATCTAAGTATCCAAGAGTATGAGAGAGAGAGAGAGAGAGAGAGAGAGAGATTAACGAGAGAGATCCAAAAATGCACTGACCAAAAGCTTGAACAAAATATTTCCAACTGATCCTCATAAGCCTTTTTATCAATCAGGCCTCTATTTTCTTCATTTTTCATTATTTTCCTTCATTTTCCTTCATTTTACTCCTCACATGCAACCTGTGACCTTTTTCCTTCCTTTTCTTCTAATTTTCATTATTTTCATAGATAAATGCTAATAATTCCATTTTTTATTTCTAAAGCCTTAGCCATTTCCTTTTCCAACTATATTTAGCCATAATAACCGAAATGAACACCCAATAGGATTTGTTTCCCAACATTCTTCTTGGAATACATGTCCCATCAACTGTGGTCTTATATTTTTTTACATTATTTTTTTAACCAGGGTTGTTACAGACCCCCCCCCTTAGGGGAACACCATCCTTGATGTTCAATGACACCTACAAACTAGAAAACCCTTGAAAATAAAACGTACTTTCTATTGGTATTTATAACACAACTCGTTACACTATTTACAATGAATCAATGTGCTCAAAAGAAAAAACCATCATGAAAATCATACCATGTACTGGATTTTATAAAACATCTCATTACGATATTTACAATAATATACACATATATACTCATACACATTTTCTCAACCAGAAAATAAAAGGGATATGATGCCTACATCTACAAAAAGGGAATCTAGAGGCTCACACCTCCACCCTCAAAGTATTACTAGGATTCACTTCCTTCTGAGGAAGCCCAGAATCCACTGTCAGAGCCAAAGCTACATCCAAATTCCATTACTACAATCCTGTGGTATTGTACCCTTAGTGAAAAGTTACCGACTCATTGTTCCAGGGCACACTTCCAATGTGCATTTGAGTCCACCTGGAAATGGTAATTACCAAAACAAATCCATCCCCGAACTTCCCTTGTCTACTACACAGTCCTTTCGGAAATCTGGTCACCCCCTTTCATGCAGTCACACACCTTCCAAGTTTTGTTGGCACCCCCATATCGGGTAGTCCATCCCTTGGCAAGGATTCCTCGCATCTAAAGGTCAAACAACTAGGGCATATACCTACCTCAAAACCATCATACTGGTCATAACATGCTCATGGAAATCAATGGACACTATTGGGTACTGGTGTCCCATAATGGCCCTTCTCCAGAAGTGCTTTACCAAAATATTGTTGTCTGTTTCAATTCCTTCTTTGTTGCTGCTAATGTTTGTAATCAATTTCAACCACCCAACCAAGCATTTTTGTGCTTTCTGAATCAAGCACATAACTTCCATTAGATTCAAAATAAATTTAAATAAATTCAAATCATACCTCATTGGTAGCTTGTCAATAAGGTACACTTGAAATTCTGTTTAATTCCTGTCACAAAAGTCAAACTACCTATTTGATCAAATCATCATGTATAGACATATCACATCTGGGTAGCTCAAAGCACAACCATCATAATTTAAAATAATGGATCACATGCAACCATCATAAACCATAATCATAAATCATAATCGTAAATCACATGCATAATAGAACTGAAATAGAATATTTATGATTATCCTTCATCGGTCCTTACTTCTAACTTTGTTCTTTCTTTACAGACACCATATCGGTTTCCACACCTGGAAAGCACCCACTAACTTTGCTTCTCTTCAATCATGTATACATACACATAATGTACAACATGTACATCCACACAAGACATACAACACCACACAATACATACACCCAAAAATGGTGTATAACACAATACAATACATACATCTATACCCAATGTACGACACAATACATGTACATACACATACATTCATTGTACAACACAACACATACACCTACACCCAGTGTACAACACAATACATAAACCTACATCTAGTGTACAATACAATACATATACATACACAAAGTACAACACAACGAATAAACATGTGACGATACTGCGACTACAAAATGCACATAGTACAACACAACGAATAAACATGTGACGATACTACGACTACAAAATGAACATACATAGTACCGCATACTCGCAACACATGTACGGCATGCACACAATACCACATGTATACTAGTACCATATGCACAACATGTACACAATACCACCTGTACACAACACTACCTACACGATGTGTGCACAACATCACATGTGCGTGACACCACTTGCATGACGTGTACACAACGCCAAATGTACATTGCACCACTTGTACAACATGTACATAATACCAAATGTACACAAAAAAACATGCACGACATGTACATGACACCTCATGTACACAACACCACATGCACGAAATGTACATGGCACCACCTCCACAAAACACTGCATGTACAACATGTACACAACACCATATGCACATGACACCACATGTACAATCATACAAACAACACCATACATACATAGCACCATATGTAAAACACAGACAAAACACCATATGTACATAAAACTGCATATACAACATGTACATAACACCATATGTACACAACACCACATATCCATCATGCGTATAAAACCTTATGCACACAACACTGCATATCCAACATGTGCACAGTACGATATGTACAAAGCACGACATATCCAACATGTACATAGCAGCATCTACACCTAGCACTGCATATGCATTATACGCACAACACCCTATATACAACAAACATACAACATCATATGTACACAATACTACATATGTTACATGTACACATCACCATAGGTAGAATCACTTAATATATAGCATGCACAACATATATGCAAGAATAGTACTATACATCCATAGACCACATACTAACCCCACAAGAAATCTTGCTTCTAGTGTCCTTACACTATCCATGCTTATCCTCTCATGTTGTAGATCACATTATTTTCACTTCGCTGATGTACCCATCAACATTACCTTTCCATAACATAACATAGGCATAATACAAGAATATAATGTCAATTCATGTCCACATGATACTAACCTCATAGATTTTTCAGAACTACTCTTCCCACTTGATTCCTCATAAGACCAGTAACCTCTTCATGCCATTCACCCGCATAAGAAATCAGTCCTCCACAAGAATGATCCTTGAAAACCATGTCATATAGTGACATAGATACATAGATAAATATATGTAATCATTAACATTAAACAATCATGATCCATGGTGACTTTTTCAGACACGACATACATACATACGCACATGTATAGATATATAAACATCAACATAATCATGATCACAACACAATTGCTAGATATCATAATGTCTAGGTTAAGATAACTTCCTTTATTCGTGCACAACATGCACAACACCAAGAACCATAGTTTCAAACTTAGCCAAGGCATATGATGCCTCAAATCCATTTACTTTACTTTTCTGGTTACCTTTCTAATGTTTTTAATGCCACCATACATTTACCACAATGGACCCAACTAATCCAACCGACTGTCATATTCCTTACCTTTCGCTTCCCTAATACATGCACCGAGATTCATCTGAATCTGTCATAACATGTTGGGTACCACAAAGCTCTTGCTAAGCTCTATTAACTTTCCTCTTTCCCAAACCAATTCCCAAGACTCTCCAAAACATAAAAGGAAAGAACAAAAAAAAACAAGAAGAAGACCATGAGAAACCAAAAGCAAGACGATACTGCAACAAAGTGGCAAGGCTTTGCACCGAACATAAAAAAAACTGCAAATCAAGCGCAAAAAAATCATACAATACTGAAAGCATAATACTAGAAACAAAAACCATGATTCAATCCCCATGGGTCCCTTGTGCTTCAAAAAGAAAACCCAACCTGATCCTTCTCCAAGATTTTATGGCAGTATCTTGCCACACAATCCCCTGCATCATACTTCCATAACCACATAACTATCAACGCATAATATAAACATATAATATACCAATTATCTTATCTTTTTTTGCATCACAAGCTTCCTTGTAATTGTACACACATGTCAACCACATGTTCCAAATATCCAAACAACATATCTATCAATTTGAAACCAACCTTTACCAATTCTAACCACAGTCTAACAACCATGTCATAGTCAATAATCCACTCACATTCTTCAGTAATAATACATAATGCTACAACTATCACCTACTCACACTCAAGTACATATCGACTATCTCAACACATATGTGCTAGTACAATCATCTTAAAACAAAATCATTTCTTCATGCAATCTTATAGACACATACTCATATCATGCAATTAATAAATCATTCACACAAACTATGAACATACCATGCTAGATAAATAAACTAGATGACATAATAGACACCAAACTCTCAATACTAGATAGATGACATAATAAAATAGTTAAGCATCAAGTACATGACAAGCAAAATAATGCCTTAACGTATCTCAGGGGAGGTTATCTTGTCTGCACAATCAATCTAGGTTAGCACAATATAACTTCACAACACCTCAACTCAAAATAAACAAGGTCATGATATCCATAACAGTAACTAGCTAACATATTCACATCATAAGCTCATAAACAATTGGTACTCATGCATAAAAATCACATATGCACACTCAGTCTAGATTAGTACAACACAATATCGCAACTAAGTCTACTCATACTTGAATGTCATAACCCTAACCATTTGCATAGGCCAATCCAATTTAGCATGATACATATTACATTAAGATATTAATGCTATAGCCCTAATCATTAATCTAACTAACATATAACAACAATAAGTTAGCATATAACATGATCATCAACAACATATCACATAATCATCGAGCTAACTACAAGTTAACATATAACATGCTCATCAACAACATATAACATAATCATCAAGCTAACTACAAGTTAACATATAAAATATTCATCAAAAACATATAACATAGTCATCAAGTTAATACCATGATTAACCAATGCATGTATATATGATCACAAAAATTAACTAACATCTATCATGTATGTAACCATAAAATCAATAGAATGAAAGACATACACATAACCATAATGCATATTAATACACTGATCAACTAGAATTTATCATATATGTAACCATAATAATAATAGAATGTAAAACATATAAGTAACCCTAATGCATACAAAAACCATGAATCACATACCTGCATGCCAAGCATACAACTTATATGACTATCTTCTCTTACCACACAGTCCATTGTTACAACTTCACTTTAATGATATGCATCTCCTACTTTATTTCAGCCAACACATTAGCATCATAACATAGCAATATCATCATGATGACCTAATTTCATACAATGACCTTATGCACACCAACCTCAATCAAACCAATGCAAACTTGACCATATGCACCCACTTGACATGTATAACCTGTCATGAATGACCAATGCATGTTCAACATATGACATAACACAAGCAAGCATACATGGACAATACCAAATCATGACCAATATGTAACCCTAGCATAAGAAAACAATGTATGTACAATATTCAACAATATGTAAGCAAGCATGCATGAACAATACACAAGCATGAGCAACACATAACCAATCATACACTCATGACAACATGTTGACAACAACACCATCAATACTTCCATGGCAACAGTACTACCACCATGGCCAACATAACACAGATGCAACAAGCACATGCACCCTAGGTATGAGAAACACATATGAAACCAATAGAAAAACATGACCAACACACTGCCCATCTAGTCCAAGGGTTGAACCATGCTCTGATACCACTATGTAGCACCTTCTTCCCACATCTACCCAAGTAACTAGCCAACTGAGGTAAACATGTGATGAGAGGCTACTATAATGAGATTCAATCTCCTAGGTTACCTTAGGAAGTGGAACGAACGAAAACACAACATACAAACCTTTTACAACAACAACATGCCCAGGAGGTAGCCCAACCTTTCAGGCCTCTTAACCCTAGGTCACACTGACATTTTGACCTCTTTGAGCCATATCTGTAGGAATAGGCTTGCATGCATGCATCTAGGAGGCTATAGCCGCAAGCATAATACTATATGCCAGTGGCCAGGGCCATAAATACTCATTTCTTTGCTAGCATCCTAATGATTTGAGCCAGCTTTTCAGGCCCAGAACCCATTGCTTTGCACAAAAATTCATGAAACGTTCAGAGATGATAAATAACAATCAGACAATGGTATGAAATAAATCACATTAATAAGAACTCATCTAGACCCCTCCTAGCCATTACAAACATTTTGTCAAACATGTCGCGAACGTGAAATCTACAGGTATAAACAATACAACATAGCATAGGGGTCTGATACTTATCTGAGAATCTCTAAGAATAATTTCTCCCCTGCATCATTAACTACAATAAAATATATTTGACCATATATACATTGTATATTAATTTACAATTAAAAACATGGGGAGAGCCATACATCGTCACTGTAAAAATACATGTTCATAACCGACATAATAACAACAAAAATAACATGGATACAACAACAATAAAATCCAAAGATAAATTAGTACATTTTCATACCAAATACCAAGGGAATGAAATGCTCATTAATGAATGTAGAAACAAACTGGAGATGGGACTTTAACATTCCACTTGGCCATAGATTGGCTTAGCCAAGTCTCATTTCACCCAATCACCCCTGTGCCATATTCCAAGCATGAATGTGGGATCTCATCAAACACATTAGTCAAAACCAATACAGGACTTTCAGAGGCCAAACAACCTCAACCCTTAATTAGTGATTCCACCTCACGGTCGGAAATCACAACCATCACATATTGGTATCTATCTAAGTTTTTCCAGGGCTCCAAAGTGTTTGTTCCAACTAGGTATTCCATGACTAGTAGCTGAACCCCAATCGTTGCATGGATTATAAAGATATCATGATGTAATTTATAGTAATTGATGTATGTCACTGTCTACTTCAAATCCTACTCATCACATCGTAAAGAAAATCAATCAACATTATCATTTTTGACTTCATGCTTTAGGGGGCAGCTATTACAGGTCAATTTGGGCATCATCGCAAAACACAAATCAATATTCATTAGGGTCTATCATACTCTAAATTAGTTGCTCATTCCCTAAACAAGTCATTCCATTGGTGGTTTTAATTCATGAAAGTTTCACTACTTAGATGCCAGTTGAAGTGCCCCATTGAGCCATCAACGCACCCCTAGACTGCAGTAACTGCTTTGCGGAGAATCTAATCCCTTGGAAGGTTGTGATGCAGAAGATCTAGGCCCACTTCAGAGTGTGTTGGTTGACTACTAGCGAATTTCTCATTAGATTTCAGGAATCTTCCCAACCTCTAGTGGATTTTAGAAGTTTATCCAGCTTTCACCTCATCTGATGTCTTCAAATATGGATATCATGGAGCCATTAAACTATAGGAATTTAAAGGGTATGTTCCTTAGATCAAACACCAAAGGTTACTTCTCACAAACATATCACAAATCAGTATACCAATAGTTGGCGTGTTTACTACCATCAAAGAGGGAAATAGTCCACGACCTGAGTGAATGCGGCCACTTCAGGAGATTTATTAATTTGAAAAAGAAAATTTACATAAGCTTCTCTCATAAACATTTACCTGACAAATGACCATCCATTCTCTTTAAAAAGAGATCATGGAAAAATTGAGTGTTAAGCCATGGATCAAGTGTCGGTAATACCGAGGAGAGAGTGAAACATCATATCACTACATATTGTGACTGTTGGATTATAAGTTACAAATGTACATAGTAAAGAAACACACTTTACCTAACTCTATGCTAGACCAAGTTATACTTAACTATTTCCTATGTGTTGGAATATCCTAACATCCACCCTTAAGAATAACTTGGGATAGGATTGAAGGATTTGCAAAGGTGACACAATAGGAGAAGAATGGATGCATTAGAGCCTATCACCCCTTAATGATAACTTTCCTAAACTCCAAGCATAGATCGAATTTTGGTAAACTTTGCTTCTGTGAGAGATTTTGTAAATATATCGACAACTTGATCATTAGTTGAACAATACTACACTTTAAGAAAATGATCATGAATTAGCTTTCATATGAAGTGTATATGAATCTCAATGTGTTTCATACACTGATGTTGAACTGGATCTTTTCATAACTGAATGGCACTCTGATTATCACACCAAAGTGTAGTTGGATGTTGTTGATGAAGACCAAATTCAGACAGGATCTAATGAAGCCACATGGATTCCTTGTTGGCTTCAACTGCACCATGATACTTTGCTTCTGTTGAAGAAAGAGATATGGCATTTTTTTTCTTACATGACCATGGAATAGGTCCTAAACTAAGAGTGAATACATATCCTGCAGTAGACTTTTGATCATCAGGGTCACCAACCCAATGAGAATCAATGAAACCAATAAACAATGGAGATGCGCTTGCACTATAATGAATCCCAAATTGAACTATACCTAGAATATATCGAAGTATTATTTTAGTTTCTTTCCAGTGACTTTCATGAGGTTGGTGCATAAACTGAGCAACAAGACCAGCGAAAAAGGAAAGGTTAGGTTAGGTATGGTTTAGATACAAAATTTTACCAACAAGTTGACGGTATAAGGTAGCATCAACTTCAGGGGTAGTTCAAGTGACTAAAAGTTTGACTCGAGACTGAAAGGGAGAAGGGACTGGCTTACACTCTTCCACATGAAAGTGGCGTAGTGTTGAACGGATAAATCAATCTTGTGGACAAGATCGATCTCCCTAGCACCAAAAGGTAATCTAGCAACAAACAGCCAAACAAACCTATCTTTCTCTAGACATATGCGATTTACAAAAGAATACTATAAAGGTGTTAAGGTCTTACCGTAGATCCAATGCTTGTTCGAAGTAGTTTTCCTTCGGTCACTTGAAGGAGTTATCTTTAAATACCTGCAGTCACAAACAAGAAAACATTAAATAGCACCTACATAGTAAATATTATAAATCATGCCTATCATGGTGATCAAGGAATCCATGAAAGAAACAATGAATTAACAACTTATTGAGAAAAATGAATTCATTTGTATTAACTTTGAATGAAGGAAAACCTTACAACCTTAGCCTTGATGTTGAACAGGCCTTCCCGGGGTCCGAAGCAGGAATCTCCTCTACTTTGACAAGCCTTGCACTCTTCCAACCGAGACAGATAGAGGTATGTGATCTTTCCTCACAAAATATCAGTTAAATGAGTCTGAATCCCAACAACACTTTACCTCAAACAATTCTAAAGCTTGAACTCTCCTTGAGGCTACCTAATGCCTCTTTTTATAGTGCAGATGAGGAGGTTAGGGTTCCACCTATGAAGGGATAGAATCCTCCTTCAAAGGGATAGGCTCCTCACATCAAGGGGTTAGCTCCTTAAGGTGTGGGATGCATGAACCTTACAAGAGTGTGCTCACCCCCAAAAAATCTCATCCAGAAGCTTCTAGAATTAACCAAAAATCAACTTTTTCACTTTACTTTCTCTCTCTTTTGACTTTGACAGGGGTACGCAGGAATTACACAGAGAAAATTGTTCTGGAATGCAGATAAGCTTCACATTACCTGCATACCCTAGCCAGGAACGCAGGTAAGCTTCACATTACCTGCGTACCGAGGGTTTTGGAGTTTTTTAGGGTTTTTCTCATGTTTTTAGGCCTTGACATGAGGAGTATAGGTTGTAAGACTTGTAGAGGAGGTAAGTATGAGTGAAAATGAGCTCATATAGTCAGTAGAATGTCAGGGTGACATTTTTTAGTGCAAAAGATTGCCCCCTAAAGTGCGAAGTCTGGAATAGATGAAGATGAAGTCTGTCATATATGAAGAGTGAAGTAATTTATCATTTCAAGGATAATCCTATGGACACCCCAGTCGGAACCTGTAAAAAAATTCAATGAAAAAAATATATATGTAAACATATCATCGCTGAGGTAGGCATTCCCATACTCAGATCAAAACTAACTAGAAAACTGATTTAAACTGTTCTGATACAGGAATGATTTTCAATACATAAAAAATATAAACATGTGTAGAAACAGTATGGACACAGCCATCTGTTTATGAATAGTCCACTGTATAAATGAATAAAAAAATTCCTCACAACCTGGATGGTAGAAACTAGATCTAGGGTCTTGATTTCCGCTTCTTGAACTAGTATGATCCTATCCATGTGAATGAATGTGTCGAAGTCGAACATGTTAGAAACCACTTGATTACTAGTTAGTAATGTGAACTGTTAACAAGTGTGAGAGAAACCACCAGTAATGTCAATGGCTCTCAAAGTACTCAGTACAATCCATGAAATGTGAATGAATGAGCTGAAGTCGAACATGTCACGGAATCATTCGATCGAAGGTCAATGATGTAACCTGTCGTCGAAAGCGAGAAACCTACCATTAAGGCATGCAGATTTCAAGGTACTGACGATTTCTAGATCAACTTCCTAGATAATGAGTTGTCGTCGATAGAAAGTGATCCGTCGTAGGCAAGCCCACAACACAAAATCATAGATCAAGTTTTGAAGAAATATATTGGCAAGGACTGACTCAGGGATGGTCAAAATGGAAGACAAATATTTTGCAGATGAATGGTTTGTTTGAACTGTCCTCTTGAACACATAACGACACTGCAGATGGCTTAGTGACAATTGACCCAAAGCTAATACCCAGAAACCGGCTGAAGAATTTCAATATGGTTTGATTAACTATTAGGCAAAGGATTTCCCAACCTAGGTGAACAAAAGTGTCGTGTTCAAGAGTGGTTAAATTTTTTTTGAATAATCAAAATACAACAAACAGGTTCATTTTTCTCTCTTTTCCCCCACCATTTCTGGCAAGTACCTCTTTATTTTTGACAATATTGAGAAGGATAACATTTGCTTGTTTATAAGCTCATCCTTTGGATGAGTCCAACTTAGTTTAAGATTCAAACCCTAAGAAGGAGTGGTTCGTTCCTGTTTAAAATTGAATAGGTCCTTTACTGTTACATTTAACGAGTCCAGTATAGGAGAAACTCGGTGTTTTTCAATTTTAGGGAGTCAGAAGAAAAAATTTAAGAAAACTCCATGGGTGTACCTTTTTGTAAATTTAGTCTCTCGAGCCCGAAAAAGGATAAAATAATGCGGGAGAGAACTCTATTGACCGTAATTAGTCAACGTATACCTTTTTCGTAAATAGTCCATTTCAATCCGTAAAAGGGGTAAAATTATACTGAAGGGATGATCATTCATTTACTTTAACGAGTTTGAATAGTCAAGTACTCAGCAATCTTTTCATTTTTAAAGAGTCTGAAAAGGGCTTAAAAGAGAACTCAAGATTTCTCTTTTTCGTAAGTTTTAACGAGTTCGAAAAAAGGGATAAAAATGTACTCATGGTTTTCTCTTTTTAGTAAGTTTTAACGAGTTCGAAAAAGGGATAAAAATGTACTCCTGTGGTCGACTTTCAATTTAATTTACGAGTAGGAAAAGACGGAAAGAACTCGGCATTTTCATGTGTTTTACGAGAATGAAAGATAGCAAAATAATCTCGGGATTTTCATGATCTTGAAAATAACCGAAATTGACTCAAGATATGTTTCATTTTTACAAAAGCTTGAAACAGAGAAAAAATATGCTTCACAGTGGTTTCATTTTTACACAAGCTTGAAACAGAGAGAAAAATGTGTTTGATGCCCCCTAAGCGTAACTTCTAGAGCGCATGACCCCCCAGCGTCATTTCATTCAACTAAGTACACTGCTGGTAATTAATAGCTGGATGTAATGAAGGTTCATTCACAAGATCATATGAAATACCCAACCTAAAACTGTAAGAAAATTATGCAAAAACTAAAATAATTAACCTAAATATATGACTTAACATTTACGAGATCTAGTCAAAGAATCGACTCAATTAGGGGAGGATTTGTTTCATTTTTTAATGAGCTTGACACAGGAAAAGAACTATGCTCATGGCAACGTGTTACATTTTTTAATGAGGTTGACACAGTAAAAGGAACTTTCTTCTTGATACACTGATTCATTTTTAATGAGGTTGACACAGTAAAATGAACTTTCCTCATACCTGATTCATTTTTTTACGAGGTTGACTCAGTAACAGGAACCATCCTTAGAAAATACTTATTTCTAATCTATTAATCTACTCTCTACAATCTAACTACTGATTCATTTTTTAATGACGTTGACACAGGAAAAGAACTATCCTCATACCTAATTCATTTTTTAACGAGGTTGACACAGGAAAATAACTTTCCTCTTGGAAGCTTGTTTCATTTTTTTTAACGAGCTTGACACAAGAAAATGAACTATGCTCTCAACTAACTGATTCATTTTTTAATGAGGTTGACACAGTAAAATGAATTATCCTCAAACTCACTGATTCATTTTTTAACAAGGTTGACACAATAAAAGGAACTATCCTCAGAAACTTGATCATGGCTTCCAACTGGAAGAAGCACATGTCAATGGAAACAACTTGATCATGGCTTCCAAGAGGTCTTCATTAGAAGGAAGAATAGTTCTCTGGAAGGAACACATGTCAAGGGACTCAAAAGGGATAATAACACCACGTTCAAATAATCCCATAGAGTTTTCCATGTCAATTACCGGATCTAAGTCAAAGGAAGACGAGCAAACAGTGAGAGGCTCACTTACATTGGTAATTGAAAACATGGGACTAGTTGCCACATAGTTAACCCGTGGTGGGGTAGATACCACTTTAGAATCAGGAACATTTAGGGGTGTCATATTATTGGTAGTCAAAAAAAGACTAGGGAACGAAAGTTGGTATACAGTCACAATATTTCCATTGTGAGGGAAAGACATCACGCGAAAGAGTGTCGATACTACAGCTTTCATTGCATAGACATAGTCTCGCCCAAGGAGTAAATTGAAATCCAAGGGGCCTCGAACTACCATAAGATCAATACAGACAGTTTTACCTTCCAAAGTAATAGAAAAATGAGGAAGGATCCTTAAAGGTTCACTAATGGTTCTATTAAAAGCTTTCAGATTCTGCGTAATAGGCACAAGCTGAGGGGAACCCAAATATTTCCAAGCAATTGAGGATAAAATACTAACAAAAGCACCTTCATCTACCTGTGTGCGGTGTATGTCCCTACCACCAAACTTCACAATGATTTGGAAAGGGATGGAGGAAGGAAGACAAGGTTCTGTCAGTCTATTCCAATCAAAGGAAAAGACCTCAGTACTTGGAGGGGGTTCTGTAGAAACAGGTGAAATTCCCCCTAGCGTAGAAGAATCTGATGTAACAAGAAGAACCTGAATGGTATGAAGTTCACTCTCTACAGGGAGAATGGGATCGACCGAATGTGAAATCGAATCAACCACTTGATAAACTAATGGATCATCAACCTGAGTGATATGAGTTTCACTCTGTAATGGAAGAGTGGGATAGACTGTACTTGAAATTAGATCAATCACTCCGTCAGTTCACGGTAGGTTGGGAGAAAGTTTATGGTAACCAGTTGGAAATTCTTGCTGTGGAACAGTAAGGTTTTCCAATAATTTTGAGGCTTCATCCATGTGAGGGAAAATGTGATTTTGATGACTCACTTTGCATAACTTACAAGGAAACCTAACTTTACCCTTTTTCCTAGGAACCTGACTATCACTGGTTGATGGATCAACGAAAAGTTGATGAGATTTTTCTGACCATACTTCCAAGACCTTTGGAATACCGAGAAAATTGATAAGGAAGTGGTCACCCTTACAAATCCTGCGAGGGTATTTGGGTTTACGATGCATGTTGGAGGTTTCCTCAACACTACTGACATTTAAAGCCATGGTTGGTTGGTTGACTTCTTTCTTATCTTGCTTCTTCTTCTTCTTCTTCTTCCCTTTCTTCTTCTTCTTAGCAACCTGGTTACTAGCGTCAAGGCTTTTACCAAGCGAAGAGGAAGAAATGGAGGAAGAAATATTAGGCAAAGAAGGTACAGGGTCAATAGAAGGTTGGTGATGTTGAAATGGTGAACTCTGTTGAGGTGAAGCATCCGGTTGAGATGGAACAATTGGAGTATTCGGAGCCAACGAAGTTGAAAATAACCATATCAGTAAACCTATTGTAAATCCAAGTAATGAAAAAGTAGCCATATAAGGAGGACCAACATTTCCAAAGCAAGGAAAATTACTAGGATTCTCGTTAACAGGGGTTCCTTGGTTGGTAAATTCCGGAACAGTTGCCATTATATTCAACTTCAGTGAATTTTATTAACAATTTAAAACTAAAATTAACAATTCAAAATTCACACCTAACAATTAAAATTCACAATTCACACCTATGGTCTCTAAAAGTAAAAACAAACAAATTAACATGCGCTATCAAATCTAGGATTCAAACCACACACAAACAGTAACTTCCCGTACTAAAAACACTAGTTGGTGATGAAATCCAACATCGTAGAATTTAATACAGAAAGGACGGTTGGAACAGTTACCCTGACAACCTGCTTAATGAAACAGACTGGCACAAGTTTCTTCACAAAACCATCTCGAGTGAAGAAAACCCCCCAGAGAGTCCAAGTGAGTCTAGTCGACGTCTGCTCCAGGTACAGTGAGATCTTTCCTTCACCGTCACCTTAGGAAATAATCTTAAGTTTATGGACACTAAGGTTACCAACAACAAAAAATACAACTGGGGAAACAGTCTACGATCCGATTCTACACGCAAGGGTAGAGTAACAAAGCTCAATCCCCTTGAAGGCTCCTCGACATGGTCTATTCGAGTTTTACCAACAAGTGACCCCAGGCTCCTCGACAATGGTTAATCTGAGGTTTACTGTTTGTAATGCGTGCAGATCTTCTATCTTCCCTAATGAAACAGAATTGATTGTCTCAAAGGTTTGGACATGATCTCGTGATTAACTCCTTTAAGAGAAGCTTCCCAGAATGTACCAGTTACAATTGGATTTATTTCCTACCGCAAGATTTATCTACTTGTTTGTTTTAGTTTCTTTGGAAATTTAACTACAACCTATTCCAAAGCACTAATCCTAAGCTATATTGGTGGAAAGAGCCCTAAAAATGTAAAAATTACTAGATGAATTTTAATTAAGCGCTGTGTTATTTAGGTTGTTATTACTTAAAAGGGTAAATGGATATGAAACCAATGGTGTTATGACCCGACCCAAAACTGAATGAAATCGGATATGATAATGTAATATTTAAAATTCGATGAATCCTAACTAAATTAAGGAGAGAGTTTCCATGCACTTCCAACAATGCAAAATTGTTCCAACACAGGAGAAATTTCCATTTCACTTCCAACAATGCAAAAAAATGATCACTAGGAGAGTTTCCATGCACTTCCAACAATGCAAAAAATTGATCACTAAGAGAAAATATAACAAATTCTCTAATGCACTAATTTCATCAAGAAAAACTAATGCAAATCAATTCCAAAACAATTTTTATTTTTGTGTTTTTAAAACAAGCATAAAAAAATCTAAATTCAAATCAAAGAAAATTGATCTAAATCTACGATTGATTCTTCAGAATGTAAACTATGCAGTTGTAATCTATGCACAATTCACTCATATTCTGAAAATGAGAATTCTAATTATGCAAATGTGATCTATGCAAGAGAATTCTCAAACACAAGATGATTCTAATGTAATCTAAGAACCAATCAAGTGTAAGTAAAGAACATTGGGTGAGAGTTCCAAAGATCAAAAAATAAAAACACTCAAAGGCGATTAACACTCATACACAATTTAGCCCCCCCCCAGGCGAATGAAGGGGAAATTTTTTTGCAAAAACAAAAGCAAAAAGATGAAAAATTGTGAAAAGACTGAGACAAACCTCCAAGTAATGACCAAAGGAAATCAAATTAAGAATTTCTCAAAAAAGAGACTCAAAACACCCAATTAACTTAACGGAGATTGATGAGATGAAAAATTTGCTGAAAGAAACTCATAAACAAGGCTTTCTGACAGAAAAATACAGATCTGGGTAGATGCTAAGAATCTTAAATTAAATCTAAACTCAAACTAGAAGGATAAATCTTAAGTTTTCCAAGACTTTTAATAGGAGTCTGCAACAATGTGTAGTCCCCGAGAAAAGTTAGAAAAACAAAAAAGACTTCAAAAATTTTCGAAGAAAAGTAAATCTAAGTTACCCAAGCCGTACAAATTAAATAAAAAATCGGAAAAACGAATTTTCTCAAGTCAAAACAAAGGAAAACCAAAAATCAAGAATCTTTCCCCAGCGGAATCGCCAATTTGTTGACCAGATAAGTCAATATTGCAGACAAGATCAATCTCCCTAGTACCAAAAAGTAATCTAGCAACAAACAACCAAACAAACCTATCTTCCTCTAGACATATGCGATTTACAAAAGAATACTATAAAGGTGTTAAGGTCTTACTGTAGATCCAATGCTTGTTCAAAGTAGTTGTCCTTCGGTCACTTGAAGGAGTTATCTTTATAGACCTGCAGTCACAAACAAGAAAACATTAAATAACACCTGTATAGTAAATATTATAAATCATTCCTATCATGGTGATCAAGGAATCCATGAAATAAACAGTTAATTAACAGCTTATTGAGAAAAATGAATTCATTTGTATTAACTTTGAATGAAGGAAAACCTTACAACCTTAGCCTTGATGTTGAACAGGCCTTCCCGGGGTCCGAAGCAGGAATCTCCTCTACTCTGACAAGCCTTGCACTCTCCAACCGAGACAGATAGAGGTATGTGATCTTTCCTCACAAAATCTCAATTAAATGAGTTTGAATCCCAACAACACTTTACCTCAAACAATCTAAAGCTTAAACTCCTTTTGAGGCTACCCAATGCCTCTTTTTATAGTGTAGATAAGGAGGTTAGGGTTCCACCTATGAAGGGATAGAATACTCCTTCAAAGGGATAGGCTCCTCACATCAAGGGGTTAGCTCCTTAAGGTGTGGGATGCATGAACCTTACAAGAGCGTACTCACCCCCAAAAAATCTCATCCAGAAGCTTCTAGAATTGACCAAAAATCAGCTTTTTCACTTTCCTTTCTCGCCCTTTTGACTTTGACAGGGGTACACAGGCATTACACAGAGAAAATGCGTTCTGGAACGCAGGTAAGCTTCACATTACATGCGTACCCTAGTGAGGAATGCAGGTAAGCTTCACATTACCTGCGTACCCAGGGTTTTGGAGTTTTTTAGGGTTTTTCTCCTATTTTTAGGGCTTGACATGAGGAGTAGAGGTTGTAAGACTTGTAGAGGAGGTAAGTATGAGTGAAAATGAGCTCATACAGTCAGCAGAATGTCAAGGTGACATTTTTTAGTGCGAAACATGGTCCGAGGACCCTCGAAGGACCCATTTTTCGGTAATACCTTCTTTGGATTGCAAGACTTGAAGACCAAGGAAATAGTGCAAGTGTCCTAAGTCTGTCATTTCAAATTTCTTTTTGAGGCTAGAATTCATATGGTTTATATGGTTGGGATCACTACCAGTAAGGATAAGATCATCAACATAAAGAACAAGGATGATGAAGGACTTACCTACTTTCTTGGTGTAGACAGTGTTGTCAGAATGACACCTAGAAAAACCATTATCTAATAGAAATCTATCCATTTTGGCATACCAAGCCTGAGGAGCTTGTTTAAGACCATAGAGAGACTTCCTAAGGAAAAAAACAAGGCTAGAGTTGTTTTGGATAAAGCCAGGGGGTTCTTCCCTGTAGATTTCTTCATGCAAATCTCCATGTAAGAATGGATATTTAACATCCATCTGATGGACTTCCCATTTAAAGGACGTAGCAAGGGAAAGAAAAAGGCATACATAATTCATTTTGGCAATAGGGGAGAAGGTTTTGGTATAGTTAATGCCTTCAACTTGTGAAAAACCTTTAGCAATAAGACGAGATTTATGTCTATCCACGTTTCCATCTGGTCCAATCTTTGTTTTGTAAACCCTTCTGCATCTGACAAGTTTTCTTCCTTTTGGAAGAGGAACAAGATCCCAAGTATCATTTGCTAATAAGGAATGATATTCTTCATTCATAGCTTCATCCCAATCTGGATGACCTGAAGCTTCTTCAAAGGTTTCTAGATTAGGATTTTCTGGAACTTGATCTAATAAGCAAGAGTCTCTTTTAAACTGAGAACATGTACGACGTTGATCTGCACGGTCATCTACGAGAGAACCTGCTGCATCCCGAGTAGAGAGGACCCATCTAGGAAGTTGTGGAGCTAAAGGAATACCTTGAGGAGGTGGAGGAGGATTGTCATCCTTGTTGTCATCATCCGAACTAAAAGGAATTCTATAAAAAATATAAGAGGTAGAGAGAGGTGGCACATATGTCGAATGAGGTTCGCAGGCCAAAGGTGGCACACTTGCCAAACTAGGTTCATAAGCCGATATATTTTCACCAAATTTTACATCTCTTCTAATGATTGAATTTTTGGAGTTTGGTTGAAGAATTATATAGACTTTGACATCTTCAGAATATCCAACAAAAAATCATTTTTCACTCTTAGGTTCTAATGCTTTATATTTTGCATCTAGAATATGGGTCCAAGCTTCACTTCGAAAAAAACGAAAAGTGGCTAGATATGGTTTGATTGAGCTCCATGATTCTTCTAGAGTTATATTCCTTAAAACATTAGTGGGAGTTCGATTTGCAATGTAATTTGCACAGTTAATTGCTTCTGCCCAAAAATTAAGACTATGTCCTTTAGATTGAAGCATACAATTAGCCATTTCTCTTAAGGTGCGAGTCTTCTTTTCAGCTACACCATTTTGTTGTGGAGTATATGGAGCATTATGTTCCAATTGAATGCCATGCTCAGTGCAAAAGTTGATAAATTTTTTGTTAACATATTCTCCTCAATTGTTTGATCTTAACTTAAGAATTTTATGTCCAGATTGTTTATCAACAAAGGCCTTAATGGCCAAGAACATATTTATAACTTCCCTTTTGATTTTTAAGAATAATACCTAAGTGTGTCTGCAAAAGTCATCAATGAAAGTTAAGAAGTATTTGCAGCCAGAGAAAGAAACAACAGGAAGTGGACCACATAAATAATTGTGCACAAGCTACAAAGGGGCTGAATCGTGCCAAGAGGCATGTTTGTCAAAACTATCCCTGCGATTTTTTCCGAGTATACGTTCGGAACAAACACCATCTCAACAAGATACCATAGGAAGACTTGTCATCATATTTTCCTTACATAGAGTTTGAAGAGAGCGATAGTTTAAGTGACCAAATCTCTCATGCCAAATTTTGCTCACTTCATCATTATGAGAAACAAATTGGGAGGGAAGACATGGTGACCCAAAGTTTTCAAACTTATAAACCCTTGTGGAATCATCAGCAATGTCGGTAGCTAAAATATTTCTAGGATCTTTGAGGTCCTTAATTACAACATCATGAGATGAGAATTCTATTGTTTTCCTTTCACCTGAATGAGTTATCTAATAAACATATAGAAGGTTGCAGGACAAGTTAGGAACACATAATACATCATTAAATTGACCATTATCTAGATGAATGGTTCTAGATCCTACAACTCTAAGAGATCTATCATTACCAACATAAATATTTTTGGTGTTACAATAATTTAAAGAAGAAAACATGGTTTTATTTTTGGCCATGTGGTAAGAGGCTCTAGAATCAATGAGCCACTCATGAGAATGAGATGAAGAAGATTCATTTAATGCATAACCAGATCGTGATGCTTGAGGACCACAAGTAGGAAGTGCCATTCCTGAAGATGAAGTTGAAGAGTTCTCCAAATTGATGTGGTGCTTCTTCATTGTTGCTTCCAAGGCTTCCATCTTCTTAAAACATTTGGACTCTACATGGCCATCACGATTACAAAATTTGCAATGTCTATATGTTTTCTTCCTTTTTTTTTAACTTACCTTATCAGTTTGTTGACTTTCTTTTTCAGTTGCTAAAATTGCTTAAGACCCTTGTTTGGTTTAGGACAATTCTTTTTAGGATACTAATTCTTGGGATTCTTTTGATATGTTTGTTGTTGGGTTTCTAAGGATTTCATAAAATAGTTTCTAGTATTAATAAGACCAAGGTGTAAGATTTTTTCTTGTTATCTTATCAAAGAATCACAAAACGCATAAAAAGAGGAGAACTTGTAGGCCGTTCCTTGAGAAATGAGGGCTTCTCTAGTGGAATGGAAGGTGGAAAAAATACAGAGCATGCAGGGCCAACTTAGCAAGAATGGAATAGATATGGCTACCATCTTCCTTTTTGACCTTACAACCTTCTAAAAGAAGTCTAAGGGTCTGGAATTTGGACAAAAAATCTTCAATAGAGGAGAAATTATTGGGGTCCAAAGTAAGTAACTCATTTTCAAGTTGGTCGGCCCTGATTTCATTTTGAATATCAAAAACAATATTTAGCTTTTTCATAGCTGCATCAGGGGTGTCAATTTCTTGGATATGAAATCGAAGATCTTGAGCAATGGAAATTCCTATCAACCCACATCCTTGATCTTGTTTATTTTTCCATTTAGCATCTTTATCTCCATCGATAAGTTTAGTTTCTTGTCCTATGGCTATTCTATAAATCCATTTACTTCTAAGTAAGTCTATCATGTAGGATAGCCATTGGAAATAATTGGTGTTGTTAAGAATAACCGGGAATGCACTTTCCATTTTTTTTTTTTTAAATTGAAGCTGAAAAGGCTAAAACTAACTTCTCCAATGGAAAGATCTCGAAACATTAGGCTGGTTAAAAAAAACAACTTGGAAAACGGCTTCTGGATGAATAAGTTATGCCTTTTTGAAAAAAATGTGCTGTAGATGCAGAATAGTTACGTGAAAGGTTGAAAGCTAATGATGAATTTCTACTTTAAAAAAATCCCCCCCCCCGCCCTTTTCCAAACTGAATACAATAACCTCACTTAAAAAAGAACTACTTTATGTGACCCACTTTTATAAATAAGTGAGCATCACTTTTACAATGTTACTTTTACATGTGCTTTTGAAATAAAACCCTCTTTTTAAAACTGACAACTTGCCAAAGGGCTTTATAAGAAAAAGAAACTTAACAAAAAGTTAAAAAAAAAAAAACTTGAGAGAGACTTGAACCCAAGAGGTCTATTCTCATAAACTAACTTTGCACCAAGTGAGCTAGTAAAAGGATTATGTAATTTTTTGAAAGGAGGAAGGGTTTTTTTTTTTTGCTCTTCGATGTGCAAGATTTTTCTTGCAAAAAAAAAACACAAAAATCCATGCACAAAAAAAATGAAATGAAAGCCTTACAGTAGAACGTTAGATTTCCGGTTAGTTTTACCGGTAACTATCCTTTTTTCCACTATTTTTGATTTCTCGAGATCGCACAAACACGTGGGGAAAGAGCATATGTAGTAGACAAAAAATCCCATCTTCTTGTTTCGTATTCACATAGATCGCACACAGCGCAGAGCAAAGAGCATATACAAAGAAGAGGGTATAGATCCGGCAACAAAAAAACTATAAATTGAAATAAACAAATGGAATCGAAATAAATAGAAGGATTAATAAATATAACTACAAAAAAGATACTTTATACCTCCAGATCTAAAATGACATAACTCGGGCAAACGGAAACCTTTTCGCATGAAACGAAAGGGGTTACTCACTGTAACAAACACTATGTACACAACAGAGAAATTCTCCTGGCCCAAAAAGTGGTTAGACATAGTAGATCTGGATAACAACAGTCGCATGCAGTCAAATCGGCTTCAAATTTGGATCAACAACGGATGTGGCCCTCAAAATGGATTTGATACCATGTAGGAATTTCCAGGGTAAGTTCCTTAGATGAAAAACCAAAGGTCACCACTCACAAACAAATCACAAATCAGTACATCGATATTTGACGTGGTTAAAACCCTTGAAGAGGGAAAAATTCCATGGCCTGAGCCAACGTGGCCAGTTTAGACAATTTTTTAATATTAAAAAGAAAATTTATATAAGCTTCTCTCATAAATGGTTACCGAAAAAATGACCCTCCATGCTCTTTAAATAGAGATCATGGACTAGTCGGGTGTTAAGCCACGGATCAAGTGTTGGTAATACTGAGGAGAGAGTGAATAGTCAAATCACTACATATCGTAACCGTCAGATTATAAGTTACAAATGTACATAGTAAAGAAACACACTTTACCCAACTCTACACTAGACCAAGTAATACTTAATTATTTCCTATGTGTTGAAATATCCTAACATAAAACTCTTATCCCCCTACTCCCATGAACAAGGAAACCTATTCACGCATTTTCAGAAAATACATTCAATGATTCATTTATGTCAAACTAACTTCATCTACTTATAAATAGAGCACTCATCATAGTGCACAAGAGAGCAAGAATTTGTGTTAAGTAGAGTTATGCTGGTGGGATCACAACTCTTGGAGATATTGTGCATGTATTTTTAAGCTACTGGATTGTGATGCCAGGTGTGATGAGGATGGGATTGAAGCTGGAGTACTAACATTGAATCGATCAACTGGTTGTAATCTTCCTTCTCCTTCATAATAAAGACATTTTTTCCTTTCCTAATGCATGTGTAAATGATGTTATATGTGTATTTACGAATTTAATCGATTCAATTTGTTTAACTTGAATATATCATATTTCCTTTGTGTCGTTTTCCATCATCTGTTTTCCATTGAAGGTACCAATCAAGCGAGTTTAGTTCAGTTGAGAGTGACAGAGCGACGAAGGGAGGGAAGGAAAAATGATTAGATTACAAGTCGATTTTCTTCCTTTTATCTATTCATTTTAAGGAAAAGGTCAGATATATTTCTTTCTGTTGTTCTAAGTGCACCACCACACTTAGGGAAAGCATACTTATCTGTATGTTTGATTTCCATAAAACAAATCAGTGACCATACTAGGGATCGATGGATTGTCCCTGGTGGTTTTATCCTTGTCCATCAACATCTAATAGACTTTACCTGCTTAATTTTAGTCATTTGAATGTGTTTTATCAAAAGTAGTGTGTTTGATTGCTTTTTCAGAAAGTCCTCTGGCACCAATGCACTGTTGCTCTTGACACAATGCTCTACATAGCACTACTGGCTTAGGGATAGTGCTCTTCAATGCACTATCTCCCACTTAGGGTCACGTTTCCCATGTGACCAACCAAAGTATATTATATTTTGTCTTTTGCAAATTCATTTCAGTGTCTTACTTGCTGAATTTTTGAGTGATTGATTCTCTCTAGAGACCAAATTGTCTCTATTCTTCTTGCCTCACTTTGGATTTTTTTGATCAATGTTTCTTTTTTTTTCTTTATCATTGTCGAATAGTTCCGAAGTTCAATTTTACATTTGATAAATTCATTATTTTTGAAAAGAGGAATTGTTGTTTCAGTCTTTGTTTCTCTTGAAATTTTTTAGTGATTGTTTGTGCATTAGTTTCTTTTTTGTTCATCTAAACTTAAAATAAATTGAAAAGAAAAGCATGCATTTTCATATAGGGATTGTGAGTGCTGCATTGGAATAGTTTAGGATTGTTTACAATCTAATTGCTCCATCCCTTGTAGCTGGTTTTTAATTGTCAAAATCAATTCGAAATGATTGATTCTAATTTTAATTGCATTCTAGGAATGTTCAATACATCTCACAGTGAACCTGGAAGAAAAAATGATAAGCAAGATCAACATAAAATTTATCTGAATTTATCTAAGGAAGCATTGTAACATTAACGATAACATTAACGATAACATTAACGATAACATGAACATTATGTTTCGATATAGTTAAACATAGCAGTTATCGTTAATTGTCGACGACACATTCTTAGTGTGATACCTCATTCCTTCATACGTAAGTATATCAGAGCTCATCCAAGTACTTTTAGGTATATCGGGTGGTGTTCTAGTATGAAAATTATAAGGGGATGTTCTCACTGTGCGGTTTCACATTAGACAACACTAATACATATTAGGCCTCCATATACCTTCGCATATATTTAGGAGGACAACTTTAGGTTTCTTAGCATCCATAAGTAACCGAGTCAATCGTCTTGTACTTGTGATACACCAAACACAACATTCTGTGAGATTTATTGCATGTACATAAGTCCTTGGTTTACTGGGGCGGTATATTGCAATTTACTATTGCTTGGTAAACATTTTCCTAGAATTACCCTCTTTTTGTTTATTTTTTTTGTATAAAATCAATCAGCAATCGTGGAACAAGATCAACCCTTTCCCCTTCGTTCACGTAGGAAAATGATAAACCACCATTACCGCCAGAAGCCACACTTAATAGACGAAGGCACGCTCATCCTACCAAGTCCGGTACCTCTGTAACTCTTGGTGCTACATCATATGATATACCATAGACGTCTAATCCTTTGAGTACGTAGTCCTGAGTCATTTTGAATGATCCCAGTTTATCTTCTACTGTCGGGACAGAACCCTCACAGTTACCCGAGGACACTAAAATTCAATCCAGTGAAATGGTAAATCCAAAACCCGAGCTTTTTTAACTGTAAGTCGATCCGGAACCCATTTTTATTTTACCAAAACATCTTTATCCCAAATTTGAATGACAAGAATTTGTTCTGGTGCAACTGTCTAATCCTCAGTCATCCCTAACCGTTGAGTCTTCCTCTTTACCACAGATTTTATCCCCTAAAATTTATCTCGGGCTTGACGGTGAAGTACTTCCACCTGGTTTGATTTCATTAGAGGAAGAAATTCAAGAAGAGACAACTCCTTGAACCCCCACTCATTTTGGGTAAGGGCTTCATTTATATCCATCTTTTCCTCGTTTGACCTACTCTTCTCCTGTTGACCCTTTTCACTCTCAAGTTCCCGTAGATTCGTTAGAGTATTTTCTAGGTTATTTAACCATTGCAGAGACAACATCCTAGTTTGTACCATTTGTTAAAGCTGCAACAAAATCTAATGTTGCTTCATCTTCGATGTTTTCAATGACACCCGAGTCTCATATTTATGGTGGTCCATCCATCCCATTGGGTTACCAAGATTTAATTGGAACCTACTTTGGTTTCTCCTCTAGTCCATGGACTTCACCCATGTCATCATCTGGAATTCTATCTGGTTCATCTTGTTATCACTCAGGTTTTCCTAGAAGTTGTGTAAGAGGAAAGTATACCCGAGGTAACCACAAACCAACCTTCAGATGCAGAATATAGCCAAGCTGCATCCAGAGAGGGCTCTCTCTTTATGATTTATCTTTGTTCTTAGAAGGTTTTAGGCTAGTTATAGATTCAAGAGTTTGTTTTGGGAAAATGGTGGAATCCACAAACTAAGGGCAAGGTTGAGGGCTTTCAGTCCATTGGGCTATGGAGTCAAAGGATGGCTTTACTGGATTTCTATTCTACGCACAAGATGGCTTTACAGGGCAAGATAGCTAGACAGAGAACAATCCTTAAAATTTTAAAGTGGATGGGATGATTTTGAAGGGATGAAAGGCAGCTAAGAATATTTCACCATGTTCAAAAAGAGAAATGAGATGACTACAAACAAAGAGCAATGAAGAATTCTTTATTATAGTAATCAACAATGTTTAAATTAGCAAAGCAAGAGAATTTAAGAATTCATGCTTATAACTAATTCAGAGGAAAACATTAAGAACAATCACATCTGAAATCAGAGTACAATTAAGTAAATTCTGATTCAATCCTTTATGTAAATTATTCAGAAATGGACATAATGATATTATAAACTGATAAAAAACTTAAGACAAAGGGCAGAAAGACTTATTGAACTGCAGTCCAACACATGAATCCTGCAAAAAGTCCTGTACTTCAAATCGTCATCCAGTAAGCCACGAATAAATTTCTCCAAAATGCTTTTATTCCGAAAATCTCAATGTTACAGCAGAGTAATAGAATCCACCCTCAATACTCTCTTTGAGGGTTTATTTATACACAAAATAATTGAAAATATCTCACACTATCCTAGCCCATATTTTGGGGTGACTAAGGATTAATTTACAAGTAAACAGGAGACAAATGGTCTCGTAGATAGAATAATAAGTAACTGCTGATGTGCTGTTTCCTTTCTTTATGGATGTGCTGGAGGCAAGTGCTGAAAAAGGGCTTGTTGCTGTCTTCTGGAGTAATTTCTTTTCTTGTTTGATACTCTTTGTCTTTACGGATACTCTTTAACCTGTGTAACTGATACTCTTTCATCTGTACTCATTTTTACCATTTACCTGATAGTAAAGATAAATTCTCATCCTGAAAATAACTTTTATAGAATTTCTAATAAGTCTCTCCACCATGAATCGTCTGGTATCACGGTCCTTTTGAGTTTTCTCAATGTCTCATCTGCTTCTGTGAGTTTGTAAAAGGTGGGCTCATTAGGAAATAGATACTTTATTTCATGTTCCAAATGAAATAAATTCCTCACTCTATCATAGATGTTTCTCCCTGTTGGTAATGTTGATTGTGGTAAACTAGGAGAACAAGCAACTGTATTTTGAGCATGAGCATTTATTTTCTTTACATAGGTTTCTAAGTCCATTATTTGATCCTCTGAGAGCATAGGACTTGGTAACCCACTGTCCAACAAAGCTTGAAATTTCTCTCTGAAAATATTGATATCAACCAAAATATATGTGCACTTCCTTTCTAAATTCTGCATGAAAGTTCTCTTGATGAAAACTCTCTTTATTTCCAAAACTGTGCCGGTTCTGTCATCAATCCCCAAAACTGCCAGCTGTTGCTTTGTCCGGGTGTTCAAAAACTGAATAAGCTGATTGGCCTGCTCAGGCCTGCCTCTTAATTCATTTCTGGTTCTGTTTATTTCTTCTTGGGCTATTTTAACCAAATCATTTTGTTCAAAAATAGCTTGAATAGAGGGCCAAATACCCTTTATTAACTCAATGATGTTACCCCAAAGAATGTCATTTATTTCCTTTAAAGGCTTCTCCAATGAAAGATCTTTTTCCAAAGCCTGAACCAAATTTTCTAACCTTTTTATTTCCCTGGTGTTATCAGCAACTGTCTTTTTAGATGTATCATATTTTTCCTCCAATTTTACTAATTTCAATTTCGTTGTTTGGAGTTCTGTGACCCTTAGTTGTAGACTTTCCATCTGTTTTATTAATTCATCAGAACTCAAACCAGAAGTGTTTACCTGGGATGGCTGTGTTTGCTGACCTGTTGTTGTAGTACCTGTTGTTGATGTCTGCCTGATAGTTTCCTGTTCCTGCAAAGCTTGTTCCAATTCCTTCTCCGTTTCACTTAGTCGCTCGGTCATATTTAGGAGCAACTCCATTATTTCTTCCTGTGAATTCCCTTTTAGAACTTCTTGGGTCTGAGGGTGCCTTGAGGCTGGCAATTTTAGCTGCTTCCTCAGTGCAGCTATGTCATCATCTTTCTTCTTTATTAATGCCTCAATACTTTTAATGTCTTTGGGGTTGTGACCCAAACCAATGATTATGTCTTCTAAAGACTTTATTATATTATCTTTGGCCTGTGAAGAGGCCTTCTCAATTTGCAATTGTGCAGTTGTGTTATTCAAAGAATCCTGCAGCGTTATAGCTGCCATGGCCTTATTGGTAAGAGTAGAATAGACCATTTCCCCAGTTTGTCTGTGTAGCTCTATCTGGTCCAGAGGATGGATGTCCTTTGCCAAAACTTCAAAATTTGTCCTGATGTAGTCAGCTGCAGTAATGGGTCTTGGCACCTTTGACTTGAAGTGGCTCATTATCATTTTGCCTTGTGACATGTCAAATGCTGACATTAGCCTTTCTTGATTATGGGGAGCCATTTTCATATATTGATCATACACCTTCATCTTTAATGGATCATTCTTTGCTTTAATATTAATGAAGGTTCTTTTAATATCCCCTGTATCTGTTTTTGGTGGTCTGAAAGAGGATACCTCAGTACTTAATTGCTTTTGTAAAGCCTTTCCTTTTTGTCCTGTGTTTGTTTCACTAACTGTGCCAGTTAGTTGACTGTCTTCCCTTCCATCATCAAACACTTCATCTATGACTTCCACATCTGGAAGTGGATCTGATTTATGTTTTTTAGCTTGATGTACCTGTGAGGTTCCTTTTGGAGGAGTGGTGTCTGGAACCTGCCTTTTCTTTCCTATTAGCACATTTGATGGAGTTTGCAACTCTGGAACTTGTGGATGATTTACCTGAGTGGGAGAAACCTGTGATTGTTCAGGTGCTTTGGAAGTTTGTGGTTTCTCTGCCATGACCAAAGTTTCAATGACCTGGATTGCAGGTTCCTTTCCTTTGCCCTTTGGTTCCGCTGCAACTGATGAACTGCTTTCCTGTAATGTGTGTTGTAGAGTTGTTGCTGAAGAAGTGCCAATGTAGGGTACCTGCACTTGACCACAAGATTCTAGGTCATACTTCTTCTCGATATCTTTCATAATTTTGTTCATTTTGTCAGCTTCACTTTCTTCCTCAACAAGTGTTCCTTCAACCCATTCATCTTGGTTAGCATATTGCTCTATATCAGGAATCTTGTGGTGGATATAAGGGGAAGATTTGTTCTTTAATATTTTTTCACAGATGAAACCAACTGGGTCATAAGGAACCCAACGAAAACTTCTTTGAAATTTGTAGCGGTTTTGTAATATATCCTCTGCATCTCGCTCAGCCTCTCTAGAATTGCAAATGTAGGGACCTAATTGGCTTTTAATCCGGAGTTGAGCTTTCTTTTTCACACTACAAAAATGGATCACATCTGAATTGTTCATTTGCCTGAAATATTCCAAGGCAAACAGTCTCATGGGTACATACTTTGGTAACTTGAATGGATGTAATTCACATCCATAGATTCTGATGACTGTATGGTCTTGATACAAATACCAATCCCCCCTTTATAGGTCCTTGAAAGTTGCAAGGTCTTTTTTATTTCATTACTGAGTCTTGGGGGAGGAATCCCTGTCAACAATGTAGTTGCAGGATATACAAAAAGATCTATAAACTCAGAATAGGAATAAGGAGACTCATAAGAATGAATTATGGGAGACCAAAATATAACTGACCTTTGGTTTCCCTTGGCATCAAGTTTTTGAACAGGGAAAGGGAACTTTTCTGATTGATAGTAGATAATGAGATGATAGATGACTGAGGAATATTTAAAAACTTTTTCATCATCTAGCCTCATGAACTGATCATGGATCTTGTTGGCTATGAAGGAGGCAAAGTCATATTTAATCTCAAGAGGTTGCCCGGGAGTAAAAATGGATAGCAAAACCAAGGTTATCTCATCAACATATTCACTGGTGTTGAAGCCCAAGACAAAAGATATCATATTGAGGATGAGTCTTCCCAATTGATTGAAATAATAACAACCATAGGGAGGAGGTCCCTTAGGTTGGTGTTCAGGCAACATGAAATTATGGCAAATGGACTCTAATTTCTCTGGGGTCAATTTATTAGACTTCTCAATCAAATCTTCCATGGACAGAGGTGCCAATTCTTGGTCAGGTTCAAAGTGTAGCATTTGATTGATGGCCTGGGGAGTAATGGGGAATAGAACACTCTGATCAGGAGCTATTACAACCCTTTGAGTGGGATCATAGTTTGAATGGAAATAGTGGATAATTTCTGGGAAATTGATGACTGAGGGGATGAGGTACCTTGGGAGATTGGATTCCCACAGTCCAATGACATCTTGCCCCTTTGAATAATCGTCTCTGCAGTGACAAAAACTCAGAAGGGGGCTTTCATCAAAATGCAAGTCTTTAATCTGAAAATCTCTATCTACCAAAGGTAAATATTCCAATTCACGGTGAGGAGCATTCAGTGGAGTTATATTCAAAGCTGCCGGGGCCTCCATTTTGGTTCTTGTGGATTCAAAATGGAGGTTTCTGGTTTTCTTCACAGGCCGAGCGTGATTTCTAAAATGAAGGAAATTGGCACAATTTGTAGGTTCAGGGAGCAATTACACAGTTTTAAAACCTCTGGGGAAGATCTTAGTGATGATTTTTAATCACTAATTCAGTGAAAAACAAAGAAAACAGAGTTTTACTTGCAGTTCGGGGCGGAATAGGATAAATACCTGTTTTTGGAAGAAAACTGGTTCTTAACAGGTAACAGGCGGTAGCAGGAGGACGCTTGAACGCAGGTCTGGCGGATTTATGGAGCGAAATTGAATGGAACAGTGGACTTCACTGAAAATTCGAAAACCGTAGCAGAGAGCACAGTCACATTTAATAACGAAAATAACGGGAAAAACATGAAAAATTGGCTTTATTTACAAGTTAAAGGGTTTTTTAGTTTTTCGAGGTGCGACGTCATAGTAGTATGAGCTGACGTATGATGGAGGGGCCGGTGGTAAGTGGTGATTCCGCACCGCTTATGAGCAAAGGCGGTATTGATCGCAAGGGCAGCGATTCCACAAAGTTGTTGACGCGTGGACGGGTGACTAGTCAAATACCACTAATCCCCCGCTGGTTAAAATGCTGACAAGGGATGGGTAGCGGGGTGAACGCTAGCCGTAGATCTTATAGTGGGAGATCGGACGGCGGAAAGGACGCATAGATGGTGGGGTTTTCGCGTGCGGGCCCGACGGGTTTTAAAACATAATTAACTTTATTTAAACATCCCGGGGCGTTTCTAATTGGTGAATGAGGTTGGTTATTAACTAACTCATATAATTAGTTAATCCCGCTATATAATGGAAATAGGGGTTGCGGTGGGTTTTAATTTTTGGGGAAATGCCAGGTGGATGAGCCACGTTGGCATAAAACTTCAGATTTATTTTTTGGTATTTAAACATATAAACCATATGTTTAAAGCTTTTCGGATATATGTTTTTTATTTTATTATATGGTAAATTAATAAATGTAATTAACTTACCATAGGGGCGGGTTTATAGTATAATGATAAATTTAACCAAAGGGCATATAGTGGGTTTTTATTTGAATGCGCGGGGAAATAAACACTTTGGTTAAACTTTATAATAGAGGGGTTTTTTGGGTTATTTATAAAAAAAGGAGCTATATACTTAGGATAGGGCATTTTACTAGGGATTTAGTAAATAGAGTTAAACATTAATATGACAAAGGGACAAGGAAACTCAAAATATTTTGCACATCTAAGAAAGTGATAACTTCTGAAGTAAATTGCAATATCTTATCTTCAACACTTAAACTTAGAATAGCAGGTTATTTTGAGGGATTTTTATGGAATTTTGCATGATTTCCCTAAGTAAAATAGGATTTTACTTAGGACAAGGTTAAAGGTGAATGATTATAATGATAAATTATCCCAAGTACTTAGGTCTTTTTGATCATTAGGCCGAGGGTCCGGTCCCTCCAAAAGTCAAGGAAATGCCTTGAGCCCTTTTGATCTCCAAATACCTTAGTATTTTGGGGGAAATTAGTAAAAATTTTGAGGGGAAAGTGATGAGGGAAGTTAATGAGTTTGACTTTTCTTTCTGTGATTTTCCAGTGTATTTCCTGCTTTAGTATTTGTGATGAAAGTAAAGGATCAAACACATGTAGCAGCATCTTTCATCAGATAACATTTTGCAGCACCATCTACCTACCCTATCTACTTAACACTACCATTTTCTTTTCTTTATTAGGGTGCATTTAGACTTGCAAACCCTTATCAATCTTTTTTCTTTTTTACAAGGCAAATCTATCTAATTCTACCATTATTACATCCAAGGGCCTAGATTAAACTGTTAAGCACCTTTTATTGACTCTACCTATCTGCTTATCTGCCAAGATTAAACTGTTTGGTCAGATATTTATTCTCTAATCTACAACATGAAATTGAAATATGAGTAAGCCAAGTTTAAACAGTTTGACTTATTCATGAATTGTGGCAAAAGTTTGAAAGCTGCACACAATTTCTTTATTACAAAAATGTAGTGGCATTTGGATTTGCACACTTTCCTTGGTCTCTTCTTTGCTTGGGGTTCATTTCTTTCTCTTTTTTGACCATTTTATTCTTTTTACCCTTTGATTTTTCTTTTAGGGTATACCCTCTTTACATTTTTTAAATTTTTTGATTTTTTTGGTTTTTCAAGAATATGGAACACCTTTGCTCAAGAAAGAAGGTTTGAACATATTCCATAGTTCAATCAAGACAATCATGAAATATGACACCTATTGGTATAGGAGACTAACACATCTCTTACAAGTACTGAATGTCCTGATCCTTTATTGACATCATTAGCTCAATACTAGGCTGGTCCATCCAATTACCATCCATCTTATGCAGTATCTGCAGTATACCCATCATATGAAATCCAGTATGTGAAATATCCTTGTACTTGATATGATGGGGGGCAATAGATGTTCAATGTGTATGGAAGTAATCCGTCTTTTTTAGGTCAATCATATGCTAGAATGCCTCTTTGTCAATGGAAGCCTACTTTTCCTGTTCAGCCACAAATGATTGTGTATAAATATCAACCAGTTCAACCTGTTGCATATGTGCCTACTATTCTTGTTATTTATTCTATGGTTGTTGCTCAGTCTAATCAAGCGGGTCCTTCAACCCCTAACCCTCAAGTTTGAGGTCTAAAAACTTTGTCTTCCCAAGCCGGTGTTCAACAACAATCTATATCGGGAATTTCACAACCACAAGATAGTTTACCTTTGTCATAGGCTTCTACTAGCCCTGTCTATTCACAACCAGGTCTGAATTATCTTAGTGGGTAATCGTTTTATCAGATTCCATGGAAACCACAACAAACATTCCAATAGTATCAAGCTTATCCAGGTCCTGGTCAAGAAGCCTACCCCTATTTGGGTTACCAACAATAGAAACAATTTGTTGGTATGCAACAACCTATTTCTCAGGCGATTCCATCTTATCCTGGTTATGCTCAACCAGAACTTAATTGAAAGTTTCCATTTGTTGAAAAATTAGAGTACCTGATTTAACCCAGCTCACTAGTGATCCCATTCATTATTTGCCTTGGTGGCCGATGATTCCTCATAAATTACCCTTGGAAATTCCAAAATTCAATGGAAATTCTAGAGAAGACCCGTCTACGCATGTCATGACTTATCGTTTATGGTTTTCATCTAATTCCTTAAATGATGATTCGGTTAGATTGTGTCTTTTCCAGTGAATGCTTACTATACCGACTGCAAAGTGGTGCATTGAATTACCATAAGCTTCATTTGATAACTTTACAACTTTAGCCACTAATTTTTAAACCCACTTCCAGTTACCCATCAAATATGAAACTAGAATGGAAATTTTGATCAGATTTAAACAAACCACTTCTACTCATATATCAGATCATATACATGAGTGGCATCGTCATTGTCGAATGGTTAAAACATTTTTTCCTAATCAAATTTTAGATGAATGGTTTATAAAGTCATTGTTGCTATCTATCACCAAGGATGTGGCCAAAGACGATGTTGTCACTGAAGAGAAAGTAATTTATGGTGCCCAATATTTGGATTTGATTTACACACAATTTGGCATGTTCTATGAAAATATTCCAAATGCAGTGTGAACAAATTTTACTGTTCCTCCTGCTCCATCTAGTCAGGACATTCATGCTGGAGATGGTGTGATTGGTTCTACTAGCACTCCGGTAGTAAGCCGACCATTTGGTTCTACACTTGTTGTTTCAAATCAAAACCCTATTTCATCTAATCCCGCATCATCGTCTGAAATCCATGCCGTGTCATATGAAAAAGGAAAAAGTGACAAGCAACCTAGAAGTAAGAAGAAGGGGAAAGATAAGAAGAAATCAAATTCACTCCCGTAGGAAAAATCATCTGATTCATTTGGTTATTTTTGGGAACCTCGTTACTCTTGCTTGATATGTAATGAGGACCATTTTACGTGATATTTTATTCACCTCTTAGAAGTCCGAAAGCTTCTTAAGACTTGTGTCACATTTTTAGTTTTGACGAATCCTCTTCCGAACCCAAAAACACATATGGTTGCTAGGAATCCTGCTTCTAGTTCGCAAGTGCTTATGCTATCTTCCGCTAAGCCCAAATATGATGTTTTGGTGTCTACTCAAATTAAATATTATAGTATTCCATTTTCGTTGTCAAACGGTCAAGCTACAGATCAACCTACCACTTTGACTTCAACCTCATCTGACTCGGCTCCACCGCCTATCATTCCAGAGTTAACAATATATCTGCCAAAGGGAGTAGTTCATAAGTTGACATTCAACCCTCAATCTTATGCAACTCAAAATTATATTGTAGTAGAAGATCTGGCTCATTCACCTTCTGCTATGTCAATGCTTGAGGTTCTTCAAAATTTTCCCTTCGAGAAGTAGGCTTTGTTGTCCGTGATTGGTGGAATCGATCTAACAGATTTAAATCTTGTAGTATTTAATCACGCGGGCTATGTGCCACAATTTCTAGCACCACTAGCATTCTTGATTCAAGTACATGTCCTGAATCACGTCATTCATCACACTATCATTGATGAAGCCGCATCTACTTGTATCATGTCAATGAGTTGCTGCAAGTCAATTGGGTCGCTGACTTTGTCACAATCACCTACGATGTTGAAAGCTTTTGAAAATCGTACTTATAAGCAATGTGGAATTCTTAGTAACCTGTAATTCAAACTAGGGGGAAAATCAATCACTATTGAAGTTGAGGTCATTGACGGACCCCTTGACTACAATATATTACTTGGAAGACCGTGGGTTTACTCTATGGCAGCGATAGTCTCTACTTACTTATGTATGATCATCTTCCTCCATAAAGGAAGTATCACAACCACTGATCAACTCTCTTTCTTCACCTATGGTTCGCCGGCAACTAGAAGCATTCCTTTGTTCACAGGCCCCCACCTTCTCTTCAGAAAATTGGTATAGGACTCTTTAAGGATCCTTCCCTAATGGGCACCTTTTCATTACCATCGCCTGCGACATCGACGAAAATAAAAAATATAGAGATCTGCAATATGATATCTTCCACTTCATCTGAGTTAGGGAAGATTCCCAATGATTCTGAAGTAGATAGGTTGGGCGACATCATGCCGCTAAGTACAATTGAGCTAGCATAACAATCAATTTTCTTGGCTTATGTGGCGAATCCAAATCCTTTATCGCCGACCGTTTGGGTTGTTCTCTAGATTTTGGTACTTCTTCTGATCCTTTTTCATGTGTATTCTCAAAATATGAGAGAATTTTGGAATCCATGATGACGAAAGAAGAACCATGGGAAGCATCACATCAATGATCCCATCTTCCAGATTACAGTGAAGATAATTCATCTGAACTATATCACCCTACAGTCATAGATTTATTGACAAATTCTATTCCTATCCACGTCGTTGATTCTGAGCGAAACCCATCAAATATTGAAGAAAATATTTCTATCGATATTTCGACCAGGCCAGGCATTGTAGAAAATATTCGTGTCGGTGTGTCTTATTCTCCATCTGAACTTGACACTTACAATGCTCTTTTTCATGAATTCCGAGATGTATTCTCTTGGTCATATGAGGATATGCCAGGTATTGATTCCAGCATTGTTGTACATGATATTAAAATGTATCTTGATGTCAAGCCAGTGAAATAGCACCTTCATCCTATTCACCCTAATAAAGTTGTTTCCATTAAAGTAGAGGATGAAAAAATTTTGTGTGTTGGATTCATTTACCTTGTTCCACTTACCAATTGGGTTTCTAACATTGTTCCTATCATGAAGAAACAAGGGAAAATTAGAGTGTGTATCGATTATCAGGATGTTAATCATGCTTGTCCAACAAAAAACTATCCCACTCACTTTAGCGACCAAATTATTGATGAATGTGTCGGATGTGAAATATTTTCTTTCATGGATGCATATTCAGGTTACAAACAGATCAATATTCGCCTAGAGGACCAATATAAAACCACTTTTATTGGTCCGTGTGGAACATTTGTTTATCGAAAGCTCCCTTTTGGTTTAAATAAAATTGGGGCAACATTCCAGAGAGAAATGAATTATTCTTTTAATGAAATCAAGCACATAGTTCAACCGTGTCTGGATGACTTACCTTCACATTCACGGAAACAGGCTGACCACCCGCTACATTTGAGAGTGATCTTTTTACGATGTCGTCACTATAAAATACACCTCAATCCGCACAAATGTTTGTTTGGTGTTGGTTCTCATCATTTTGTTGGATTCGTCATGTCGAAAGACAAAATTCAACTTGATCCATTGAAGTTCCAGGCCAT
The DNA here is from genome assembly GCA_034641835.2 of Pinus albicaulis. NCBI lineage: Eukaryota > Viridiplantae > Streptophyta > Pinopsida > Pinales > Pinaceae > Pinus > Pinus albicaulis. The sequence goes on from CM076572.1 coordinate 528,240,644, forward strand.
TCTTTATTTTCTTGCTCCTTCCAATCTGCTTCAGTTACAGAGACTCCAAGGGAAGGATAAATTTCTAAGGAGGTTCATTCCTAACTACGCCAAAATGGCTACAATATTTACTCAACTCTTGAAAAAGGGGTTCCCTTCCATTGGGATGAGGTTGCGTAAGCTTCCTTTGGTGTTCTTAAAGATACCCTAATCCGAGCATCATTAATATATTCCCCAAATTATAAGATTGATTATTTCCTATATCTCACCGCTACAGATACAACCATCACTATGGTTTTATTCCAAGAAGAAGATGGGATTGAAGATTTTATCTATTATTTCATTCATAATCTCAATGATATGTAAGTTAAGTATTGATGCGTTTATAAGCTCACTTTGGCAACCGTTCAAGTTGTACAAGGATTTCGCCATTATATCCTGGTCCGGAAGACCATTTTCATTTCAGATTGCAACCCTATGACATACATTTTGTCACGTCAATTGCTGGGGAGGAAATATTAAAAAATGATCGTCATTTTTTAGGAATTTGATTTGGAATTCATCAAATCCTATTCAAAGAAGTATTTGGTGTTTGATGAGCTTATCTGTGATATTCCTTTGAGTAGCACGAAGCTTACTACAAAACCATAAAATCTGAACAACTCTTTGTTTCTGATCGAGTCATCTGACCCGTGGTATGGAGATTTCATCATCTATCTCCAGACCCAAAATTTTTGATCGAATAGCTCTCTCTTGCAACAGTGATGTATTCGATACCAAGCCAAATACTATCTGATTGTCGGCGATACACTTTATCATTGTGGTGTCGATACAATTTTATGTAGGTGCCTCACGCATGAGGAGGACGAAAAATTTCTAAATGATTGCCACACTGGTGCATGTGGTGGACATCTGTCTGGTTATGCTACCATGCAGAAGATTCTCGACACTAGTTACTTTTAGCCTACCATATTTCATGATTGCATTATCGCAGTTAGGAGTTTTCATGCTTGCTAGATATTTGATCGTAAAACCCACTTTCCACTAGCACCAATTCATTGCGTCGTCGCTGTTGGAACATTTGCAAAACGAGTCACTGACTTCATGACATGTAACCATTGCTCAGCTGGGGGGCATGGGTATAATATTTTCATTGTCAACTATTCTACCAAGTGAGCTAAGGTGATGCCTACATTTAACAACACGGTACAGACAACTGCGTTGTTCTTTTTTAACCATGTGATTACACGGTTTGGTGTACCACAAGCCATAGTCACAGACCATGAAAAAAATTTCGCAATCACATGATGGATGAGTTAACTTCCAAGTTAGGACTGTCACATGATATTTCTACCCCTTATTATCTGCAAGCTAATGGACAAGTTGAAGCTATCAGCAAGATTCTTAAGCGTATGCTTCAATGCATGATTGGGGTTCATAAATGAAACTGGCATTTGATCCTGTACTCAGCTTTATGGGCATATAGAAACTCGAGAGAAACACAACTGGATTTAATCCCTTTCAGATGGTTTCTGGTCTGGAATCTATCTTACCAATACAATGTAAAATACCATCATTGAAACTCGCGATTGACCTACTTCCTAACACTTATGTTGAAGAGGCACGTATTTTAGATCTCATCCATCTAGATGAAATGCATCGTGAAGCCGCATTGGTCAATGAAGCTCATAAGACATGAATCAAGGCACAATATGACCACAATGTCAAGCCTTGTACCTTCTCGGAAGGAGACCTGGTTTTGCTTTATGATCAAGAAGATGATAAGATAGAAACAGGGAAATTTGAACCATTATGGCATGGCCCCTACATTATCAAACACATTATGGCTAAGGGTTCCTATGAGTTGGTATATTATGATGGGATTCCATTATCACAACCTCGAAATGGGTTGTATATTAAACGTTACTATGGATTATTTTGCATAGTAAAAATTGTATTATATTCTTTGAATGCGTGTGTGTAGTAGTGTGTCTTTTAGAGTTTTTTCATATGGTTAGTAATCCGCTTCACATTTTTTGTAGATGTCAGAATCTTCAGAACCATTTTTTAGATATGCCGATGGTGCTAGTCATAGTACTCACAATCTATCCTCTGTAGCATGGCCCATCTTCGCTCCAAGTGAAGAGTAAGTGAGTTTCCAAGGGATTTGTATTGGTCGATCGACCAACTATATCGTTAAGTATAGCGGGTTGATCAAAATCCTCTCTGATGGAATTTCATTTGGCATTTGACACATCATCATCAGGCTAGAATCACAACTTGTCGTAGTACATCTTACTCACGTCTATACTATTTGAAATCCATCAATTCATCGCATGTTCCTTAGAGTTCATATTTTGGAAAGACATTTTAATTACATCCAATATCAACATATTTCTAGAAACTTTAACACTTTGGTTGATTCTTTGGCGAATTATGTGTTAAATAGAAATTTGCAACATATGTAAAGATAGATTTCAATTCGCATTGTACAATTTAATAGGATTGCACATAATCATAGAAAAACAATGAAAGTAAAATAGATTTATATCGAGTTTAAAAAAAAAAAATTGTGTCCAAGACACATTAGTCATATGACCTCAAAATGTATACAGACATAGTATAATCTAAGTATACCTCTCAATGCTCATGATAGCAGGTCACTGCTTGGGCTATGATGCGCAATAGCCTCATCCAATGACTAGCCACACCAATGGTATGGTGCTACAACCTCATAGGTAACTCTTTAATCTGGACATCTGGTATCCCAAGAGTCAATCCATCCACATGCTACTGCAGCTCAGCAAGAGTCTCGGCTAAATCAAAATCGTGAAGTACTACTCTCCCGACAATCCTCTTTGCTATTGCTCTCTCCTTATGTGCACGAAACACTGTTTGAACAGTACCTACATCTGCATACATAAAATATCTTTAGTTTAGTCTTGGAAACAACAAAACACAAAAACATGTAAAAAAACCCCAAAAAATAAAAAATATGGTCAACATTTTACCTATAACACCCCATTGAGTGGCGGCTGGTAAAATCAAATCTGGGCCTCCGTGGAAATCCATTCCTGCATATGGATGCTCCTCTATGAAGATATTTTGTCTTTGGAGCTAACTGAAGAATGAAATCGAAAATGAGATCGATGACTGACCAGCATGTCTAGCCATTAGCTTGACCCACTGCTACATCCATGGATCTCTAGGATCAGCTAATCCTAGTGTCACATGTTGTGGCTGCATCAATGGAACTCACTCCAAAACAAAAGTGATCAAGATCGGCCCATGGCTGAAATTTTTGGTCTTTCGACTTTTTACCTTGGTCCACTGTTCTTTCATATGAAGGAGTACTACTTCAGCCCATTTGAACACGATTGGCTTGAGACATTCAAACACATGTTGCATGTACGATATGTTTGAGACATGTAGTTTCACACTGCCAGCTAGATTTGTGATAGTGAGTAGGAGCGTTCACAAAGGCATATCACGTACATCTTTGATATTTACCTTTCCATATTTGTTAGGCTCAATTCCTGGTCGAAAAAACTATCGAATGTAGTCCTTCACTGTTTCATCTCCATGGATGGAGCCCACAAGGGAAGTGGGGGCACCACGTCTAGAAATACCTGTCAGAAAGTAAATTTCATCAACCAATATTGGGAGCACTTTATCCCCAATGTGAAATGCTTGTAGTGCCAGGTCACATAAACGAATCAAGAACTTCAATAGTTCCATGTGTTGCGTCATCCCTACAAATATGAATTACTTGAGAAGCCCACAGTCTCTAAGGCTCTCACAGTGCCAGGATCATTTTGGGCAACCCTATCCTATTCTTCATGTTCTCTTTCTCACCATATAATCAACATTCTGGTCCGATCAAAGTCTGAGACCACATAATAGGCTTAGTTAGGATCCACTCCATGCAAAAAATTGGAGAAATTTTGGTCAGAAAACAAGATTCAAGTTTCTGAAATACACCCAATGAAATCCTGAGTGGAAAACAAAGCATTGAAGAGGAACTGGGCTTCTTTCTAGCCTCTCTAAAATGAAATTTTCGACATCCAAGGGTGCGTTGGTCCTAGGGCATTCTATATTTACCTTAGGAGCACCAAAACCCTAAAAAAATTGCATGAAACTGAACAAGAATGAAACCAATAGAAAGAGGAAGGTAAGATCTTCTACCTTGTCTAGACAACATGAGAAATGGTCCATAGAATCTGTCGCAATAAACTACTGAAGTTTGAGGGCAAAATTGGCTAAGAGCATTGAAATATAAATGGTAAATGTGAAATGGTAAAAATGACTTGGTAATTTCTTATTTTAATATTATTTTTGATTAATTTATGCATATTTAATGAAATGACAATGGTTTTTACCCATTTTTACTATTTAAACATGTATTCTTAATCCATTTGATGGTTCTTTGAGCAGGTTTATAGCTGATTACAGTGAATTCGTTGTGCATGATCATGAAATGAAATTTTGACCACAAAGCACACTTTTATCTATTTTTTGAGCTTTGTTAAACACAAAAAAGGAACCTAAAGCACACTTTTATCTCTTTTTCGAGATTTTTTAAACACAAAAAAGGAACCCCCATGGAGTTCTCTTTTAGATATTTTCAGACTCCCAAAAAATGAAAATATTTTTGAGCACTTGTCCTTTTGAGCTCGTAAAAGGAATTGAAACGACATCTACACAGTATTTGTTTAACCATTTTCCGTACTGAAATAGATTATGTTTACGAAAAATGAAAACCCTAGTCGAACATATCTAGGAGATTCTCTCAGGTATTATGTTACGCTTTTTTAGATCTGAGGGACTACTATATGAAAAATAACTTGTGGAGTTTTCTTTTAGTCCCTTTTTCAAACTCTCTAAGTATGAAAAAGGCCTGAGTTTTCAATTTCGCCAGACTCGTTAAAGCATCAAATAACGACAAACTTGTACATCATGACAAGATCGAGTTTCACCTTCGGTAGACTCGTTAAAGAATAAAATAGTGATGGATTCACCCGAAGGGTGGAATTATATATCAAGAATATGTTGTCCTCCTCAAGCTTGTTAAAAAATAAATAGGTATTGGTCAGCAATGACTGGGGAAAATTGGAAAGGGATAAAAAAATTTATGGTAGAAAGTCGCTCTTGAACATGATACTTATTCACTTTATCTATGTGATTTTGGGGTTGGATAATCTGCTTGACAGTTTATCATACCTATGGTATATCATACCATCCAACACTTCGGTTTTGGGTAAAATGCTGCCAATTCATTCAGTGTCATCGATATGTTCAAGAGAAGTCACTCAGTTATTCCTCATCCTTTGCAATACTCATAAACCTTCATTTCATGACTGCCATCCCTGACATTGATTCATCAGTCACATTTGGTCTCCAAAATCATTACTCCTATTTCATGTCGTTGATGGGGGAAGCATCAATTCCCTCCTACGACGAGTCACTTCCCGTCGACATCAACTCATAATCCAGGAAGTTGACTTAGAAACAACCTTTCTTTACCTTGGAGCTTGCTTACATCAATGAAAAGTTTCTCGCTTCCGGCGACAGGTTTACATCAAAGGCCTTCGACCAAAAGACTTTGTATGGTGTTCAACATCAAATCATCTATTCATGCCATGCATTATGTATTGTAGTATCTTCAGAGCCATTATCATCAATGGTGGATTCTCTGGCATCTGTTAATGGCTTACATCAATGGATCGTAATAAGATGGTGTCTTCCCATGTTCGACTTAAGATCACATATTCGCATGGTTAGACACGTACTTAAAGGAATTGAGTGAAAAAGATAGAAGATCCCAGATCCAGTTTCATCCATCAGGACTGCGATTTCAAGAGTAGTACCAAATCATCTGTATGATGGTCATTACTCAGATGGTCATCCTATCATGTGTTTATATCTGTAGCCAACTTTGTGACGTTATGATAGTTTATGTGCTAAGTATGGGTATGCCTCCCTCAAAAATTCATGTCCAAGATGAAAGATATCATGATGTAATGTATTGTAATAGATGTAGGTCACCGTATGCTTCAGATCCTACTCATCACATTGTAAAGAAAATCAATCAACATTATCATTTTTGACTTCATGATTTAGGGGGAAACTGTTACAGGTCGATTTGGGAATTATCCCAAAACATAGATCAATATCCATTAGGGCTTATCATACTCTAAATTAGTTTCTACATGCCCTAAAAAGTCATTCCATTGGTGGCTTTCCTTCATGAAAGTTTCACTTCTTAGATGCCAGTTGAAGTGCTCCATTGAGTCATCAATGCACCCCTAGACTGTAGTAACTGCTTTGCAGAGCATCTGCTCCCATGCAAGGCTAAATTGCAGAGGATCTAGGCCCAATTTAGAGTGCGTTGGTCAACTGGGAGTGAATTTTTCATTAGATTCCGAGAATCTTCCCAACCTCTAGTGGCTTCTAGAAGTTGCTCCAGCTTTCACCTCATCTGATAGCTTCGAATATGGACACCATGGAGCCATTAAACCTATTATCCTCCTATTCCCACGAACAAGGAAACCTCTTCACCCGTTTTTGGAAAATCCATTCAATGTTCACTTATGTCAAACTACCTTCATCTACTTATAAATAAAGCATTGATCATAGTGCACAAGAGAGCAAGAATTTGTGTTAAGTAGAGTTATGTTGATGAGATCACAGCTCTTGGATGTGTCGTGCATGTATTGTTATGATGCTGGATTGTGATTCTGGGTGTGGCGAGGATGGGATTGAAGCTGGAGGAGTGGCATTGAATTGATCAACTGGTTGTACTCTTCCTTCTACTTCATAATAAAGACATTTGTTCCTTTCCTAATGCATGTGTAAATGATGTTATATGTGTATTTACAAATTTAATCAATTCAATTTGTTTAACTTGAATATATCATATTGCCTTTATGTTGTTTTATGTCATATGTTTTCCATTGCAGGTACCAATCATGTGAGTTCAGTTCGATTGAGAGCAATGGAGCGATGAAGGGAGGCGAGGAAAAGTGAACAGATTAAAAGTAGGTTTTCTTCCCTTTATCTATTCATTTTAAGGAAAAGTTCAGATATATTTCTTTTTTTTGTTCTAAGTGCACCACCACACTTAGGGAAAGCATAGTTATCTACAAGTTTGATTTCCGTAAAACAATCTCATTAAACACATCAATAAAAACCAATTTAGGGTTTCCAAATGCCAAACCACCTCAACCCTCAACTAGTGATTCCACCTCATGGTCGGAAATCACAACCATCACGGATTGGTCTCTATCCAAGTTTTTCCAGTGCTCTAGAGTGTTTGTTCCAAACAAGTCTTCCAAGACTAGTAACTCAACCCCAATTGTTACAGGGCTTCCAAAGATTTTATCCAACGAGGGCTTCCACGACTAGTAACTAAACACACCTAGGGCTTCCCGATAGTTTGTCCAACCAAGGCTTCCAGGACTAGTAACTCAACTCACAATTGTCCACTAGGATCCTAGAGTGTTTTTCCAACCAAGGCTTCCAAGAACTAATAGCTCAACCCACAACTAAAGGAATCATGAGATCCAACCAGAAACCAATCAATGGAAATAAACCCACAACACCATGGATATATAAGAAATCGCGAGGCTAGTAAATCCACATGCATACACTATGCATGCCAAATATAGTGAGGAAAACATACATGCAACTCGATAACTTAAATCAAAACCCTCTATAACTAATGATCTCGATGATTGATTGCGCTTTCCTGCTCTTCCTTTGCATTCTTTCTCCAAATCACCAAGTATCCACCCTCTCCAAGAGTGCTCCAAGAAAACTCTAAGTATCCAAGAGTGATAGAGAGAAAGAGCTCCAAAAATGCACAGGCTAAAAACTTGAGAAAAATATTTCCAACTGATCCTCAGAAGCCTTTTTATCAATGAGGCCTCTATTTTCTTCATTTTCCATTATTTTCCTCCATTTTCCTCCTCACATGAAACCTGTGACCTTTCACCTTAATTTTCTCCTATTTTCCATTATTTTCATAAATAAATGCCAATAATGCCATTTTTCCTTTACAAAGCCTTAGCCATTTCCTTTGCCAATTTCCTTTAGCCATAATAATCGAAATGAATGCCCACTAGGATGTTTTTTGCAACATTCAGCTTGGAATACATGTCCCATCACCCGTGGTATTATATGTTTTACATAAATTTTCAACCAAGGCCATTACAAACATCATATTTCTTATTACCTTTTTCCTATATGATATTATTTGGGATTTTTCTTTACTGCAATTTAAGTCTTTTGATGTATCCTTGGGACGTATTAGGTTAGTTCTCTCCCCTTCTTCCTCTATATATCAACTTCTGAAATTTTCATTATTCAATTGATCTATAGGTTGCTATAACTCTTCCCACTTGATGACTCTTTCAATATTGCTATCTTATCAATCTTTGTTGTCCTATACGGACACTAATTTGTTGGTGCAATTTTTAAAATTTAAAATTTCTATCATTAATTTAAAAGATGTATGGATTTGTGCTTATTTCGTTATTCACTTCACTTGTTCACATTGCAGTATCTGGTTCATGTCTATCATTCTTACATTTCTATTTCCTTAATGGCTCCTTAAATTTATTGCTTCATTTGAGACTATACCTACATATAAGCTCCTCCATCCAAGGCCTTGTCCAACTATCTTGCATGCACCTGAAATTTCCTAGGCTTTGCTCTTGTATTTTTTCTCACGGGTCTTATAGTTGTTATAATTTCTCCAACCAAACATTATTGTTTTTTGTTGGACTTCTCGATTACATATCAATTGTTATTCCTCTTTTCCATTAACATGCTATATGTTTTCATAACCACTTTTACTCCTCCTCCAATATTGTTATAGTATTCATTATTACCTTTATATGGATACATAGTCACATTTTTTGTCCTTTGTTGGAGATATGCATTTTCTAAACTCTTCAGTGTTTGTTTCATTAATGTGGACAACTCTTCCGTCTTCTGTAGTGCACCTCATGAATATTGCATGGTGTGATGGGATGTACTTGTTTAGTGCTCCTTTCATTAATAATATTAAGGATATATTAATTTCAATCTCTCATGGTTGTATTTTCTTCCTTTAAATACATATACATTAGAGTCGTGATTTCTCTTACCACTAATCTTCCATATTCTTCCTTCCTTATTTTACATAATTTAGAACTAAATGTGACTTTATGTTCTCTATAAACCATTTGGATTACACTTGGAATATTATGTATTAATACCTCAACAAATATTCCATATTTAGCTTTGTGTTTTCAATGTTTCATTCTCAAGGCTAACTAATCCTTTGCCCATTAGTCTAGCACATGTATTGTCTCCAAGAATGAAATTTCCACCTTTGATCTCATTTAGAGAGAGAGAGACATTTTCTTTTCTCTCCTATCATGTAACTTGGACATCCATTTCCTTTAGACCATTATTATCTATATCTTGCGCATATAAAGCTAAAATGCACTTCTCTTGTTGATCTTGCTTCCTTCTCCAAATATTCTTACTCTAGTTTTTGTTCATGATATTTTCTTCTATTGTCTTCTCCCTGACATGAGTAAGTTCTTTTTATTTTATTTTAATTAAGGATGTATCAAATTTTGTAATATTTTTCCTTGTGCCCAAAATTGTTACTTATGTAACACTCAACATAATCTAAAAATGGGGTAGAAGAATTGTGATTTTTAATATGATTCCCATCATACTGTCTAGATTTGTTGCTCACGTACTCATTCTTTGATATCTTAGATGATCTCTTGTTTCTGTTCATAATATTCTAATTTCTAGCATAATATTTACAATCTATTTCCATGTGGCCAGAGGTATTACAAGAAAATAAATACCCATAGAAGAGACATTGATACTTGAATGTAAAGGCCTTCTCCAAGGAATTGGCTTGCTTTCAATGGATTGTCTGAGGAGATTTAGTATTTTGTTGCTTTCTTGATCAATTGTTGATATGACTATTTCCTTTATGGATCTCACTCCTTTTTCTATTTCCTATTTATTTGATAGACCTTTCGAGTTCTTTATAATGGTTCTCAGGTCCTTCTTGGTATACTATTGAGCTTGACTCTCTTATGACATCTTCATGAAATTAAATAATTGTTTTATTGAGAGGGGATGCTTGAATACTGATAATACCATATAATATTTTGGCACTCTTATCCAAATTAAAAAAATTATTTAAATTATCATCAACTCTTTCTAGATCGTTTATCAAAGAAATAATCTCAGCTTCTAGTTTCTCACAATGAAATTTTCTTTCAGTTAACCAGCTAGTAACCACTTCATTCATTCTTCTAGCTTCTTCTAGTTTGGTATTTAGGATAAAAATTGTCTTTTCTAGTTGATCAAAATCGTGTTATTTTTCCTCATTATTACACATTATTTTGTCACTATGAAATTTGAATGTCTATATAGGTTCATCACTACCTATATTATGCTCCCTTAGAGGTCAAAAACCCTAATGTTCCTAAACCAAGTCCTGGAATTAGAGAAAATCTCATTAAAACCCTGAAAAGTCTAACTTCGCACTTTTCCTAGCTCTTTCCTGTGGATCTGCAGATATTTTCTCTATAGACTGTGGCACATCCTGCACGTTTTTGCTTATAAATCTTGTGGGCCCCTGTAAAAAATCAAATAAAGGAAAAACTTTGTTCTAGAAGCCCCGCTGGTCGAATATTCTCCCAACTTGAAGCTTATAGAAGTGCATTCGGTTCGAGCTTTATCCTCTATTCATGAGCTCTGTCCCTTCACTCATGGAGTTTATCCCTTAGTATGGGGAGCTCAAATCTCTTCATGAAAGGAATCCTTCCCCCTATTCATGGAACTGAAGCTACCTCCATTTCCCTATGAATTGAGCTCATGTTTCAGTCTCAAGGGTAGACACACATGCGGTAATTGCTAAAGAAATTATTAAGAGAGAATACTCTCTATACTAGCCATTTTTTATATGAGAATGATCACACACTCATGTCCATAACTTCATGCTAGTTTAGAGAGAAGAAGGCTTGTCAATCTGAAAAAGGAAGGTTGTTCAGGACCCCGGAAGAACCTGTATAACTTCAAGGCGACAGGTTGTAAGGTTAATTCTTATTATGCAAGTTAATACAAGTGGATTCCATTTTCTCATCGAATTGTTCATGTATCTATTTGAGTAATTAAATTCTTAGATTCCTTGGTCACTGAGCTAGATTAGTGTTTTATCAATTATTATATCTTGCAGATGTTTTTAATCCTTTTATCTATCTTTGATTGTAGGTTTCACATGCCGAAGTGACCTCTTTTGGAGCGAATGGATAGAATTTTTTGGCAAGCGTTTGAATTCAAGTAGGGGCACGTCCTCATACTTTGCTATTAATAATTATGAATCACAAATGATCTAGAGAAAATGGTTTGCATTTGGTTGTTTGTTTCTAGATATCCTTAGGATACTAGGGAGATTGTTCTTGTCCGCAAGAAGGACTTATCCGCATAACAAAATGGCAAATCCACTGGGGAATAGAACTTAGTTTTCCTTTTTTCAGTTTGATTTTTAGATTTTGATTAGTCTAAAACTAGGTTGGGTAGATAACTTACCAGAATAACTAAAAAGTAAATCTGAATTTTTATTTTTTTTTGTGTTTTTCCTAGCCTCCGTAGTTTTTGTTTAAAGACAGAGCGGTAGCCTCCGCAGTTTTTAGTTCAGAACAGTGCAATACCACACTGTTCTCCATTGAAACCTGCAGACTTGTGGAAATTTTTTGAAAAGTTAAGAATTTTCTTTTCAGGAGCCAGATTACCAGGTTCTCTGTGTTTTCCCCAATTTGTCTTGACTGTCAAAGTCTTATGTGTGAATTTATTTCAACAATTTTTGTGTCTAAGTGGTTTTTCATCTGATTTGCATCTAACGAGTGAGTGTTTTCCCTAATTTCTTGATGCTCTATATTAGAAACCTTCATATACCTTAGATTACTGGCACTCTAATGTTTCCTTGTTGAGCCATTCAATTTTATGCAAAATTTGCTTTTATGAAAATTGAGTTTCATTTACATTTGCAAATTTAGAAGAGTCTTAAGCTTAATAAGGCCTGAATTTCACAGTAAACCATTGTTGGATGTTTTGATTTTTGCTGAGATAATAGAAATTTTTCTTGGTTCGATCACAAACTAAGAAAAACATCCTCAAAAATTTCTAGATAGAATTCAACATTAGTTTTTTCTTTTGGTTTTGAATTTTATGGTTTTAGGAGTTTTCGATAAGGGCTTCTTTTTGGAAATAGTTTGTTAAATGATTTCTAGTTTCTGATCAAATTGATAAAAGATTTCATTTTTAACGAGTAATTGATCATCATATGAAATTGAGTTATCAAATAAATCGTCTTCTTTTCAAAGATTTTTGTTTATAAGAGAAATAATTGGTTCTTTGAAATTTATCTAAATCTCTTGAATCTTTCCTTTAAATAAGTTTCATTGAAAAGAAAAGAGTTGCACTTTCATAGAGATGCATTTAGCTTATTCTTGAGTTGGGTCATAAAACATCATTGAAGTTTCACCTTCTGTCTTAAGAAACAACCAAATTAAAAACAACGCTTTAATAAAATTAATCTAGATATTTTTACATTCTCTAGGGCTCTTTTCCACCAACATAGCTTAAGCTAGTGTCTTGGAACAAGTTGTAATTAGCATTCCAAGATAGTTAAAACAAACAAGTAGCAATCTTGCAGTGGGAAAAATCCAATTGTAGCATGTATGCTTTGGGAAGCTCTTCTTAAAAGAGTTAAGCATGAGATCATGTCCGAACCAGTGAGGTAAGCATACCTATCTCATTGTGAAATATAGTAGATGTGCATGTATTAAAAATGGTAAACCTTGGATAGAACATTGTCGAGGAGCCTCAGGCCACTTGTCGGTAAACCTTGGATAATGTCAAGGAACTTTCAAGGGGATTGAGCTAGTTACTATGCCCTTGCATGTATATCAGATCGTAGATTGTTCCCCCAGGTATATTTGTTCCCGCTGATAACCTTAGTGGCTATAAAATTTAGGATTCTTTCCCAAGGTGACGGTGGAAGGAAGGTCCCATTGTACCTGGAGCAAACGTCGGCTAGACTCACTTGGAATTTTCGGAGGGTTGTCTTCACTTTGAGATGGTTTAAGTGGAGAAACTTGCATCAGATTGTTTCATTAAGCAGGTTGTTGGGGTAAGTGTTCCAACCACCATTTCTGCATTAAAATTCTACATGTTGGATTTCATCACCAACAGGTGTTTTTAGTGTGGGAATCTACTGTTTGTGTGTGGATTAATCTCTTAGATTTTGTAGGCGTATGATAATTTTATTGTTTCCTTAGAGACTTTAGGACATTTTGTTCAATTTTTCTTTGATTTCGTGTGTTAAAACCTTTAATCGTGGCTGAATTACCTAGACAATCATGCAGAATGCAGGGGAAACCCCATGAGTACACACCAAGCTAGTTAGAAAAACTTAAATCTGAGAAAGGACAAATATCAGGGACTGGATCAACTAAACATGAAGAAAAATTAATAATTATTTACCCTGAGTACGAAGTAGATCAACCTCAAATAGTAGAGAGTACTCCAAGAAGAGTTTTAATTTCAGAACTAGCTGAACTTGTTTCTATAACTAGCGAATTATCAGCTACTGATCCTGAAATTTCTGAACCAGAAACTGAACCTGCTACATCTGAGTCTACTTCTGATTTCATTACTCCAACCCCTCATCGTCCGTATTCACCCAGAGTGAAGTATCGTATCACTAAAAATCATCCTCCTAGTCTCATTAGTATTGAAGAAGTTACTTACACTGAGGAAAAAGTTGTTCTTTCTTCACATCAAGACCCTTTAGATCTTAAGCCAAGTGAATCTATTTACTATAGCCCTTCCAAAACAAGATCTTTGGTATTCTCAGTTGACAGGCTTTCTACACAATACTGGTCTAAACTATTCGCCACCCCGAATTCCTTTTTACGCCATACCAAAAGGTTACAAACCTCCATTAAACATGTGTGGTAAGTCATCCATGTTTTCTGCATCACTAGAATCACATTTGTATGGTGGTCCTTCTGTTACGGCGGGATAACAATCGCTTTCTGGTACTTTCTTAGGAGCAGCTCCTTCTCCCGACAAACATATACCTTCATGTGGTCCAAATGAATCACATACCAAAAATTTGAGTGAAGAACACATTTACATGATGTCTGGAAACATTCCTAACCCTGACCCTCAAGGTAGTAATTTACCGCTTGGGGGGCAACCTCAAGGTAGTAATTTACTGCTTGGGGAGCAGCCTCAAGGACATTACATACATCAAGTACAATATCAACATCAAGTAAAGTACATACCTCAAGGTCAATACATACCTCAAGGACAATACCTAGTTCAGGGTCTGCAACCTCTTCAAGGATAGTACCCTACGCAAGGGCAACTATCCTTCCAGTGACAACAGCCTCCTTTAGGGCCACAGTTCTACCCAGAACAACAATTGTTTCAGGGAAGTGGGAATTATCCAACTAATTATCAAGCATATGTTCCAAATTATAAACCTAGTTATGGTCCTTCTTATGCAACACAACCTTCAATGGGACCTCCATATCCTGGAGTAAACATGGTCTAGGATCCATCCCAAGTTCAACATAATTTGCAACCTAATGAGAAAGTACCCTATTATCAACCTGGTCAGCCAATTGGTTACAGTCAAATCCAACAACCTGTCCAACCTGTCCAACCTGTTCAACCTACAATTTAGGTACCTGCATCTGGTACAGTTCAACAACTTGGTCTGAGTACACCTAAAACTCCACCTCAAACTGTTGCACCAATTTTTGTTCAAGCTACCACACCTATTCCTGGAGTTTCTGCAGCCCCTATTTCTACAGCCCCTCAAGTATCACAACAAATCCCTGTAGTTTCTGTACCACAACCTGGACCCATAGTTCAGACTACTTTTCAAATGCCTACGGGGCCACCTGGTACAAGTACAATTGTAACAAGCCAACCCTAGTTTTTTTATCAACCATATCAGGGGCAGTATCAATATGGGCCTGTAGCACAAAATCCAGTATACTAGCATCAATCATACCCTGGTTACACGTATCAGATACCAGCTCAACCCCAATATGGTCCGGCTAATCCAAGTTATCCGAGATGTATTCTAATCCCAAATGCACAGGCTATTCTAGGATCTCTTGGATATCCTCCTCCTCGTAATGGTATAGTTCAGCAAGGTTATCAATTTGCTCAGGACCCTAACCGTCGATTTCCATTCATAGCAACTTTGGATTTCCCTGATTTTTCGCACCTAACGAATGATCCCATCTATTATATTTCGTATTGGCTACCAATGCCAAATAAGTTGCCCAGTGGTATCCCTAAATTTGAAGGGAAATTAGTAGAGGACCCCTCAAACCATGTC
This sequence comes from Pinus albicaulis, assembly GCA_034641835.2. Classification (NCBI taxonomy): domain Eukaryota; kingdom Viridiplantae; phylum Streptophyta; class Pinopsida; order Pinales; family Pinaceae; genus Pinus; species Pinus albicaulis. Next base: position 528,256,062 of record CM076572.1, read on the forward strand.
ATGACTTACCACCTTTGGTGTGCATCCAACTCTTTGATTGATAATTCTATTCGATTACGACTGTTTCAGAGAACACTGATAGGTTTAGTTGCAAAATGGTACATTGAACTACCATGTGGCTCATTCAAAAATTTTAATGCTTTAGCAACTACTTTCTTAAGACATTTTCAATTTCCAGTTAGATACGACAATGGCACGAAATTATTGACTTCATTAAAACAATAAATGCCTACATACATATCCGATCACATATATGAATAGAGACATAGAAGATGTTTAGTGAAAGTTTTTATTCCGGATCAGATCTTGGCATAATGGTTCATCAAATCATTACTTCCAAAGATCACTGAAGATGTGGCTAAGGGACGAGTTGTTAGTGAGGAATAGATCATTGCTCAAGCTCAATACTTAGACCTCATATATACATAGTCTGGTACTTTGTACGAAAAAATTCCTGATTTACCATGTCCTGGTCAAATAACTGCGACTCCTTCAGGATATCATGTTGTAGATGGTGTAATTGGTTTAGTTAACACAAATAAAAGCAAGAAGAAGTCTTCAAAAAATACTTCTCCTATAATAAATTTACCTAATTAACTGAAAGGAGATTCTTCCCTTAAAATTTCTGCCGACATTCACATTGTAGATTCATCTACGACTAAATCCAAAACCGGTAATAAGAAGAAAGGTAAGAATAAAAGAAAACATACTTCGTCTCCCAAAGAGAAAACCAAAAAAACTGAACCATCTGATGATAAACAAAAACCTCATTATCCTTGTCTTATCTGTGACGAGGATCACTTTACTAAAGAGTGCCCACATCAGTCTGAGGTATCTAAATTCGTCAAAGGTTCGCCCACACCCGTTGTCTTGAAGGATCCTTTTCCTACTCAAGATAGAAAAATGATAGGATCTTCTTCACACTCATCAGCATATATTTTAATGATGTATGAGGTTATGACTGCGACATGATCACAAGGCTATGGAAGTAAAAATCCCGTTACTAGTAAAGAAGTAGAAAATTCTAATTCAACACCAGCTACATCTCCTTTGGTTTCTGATCCAATTTATATCGAGAAACTTAATCCTGATATAGTAATTAAAATTCTTGCTAAAGGTGTACTTCGGAAATCATCTTTCAATCCATATGCGAGAGATGCTTAGAACTACAACATTGTTGAAGATTTGGCGATTTCCCCTTCAACAATGTTGGCCTTAGAAGTGCCACAATCATGTCCAACACAAAGGAAATTACTTTTATCAGCTATTGGAGCTATAGATCCTTAGGATTCTAACCTTATGGTCTTTTATTTATAAAATTTTACACCGAGACTCCCCCATCAGATGGATTTTCAGATTTCGGTATTAGTAAAAAATAGAAGAAATTTTCGTACTATAATTGATGAGGGGGCATATACGTGCATAATGTCGTTAAAATGTTGGAAAATTCTTTGTTATCCAACACTCAACCAATCTCCGATAATCCTTAAAGCTTTTGGTGGAAGAGGATTCCATCTATTTGGAATTTTACAGGATCTACCTATAGAGGTAGAAGGTAAAACTGTTAATCTATATGTGGAAGTAGTTGATGCCCCTCTAGATTACAACCTTCTTCTGGGTCGAAGTTGGTCTTATGCTATGACTACTTTCGTTTCATCTGTCTTTTGATTAATAATGTTTCCACATAAAGGAAATATTGTGAAAATTGATCAGTTGTCATATTATTCGTACGACCTAGCTTCTACAGATAGTATCCAACTATTGGAAAATCGACTATTCCTTCTGAAGAAGTTGGAGTAGGTTTAGTAAAGGAATATTCTTTGATGGGAAATTTTTCTTTGCCTCCACCCAACGTACCATGTATCATTGCTAATATCAATATGATTTCATCAAGCATTATTCCCTTCGATGATCCTTGGATAGTGCCTTCAGAGTCAAAGATGCATTATTTCAATGGCGAGATGCCTTTGAATCCTTTTGAGATGGCATATGCAGTAGTACAGTCATTTTCTAACACACCTTAAACTTATCCTGATATAATGAATGTGATCACTGAAGAATCTTCTTCACTATCAAACTCAGCCTTGACATCTATTTTTGATCCTTTTCAATAAGTGTTTCATATTGATGAAAGTATTCGAGAATTTTTGTCTATGGATGAATTACCCTAGGAGGACCAACATCATAGATCTTTGTTTTTACTTGAACTTGATAGGTTTGAAAATTATTTTTCATTTATCTTTATGATTGATTATGTCAAGGAACCACAAAATCCAATATCGATTACAAATTCAGATTCTGAGATTAATTTGGGAAACATTTCTGCAACTATTCCTATTGACATATCAGTTAAACCTGGAGTTTTTGAAAACATTCATATAGGTGCTTCTTGTACGATTGACAAAATTAATACATATAAAGCCCTATTTCAAGAATTCAGCGACATATTTTCCTGGTCCTACGAAAAAATGCCATGAATTGAACCAAAAATTGTCGTTCATGATATAAATACATACATGGATGCAAAGCCTATTAGATAGTGATTACATCTGATACATCCGTGAAAATTTGTAGCTATTAAAGCCGAAGTTGAGAAAATACTATGAGCAGGATTTATTTATCTAATCCCATTAACAGATTGGGTATCTAATATAGTTCTCGTTACCAAAAAACAAGGGACAATACGAGTATGTGTCGATTATAGGGATATCAATAAAGCGTGTCCAAAAGACAATTATCCAACACCCTATATTTACCAAATCATTGATGATTGTGCCGAAAATGAAATGTTTTCATTTATGGATGGTTTTTCCGAATATAATAAAATAAACATACTCCCTTCTGGTCATCCAAAAAAACATTCATTTGTCCTTCAGGAACATTTTCTTACTGTAAATTACCTTTTGGGTTAAAGAATGTTGGTGAAAATTTTCAAAGGGAAATGTATTATGCTTTTCATGACATCAAAAAAATTGTTCATCCTTATTTGGATGATTTACCTACTCACTCATTGCATAGGGAAGATCATCCTACTCATTTACGAGCAATTTTTATGAGATGTAGGCATTACAAGATTCGTTTGAATCCACACAAGTGTGTTTTTTGTGTGCAATCTAGACGATTACTGGGATTCGTTGTTTCCAAAGCTGGAATCCGTGTTGATCCCTCAAAGGTTGAGGCCATCATAAATTTACCTCCTCCTTCTACACTTCACCAACTCCAAAGTTTGCAAGGGAAAGAAAACTTTTTGTGTATATTTATCCTAAACTATGCTAAGTTAAAAAAAGGTTTTACCAGGTTGTTGAAACAAAATGTTCCTTTTATTTGGGATGAGATTGATGATCGATCTTTTGATGCTCTAAAACACGCATTAACCCATGCACCATTATTGCATCCACCCAATTACAACCAGGACTAGTTTTTATACCTAGCAGCCTCTGATTCCACCATTGGAATGGTTTTTGTTCAAGAGGATGAATTTCACAATGAGCATGTGATTTACTATCTAAGTTGAAATCTGAATCCGACCAAAATTAAGTATTCACATGTGGAAAAATTGGCTTTGGAAGCAGTTCAAACTGTCCAAAGATTTTTTCATTACAATTGCTACGAAAGACAACTGTGATATCTAATTGAAACCCAATGATGTATATTTTGACAAAACAATTACTTGGGGGAAAATAATCTAAATGGATTGTTATCCTTCAAGATTTTGATTTGGAATTTGAAAAATCTAAATCAAAGAAATCACTTCTGTTTGCAGAACTTATGTGTGACTTTCCCAATACTTAGACGGAAACTGTGCTAGAGAATCCCATTGCAGATGAATCTCTGTTTCTTATCAGTACATTAGATCCATGGTATGGAGATATCATCATTTATCTTCAAACCCAAACCTTTTGACCTAAGATTTCACATTCAAATCGACGTAGGATCCGTTACCAATCTCAGCAATACAATATTTTTGGGGACACACTTTATCATCAGGGTGCGGATTCTGTTTTTCGACGTTGCATAACTCATGAAGAGGCTGAAAGGATTTCGAATGACTGCCACTATAGAGCGTGTGATGGTCATATGTATGGGTACGCCATAGCCCAAAATATATCGCACGCTAGCTATTTTTGGTTGTCACTATTCAAATATTGCATTCTTGCGGTCTGAAAATGCCACAACTGCCAAATATTTGATCGAAAGATGCGTGCGCCACCAGCTGCTCTTCACCCCATAATTGGTGTCGGTCCTTTTGCGTAATGGGGCATTGATTTTATTACATTTAACCCTCACTTGTCCGGGGGGCATGGGTATATTATTGTCGATGTAGATTACTTTACCAAATGGGTCGAGGTGATGCCTACATTCGCGGAAAGTGGAAAAACTACAGCTACGTTCATATTCAATCATGTGATTTCTCGTTTCGGAGTACCCCAAGCTATTATCACTAACCATGGGAGTCATGTTTGAAATACAATTATGACCAAACTTTCTGATCAACTTGACCTACGGCATGATAACTCTACTACATATTACCTGCAGGCTAATGGTCAGGTTGAAGCCGTTAATAAAGTTTTAACCACCATAATCAAACTGATTATCGAAAATCACAAATTGAATTGGCATACCATGCTTTTTTCGACACAATGGGCATACCAAACCTCATCAAAAACTGCTACAGGGTTCACTCCTTTTCAGCTGGTTTACGGCTTAGAAGCTGTGTTACCTATTGAATGTGAAATACTGTCACTCCAGTTAGCCATAGAGTTACTACCAGCTACTTTTGAAGAGAAAAAATGCTTTTTGTACTTAACACAATTAGATGAGACTCGACGCACCACTGCATTAGCAGCTGAAGCTCATAAAAAATGCGTTAAAGTTCAGTATGATCGAATTGTTACACATCGTGTTTTTTCAGAAGGTGACCTAGTCTTAGTATATGATCCAGCTAACGATAAGCTAGGAGTTGGGAAATTTGAACCAATGTGGCATGGTCCTTACTTTGTCAAGTGAGTACTTGTAAAAGGGGCCTATTAATTATATTTCCAACTATGTTGTTGCATTACTGTCTTAGCTTGACTTGACCCATGCCTTTATGCTTTACACCACCTCTAACTATTGCATATCTTACCTGCAGCATTCTATGCTCTTCTTTACTCCTTTGCTCTATGTCAAGTTACTTACCTAATTCTCCTTCTGCCCATGTTAAGTCTTTATTATCAAACTCCCGTAGCTACATAACACCTTTGCACAAGTGTCAGGTAATTTTCCAAAAATTTTCTCTCTTGCATTCATCCTTTACTTTTTGACTCACAGCCGCATCTACATGACACTGTTCTGCATGAGGTCGGGTCCTTTTACTTACCCCAACCTTTTCTTGTTGTGTTCAACCTTTCCTTTGTTACCCGAGTCGTCCTCTGCTTTCAACATTTTCTTCATAAAATCACATAGTCCCGAACTTGAAATACATCATATCTTAACTTCGAAATTTATCACGTTTGGTATCATATCGCATTTTGGCGTATCAAAGGTTTTACATTATAATTCCCTTTTCCACCTCCGATGCGATTTCACACTAGAAAGGCTTGACATACACGCTTAACTTTGGTTGAAGGGTTCGACAACGTGGTGACCAATCAAAACACATCGCATTTCTCTTGCCTGCAAGTTTTAACATTTTGCAATAGACGTATCTCCTATTTTCTGCGATATGTGATCGCATCGCATCGCATCCAGCTTACCGTACAAACTATTAAGTACAAACCATAAACTCTTTGATGTGCGCTAATGCGTAGTGTCGACACGTGGATCATCCCTTTCACTACATCGCAACTTTCTAACCTTACCACATCGCAAACAAATTAACTTTTCCTAATGCTATTTGCTAACATTTGCGATGTGCGGGCTCACGATTCACCGTCCGCCGTTGATCTGCCTCCAGAGCTAACGGTCCTCATCTTATCGCACTTTGTACTTTATAATATTACTTTGTGGTTATACTCTATTTCTTGCAATCTGTGATGTTGCACCATGCCAACACGTTTCGTCTCCATTTTGCATTGTAAATACTTTAACTTACCATGCGACTCCTTAATGTTAAACTCTTAAATGTTGCGATTTGCGAAATCACTCCTGATGCGATTCGATCTCCACCATCCATCTCTTGCCTTCACTTTTGCGATCTAATCCTGGTTGTCCGTTCCTCTCCTTTGGAAATTTTCTAAGTGATCTCTGCCTTAGTCTATTTTTTTGTTTATCCTATCGCCGCTTTGCAACATCGGTTCCTCCACGCTACTCCTCTTGAGCTTGTTCTATATTCTTCAACCTGATTCTCTCCTGAGATTTATATTATTGCCGCTCTGCAAGACCAGTTCCTCCACGCTGCTCCTCCCTAAGCTTTATTAATTTTCTAAGTGTGTTGATCTCTCTTGAGCTTGTTCTTCTATTCTCTATTCACTCCGACTTGGGATTCTTTCACTTGCTACATGCATTTTCTACTTCCCTGCTGCCTTCGCTGCCTCTTCGTCTTTGTTTCCTATGCTGCCTCTGCTTCTTTGCTGCTTCTGTGAATCTATCCTAAGCTTGTTCTTTTGGTTATTCATTCCAACTTGAGATTATTACGCTTGATACATGACTTAAATGTGTTGATCTCTCCTAAGCTTGTTCTGCTACCTTTGCTCCCTTTTTGCCTTAATTGCTTCTCTGCTACCTCTGCTTCTTTCTGCTGCCCATGTTGCCTCTGCTTCCTTTGTTCCTTTTCAGCCTTAACTTCCTTTGCTGCCTTTTCTCCTTTGATTCTAAAGTTTCTCCTCTCTACTCATTTTCCTTTGGTGATGGTATAATGCTGCTCCTTGCCTCTTTGTTGCTCCCCTGCCTCTCTTTTATGCTTTCTTATTGCATTTATGCGCCTCTGCTTCTTTTCCTTATTGATGCTACTTCTTTTCTCCTTTTCCTTAACGATATTTTTGTTGGTGCTCCTTTGCCATCAATGACAATATTTCCAACAGTCTCCCCCTTTGGCATTGATGGAAACACATCCACAAATACTCCAATGCTTCTTCCAAGAATTCCTTCCCCTTTCATTTTGAGAAGTGTCTTTCTTCCTCTGCTTGATTTTTAGAAGATATTTTCTTCTTCTGCCTTATTTTCCTCCCCCTCTAACATCAATGGAAAAGGGTTGCAAATTTCCCATTGTAGTTTCTATCTTTGCATTTCCTCTCTCTGAGTTGTGTTTAGACCTTCTTCTTCTAACTGTATACCTTGCTGCTCCAGACTGGTGTACAATATTTGTTGGGAGAACACTTTGAGAATCATTGAACTTGTATGTATATATATAGTAATTTGATACCATCTCAAATATCAGAATCCTTGCACTTGTATAAAGCTGAAATTGATGATAAGGACACTTCATAGAACACATTGTACCAGAATTATATAATCAGAGATGTGTCATTGGAATAATACTAAAGTACTGAGAATGCTTCATATGTCATATAAAGTCTACTCCAAATATACTTCAATCCATATTATGATCTTCATATGAGATACATATCTTTAGTACACATCTATTCAAATATGATGATGCCAATATATATTTTAGAGTTGTGGTTCACCTTTACTGCCTGTTGGTGGTGATATGAGCTAGGTTGCTAACAGTGATATTACACTTAACAACTGAAAGGTCCTTGTTACTGATGCAAACAATGAATCAAACCAGAGCTTACAACTTATTGTGAGATTAGGCAATATCTTTCAATCTAAGAGACCAAATGACTTTACTGCTTGTATAATGTACTTTCAAAACAAACCCTTAAGGCTAGATTCATTCAATGTATTGGTCAGTCTCACTTATCAACTATGAAATTTTATTTATGACGTAAGGGGGTATGTATGTCAATGATCAACCTCCCTTTAATGGTGAAATACCAGCAAATCCTTCTGCTGAAGTATGGTTTAGATGAATCAATAACAGACCCTTGAGCTTCAAATGTAAGATTAACACAACTAGTCATTCATACTTCAGATACTTTAACTGTTCTATCATGATGATCTTCAGCAAAACATCTTCAAGTTGTTTAATTGAAATCTTAGCAAATAGACTTCACACAGTTTTATGAATGGTATTAAGAAAGAGGCCTTGAAGATATATCTGTACTAACTTAAGGAAGGCATGTAATTATATCTAGAAATAGATACTTCTTCAATGCTCAATATACTACTTCAAGTGTAAACAAGATAATGATCCTTTTGCACTTTCATTGACCTTTTTATTCTTTAATAATGCAGATAACACTGGGTATACTAACTTGATGTAATTCTTCCATAATACTCTGATCTTGAGGACCTGTACCATACCACTGCTTCACTGATAACACTTGGTATTCTGCTGATATGTAGGTTGCTTGATCCAAATACCAATTGATACTAATTTGATAAATTATGCAGTGATTTCACTTTTGCTCGGACATGCACCCATAGTTAAGAAAACCTTCATACTTTCTACTATTGAGCTCTCCACTGTTCTTAATAGAAATCATCAATATGATGTATTTGATCTTGGCATCATTAACCTTTTTATTATTATTTCATTTTGGTTTAAAAGAATGTCACCGCATATTCCTTTCTAGGACTGCTCCAGAATCATTGCTGCTTTATATACAATTCAATTGTTTAACATAATTATCTTCAGGAAGGCATCTTCAATTTCTTTACTTGGAATCTACAAGGGCAGACCATTCATAGTTTTATCACTCATTTAACAACTTTCCTCCAAGGGGACCTTCTATAAATGAAATATGGAATGATGTAATGATGATAAACATTTCTCTTACTCATCCTTCTTAAATTTGTTTCATTGCTAACTCTTGTAGTGTGATGCACAATGTGATCATCCTCTATGGATCTTTCCAGTTCTATAGCTCAAAGAATAATTTTTGTGATTTTAATCATTCATCACTTAGTGTGTTGTTGTCTTCTTAGCTTACATGTTCATGGTTGATGTTCCCTCGACCACCATGGTTTCTTGTTTCCTTCTCTCCTTCCATCAACCAGTTGGTTATTGAATGCTTCAGGTATTCTTCTTCCTCTATAGTTCTCTGTTATAGGAATTTTCCTTTCCCTTCATGAGCTTTTAGCTATTCTTATTCCAAGGATCTCTTCTTAAGCTACTTTTATAGGGAGTATTTATGAACCTCTCCCCCCCTGGGATGTTGCTTCTTATCTATTACTGGCTGGATATTTGTGTTGCTTCCTAGAGAAACTACCCCTGAGACTATGATGGACTCATTATGTTATTGAGGTAACATCTCCTCCTTTCTCTTTTCTTTCCATACTTTATAGGGGTTCTTCATAATGTCTACACTTCTTTTTTATTCACATTTTTGTCTGATTTTATTGGATTCCATCATATATCTAGAGTTATTTAATGTATATGAAAGCTTACAGTATTTTGCTTTGTGACCAAGCTTGTGGCATGAATAACATCTTATTTTACCTATGTTAGGTTGAGCTGATGTATGGAATTTTGTTCCCCTTTTTTAACACAATTTACGTTCAACAGATTTATGTCCAAATTCATTGCATGAAAAATAGTAGCCATGGAATCGATTAGTGTACCCGGTGAAAGGTTGTCTTCTCCATTTATTTGCTTGAGGTAGTCTTTTCATTTTCTGCATCCTTTGTTGGTTGGACTAGATTTTCTTTGTCTTCCAGCATGCTGCAATATGTCCAGGTTTGTGGCAGGCAAGACAAGTGATACTTCTCATGGGAGGAAAGAACCTCCTTTGACAGCTTCTGAATTTATTCAATTCATATTCAGGAGTGTATGAGCCTTTTGCAGCTAACTGTTTCATCCTCTCATTCTCTATCCTTTCATGTTGCTGCTTGTTTCTGTTAGTTTCTTTACAAATCATGTTCTTGCTGGCTTCTACTTCTGTAGGCGTCTTTTGAGCTGCTTCATTATCCTTTAGAACTTTTAAAAAAATGATATTCTTGTTATCTTCTACCTTGGATTACTGGTTTCTCCTTCATAGCCTATCCCAGCCTTTATAAGAGGAGACCTTTGAGCATTTAGAATCTGGTCCAACTGTCCAAAATTTTTCATTTGTGGAATATTCATAATTAGTTCAATTTGGGCCTTCTCTGATTTCATCCTCAGGCTTACCGCCTCTTCTTCCAATCTTCCACATTTCAGACTTTTCTCTCTTATTTGTTACAGCACAATGTCTTCGACTTTCATTTCTTCTTCAAGTTGTGTCTTCAGCCCAACAATTTCTTCATTATCTTCATATTCTCTCTCATCACATATTTGGACCAATGTCTTAAGGTTTTTGTTTTCATTCTTCAATCTTTCTATTTCATTCAAGGTTGTGTCAAGTTTGGATTTTTCCTCAACTGTAATTTCTTCATGGTACTCACATCCATTCACCGTAGTAGGTATCTCATTTGATTAAACTTTTTCCTTTTGAAAGGAATTTTTCTTCTTGTTATATTCTCCTTCTTGATAATGCATCCACTAGTGTCTCCTTCATGCATGAGATGCAATCTATTCCAGATTACTTTTGCATAGGTTAAATCCATTATTAAATCAAGATCCTTGTTATGAATATTGTTGTATATCACACATTTTGCCTTGGAATTCCACTGTTGTTCTTGCAAAGAGGGAGAGTCTGTGTAGTAACCATCACATACAAGCTTCCATACCTCAGGTTCATAAGCCATTAAATCTATTTTAACCTTATTTCTCCATTCAAGAAAGTTTGTTGTATTTAACATGGGTACATTTGGATAGTCCATTACTCAACCAGATCTCCTTCAAGCTATTAGGCTTACATCAAAGGAACCAGCTCTGATACTAATTGTTGAACCCTTAGTTAAATTAAGAGGGGAGGTGAACTAGTTTAATACATTCATGGACTTTTAAACTGTCATTTAAACTTATTTACACATTCATTTCATGATCAAATTAATATATAATGAAACCAAAATCTTAATATGTGAGCAGCAAGTACTAAGAATATTAAATAAAGAACATCAACACATAATCATCATGCACATGGACAACATATATAAATGGAAATCCATAAGGGAGAAAACCACATCTTATTATTGTTGTGATGAAAACGAAAGCTCCAACTCCCTCTCATCACTAATTTTATGTAGGCTCCAACCTACAGGAGGCTACTACCTCAAATTCTGCAAGCTACAACTTGCAAGGAAGCTCCAACTCCCATATATTTTCTGCAGGCTACAACCCACAAGAGGATCCTACGTCAACCGACTACAATTGGACATCTATCAAGCTACAAATTTAAATGGAAGCACCAACTCGCATGTATTTTCTGTAGGCAACAACCCACAGGAGGCTCCTACCTCAACCAACTATAACTGGACATTTTATCAAGCTACAACTTGAAATGAAAGCACCAACTCCCATGTATTTTCTTTAGGCTACAACCCAAAGGAGGCTCCTACCTCAACCGGCTACAACTAGACATCTATCAATCTACAAATTGAAACGAAAGCACCAACTCACATGTATTTCTTGTAGGCTACAACCCATAGGAAGCTCCTACCTCAACCAGCTACAACTGGAAATATATAAAGCTACAACTTGATATGGAAGCACCAACTTCCTCACTCTACAATAAAATCATATGCTGATTTACCTCAATATTAGCTCTGTTTTTATCCTTCTTCACTATTGTCCTTCCAGCCTTCAAATTTGCTTTATATCATCTTTGGATCTTCACAGCTTCTCCTTCTGCTCTATCTTCTTCTTCCACTCTCTAACCTCTTAATGAATATGACAGTAACATCATTTATAAAGACCACCCTCTCACTGTTTGCATTCCACATGGGAATATGAGAACAGGAACGACTCTTTGCCTTCCACCTTCTCATTTTCTCGCTCATCATTTTAGGAGGTTACAACACTGTCTACTCATTTCAGAATTAAATTGGAGTTTTGCTTTACCTACGGAGACTTCCCTTTGCATCACAAACAATATAAAAATAAATAATATATTTTCAATTACAATCAATTATTTACTCAGCCCACCAGTTTCTTCGCTTTGTTGTGCGTTTATCCTCTTATGATTACTGTCCCTTTGTATTTTATGTTTCTGCAGTTACATTTCCAACTGTGTTGTTGCATTAATGTCTTAGCCTGACTTGACCCATGCCTTATGCTTTACATCGCCTCTGCCTATTGCATATCTTACCTGTGGCATTCTATGCTCTTCCCTGCTCCTTTGCTCTGTGTCGGGTTACTTACCCGAGTCTCCTTCTGCCCACGTTCAATCTTTGTTATCAAACTGCCGCAACCGCATAACACCTTTGCACAAGTGTCGGTTCATTTGCCTAGAGTTTTCTCTCTTGCATTCAAACTTTCCTTTTTGAATCACAACCGCATCTACATGACACTGTTCTTCATGGGGTCGGGTCCTTTTACTTACCCGCGCCTTTTCTTGTTGTGTTCAACCTTTCCTTTATTACTCGAGTCGTCCTCTACTTCCAACATTTTCTTCATAAAATCACATAGCCCCAGACTTGAAATACATCATATCTTAACTTCGAACTTTATCGCGTCCAGTCTCATATCGCATTTTCACGTATTAAAGGTTTTACGTTATAATTCCCTTTTCCACCTCTGATGCGATTTAACATTAGAAAGGCTCGAAATACACACTTTACTTTGGCTGAAGGGTCTCATAACGTGGTGAAAAATCACAACGCATCACATTTTTCTTGCCCACAAGTTTTAACATTTTGCAATAGATGTATCTCCAATTTTCTGTGATATGCGATCACATCGCATCGCATCCAGTTTACTATGTAAACTCTTAAGTACAAACCATAAAATCTGCGATGTGCACTAATGTGCAGTGTCGACATGTGGCTCCTCCCTTTCACTGCATCACAACTTTCTAACCTTACTGCATCGCAAACAAATTAACATTTCTTAGTTCTATTTTCTAACATTTTCGATGTGTGGGCTCACGATTCACCATCTTCTATTGATCTACCCCCAGATCTAACAATCCTCATCTGATCGCACTTCGCACTTTATAAGATTTACTTTTGGTTATACTCTATTTCTTGTGATATGCGATGTTGCGTCGTGCCAATACGTGTCCTCTCCATTTCGTATCGCAAATACTTTAACTTACCATGTGACGCCTTAATGCTAAACTCTTAAATGTTGCGATTTGCGAGATCGCTCCTGATGTGATTTGATCTCCGCCATCCATCTCTCGCCTTCAATTTTGTGATCTAATCCTAGCCATCTGTTCCTCTCCTTTGGAAATTTTATAAGTGATCTCTGCCTTAGTCGATTTTTGTTTTTTTATCCTATCACCACTTTGCAACATCGGTTCCTCCACACTACTCCTCTTGGGCTTGTTCTATATTCTTCAACGCGATTCTCTCCTGAGCTTTATATTGTCGCCGCTCTGCAACATCGCTTCCTCCACACTGCTTCTTGTTGAACCTTAGAATTACCCTCTCTTTAATAGCTTTTCTCACCTCTTTCCCTCACTTTCTCATAAGATCACAGATCTCAATCAATGATAAATTCTAGGTTTTTTCTTAAGGAATTCATTAAAATGATTACCATATTATATTTTCATTTTCTTGCTATTTGAATAGATTTTTGCAATTTAGCTACAGAACGCATCCTATTCTGCATCTAACTGTGGATTTCGTAGCTACTCTCATGGTCTGGTAGGTTCCAGGTGTCAAATGAAGAATTGGGCCACATGGGTGTTTCTAGAATCATCTCCACATGGATTCTATCCTATTCACTCGATCCAGATTGACATAAAAGCAGGCCTGAGATCATGGTAAAATGTGTGGCCAAAGTACATTATTTGAAAGCAGCAGGACTCTTGATTTGCTCTATTGTAGAAAATCAAGAGTCTAATGGTCCTATCGCAATTCTAATTCGAATTAGCCACCTATAGCAAGTTTATCTCACAAACAGTTATGTTATTTTCCTTTCAAAATCGGTTGTACAGAACCAAGAAGATAGTTCAAAAATTAAGTGTTAAGTTTAAGCTTTTTGTTGATACTCTGTAATAGAATTCATTTTATCATAATGCAAAGTTTGTGTTGCCAATGATTGTTTAAGTGCATCCTTAATCATCTAGCAATTGAACCAAATCAATTGTAGAGGGTCCCTGCACTGGAGGAGGTTTTTCATTTGTTGTTTTTAGTTCAATTTCCATTTCTAAGTTTTTAGAAAATCTATTTTCTAATTAGGTTAATGTTTCATTCCATTTTTTGATCAATAACATAACATTAAATCACAATTGTGCAGCCTTTTTCTTCTAAGATATTTCTTGAAGATAGATATCTCTATTTTCAAATCGAATTAAGATTGAAGTAATAAGAATACGGAGTTTACTAGTTTCCTTACTATTTTGTCATTCATTTTCTTAGAACATAATTGTTAATTAACTGTGTCAATGGATGTTTTCAAAATCCATTTCAAGATGATGATCCTAAACTAAATGGTTGAATGTCTAATTCATACAGTGATTGAATTTACTCTGCACATTGTTATTTTCTTTCTAGGAATTTATAAACTAAGGCATAATTGACTTCTCACATAGCATCTCAAGAAGGTAATGCTTCACATTGAATGTTGCATAAAGTCATATATAAATTAGTTTTTTACAGTGATTTTTACATGCTTTCACATTTTGCTTTCAGATCCTCACTTAGTTGCATCACTAATATTCCTAAATGTCATTCCAAGGAGATTAATTTAATCATATTTTAAGGCTAAATGATTGAATGTTTAATGAATGCAATTAATGAGTTACCTTCTGCATATTTTACTTGATTTAAAGATCATTAGGTATAATTATTTACTTAACACCATCTCAAGAAGATCACACTTCATAATTGAATATTGGAGTAGCTAAATATACATTAGATATTTTCCTTTGCATCATTTTCTTACTGTTCTAGGGAATTAGAAGTTAAAGTACAGACAATTGCTTACACATCATCTAAAAAAGGTCATACTGAATAATTGAATGCTGGAGTAACCAGAAGTACATTAGTTGTTTTCATTTTTTGCTTTTACTTAAGAAAAGAACTTCAATTTCAATCTTAGTTTTTATAATTAGATCCATGGAATAAAACTAATGATAAGATAAGATAGATGCATTGTTTTCCAAATTAGGTCCTAACTAGCCAACATTTTTTTGTTTATTTTTATGAAAATTAGACTAGCTTAGGAACACTTCCTTTTCTTCCTTCTTAAAATTCATTAGATTCATTTAAATCTTTTCATGGTTTTATATTAAACATTCTTAGACATAAAAGAACAAAAACCCCTCAAAACAACATAAAATACAAAACAACAAAGTAAGAGAAAAGTTAACTAAGCACATACAATGCACCACACTTCATCAGTTTACAAACCTCGGTTGATAATTAATGCAAGCAATCTAAGACATTAAATTGAATAAAAATTTTGGCGCCATTTTTGGGGAAGTGTAATTATGTAACCTCATTTCTTACATCTAAAAAAAATGATATGCGTAGAGAAAGAGACTCTAGGGGCAGATTCATAGCTAGAGGCAAGAGTTTAATCCCTACAACACCACTCACTCCACCAAGACTAAGAAGTGATACACCTCCATCTCAAACTCATATTCCATATTTCATTAGCCATAGACTTCTTGAAGTTCTAAGATTAGAAATCCAATTCGGAGGATCTCCTACTTCATCCACTGAGGCAGTCTTAGAGAAGAAGATCCTAGGACGCCAACAGAAGGAGTAACCTTTTTCACCTCTATGGGAGAACACATTTTAGCTGAAGAGTTAGAAATTCCTAGTGGAGAGGAAGAAGAATAAACTTTCTTCAACATACCATTGATAGAAGAACCAGAGGAAGAGAAGGTAACCTTACAAGTTGACTCTTATATCAGCTCTGAAGAATCTATAATGGCAGGAAGAGGAGAAGAAGGGGAAGAAGAAGGAGAAATTCTAAATGGAGAAAATGTAATATTTGGAGGAGGAGATAGAGATAGGGGTAGAGGAGGAGATAGAGGAAGAGGTAGAGGAAATGTAGAAGGAGGCAGAAGAAATAGGGTTATTGAGAGTTCTTTTGGATTCGCTATAGTTGATGAAGATACAAATGCCACCATGAAAAATATCTCACCTTATGTCCTCCCAAAATTTCATGGATTGAAAAGTGAATACCTTGAAACCTTTTTGTTTGAATTTGAAGTCTTGTGTAGAATTTATGATTATTTGCAAGACTCTCAAAAACTCAAATTGTTTCCTTCAACATTGAAAGGAGCAGCTCTAAAATGGTTCATGAGTCTAATCACTCGGTCTATTAGAACATGGAATGATATGAAGAGAGAATTTTTAGAAAGTTATTTGGATTATTGCATACCTATTAATAACAATGATGAAGTGTTTAAAATGTTGCAAAGAGAGGATGAGAATTTGGAGGATTTAATTGAAAGATTCAACTACAACATAAAAAGAGAAAAAATGGATAATTTAGATCAAGACACTTTAAAAGCTCTTTTGTTGAAAGCCATTAGAGATGAGTGTATATACATCCTTAACATGATGGGGAAGGGGGACATCTCTCAACTCCCATTACCTGACATTGGGGAATTATGTATTCATCTCTTAAAAGGAAAATAAAAAACTGGGAAAGGTCCAAGAGATCCTGCTCTTGCTAGGGTAAATAGATCTGAAACTGGAACAGTGAGTAGGGAAAAAATTGGAAACATGCTTGATGAATTTAAAACAGACATTTTAAGGAGTCTTAGTGAACAGATAGACACCCTTAAGTTACAAAACAAGAAGAAATCCGAGACTGATGCTTTAGCTATTTTCTGTCCCAAATGTAGAAAGAAGCATGCTTTAAGAGAATGTCCTCTTGATGCAAAAGTCATAGAGACCTGTATGATTTATTCAGAAAGTCATGATATTAAGAGTTGTCCTTCAATTCTTGGTCTTAAGGCTATTTTTCAAGAAGAAACAAATTCAAATCCAATAGAATCTCTTTTCTTTGTCTTTAGAAGACCATGGCAGGGGCCACAAACTCAAGGTTTTAATAACCAAATGTATACTCAGCCTCCACCAAACTGGAATTCTTGGCAGCAACCTTGGCCTCAATCTCAATCTCAATCTCAACCTTGGGCTCAAGGTATGAAAAATTCCTATGGAATATTCTCTCAATACTATCAATATCCTCCATCATATCCAAACTATCCTCCCCAAAAAATTCCTCAACAAAATCAACAACTCCGACTCCAAAACCAAAATCCACAACTCTCACTACCATTCCCTCAGAGACCAAATCAGCTATCTTCCGAACCATTACCAAACCCCATCAATAAAAATACTTATAATACCTATATGATATAAGGACAAAAATTTCCAACCTACATGATTACTCCTCTAGATATTAATGATGTCCAACATAGATCTGGTAGGATATTAGAAAAGAAAAAGCCTTCTGTATTCATTCAAGAACAAGACAATTTTGAGGAAGATTCTCTACAGCCCAATAAAAGTTTTGAAGAAGGAACATCTCTTCAAAACCAAAATTCTGAAAAAAGAAAAATAAAAAGAACTAATAATCTCAACTCCTATCATAGAGCAACCATCAGTATCTACTTCTACACCTCATGTTCCTAAAATATTACAAGTTGATAGAGGGGTAGAGAAGCATATTATGTTGCCTAATTATGATTTTCTAGATGAATTGAAAAATGTTTGTATCAAAATCCCTTTGTTACAAGCCATCAAGGAAATTCCAATTTTAGCTAAAACAATAAAGGATTTGAGCATGAAGAAACCGGGAAGAAAAACAAAAGAAATAAAAATAATTCATCTTGTAGGAAAAATAGCGGACATAATGATGGGGAAAATTTCCATACAAAAATATTTAGATATAGGAAGTCTAGTTGTAAAAACACATATCAATGGAGTTGAAATTCCAAATACATTGATTGATTTAGGAGCATCAATAAACATCACCGACAAACAAACCATGGAATAACTCAAGCTTACTAATATTCTTTATACACCTACATTACTGCAATTAGTGGATAGATATGTAATCAAGCTAAATGGTGTGTTAGAAGATATCTCAGTGTCCTTAGATTCTTGAGAGTACCCTGTTGATTTTATGATCTTAACCCCTAAGAAAAATCTAGGAGGACATCCACTTATATTAGGAAGATGTTTGTTGGCTACAACTGATGCTTTCATTAGCTCTAGATCTGGTGACATGTATATTTTTTATGGTAACTCAACTAAGAAATTCACTCTATATCCTCCAACAATAATAATCATAGAGATAGATGACAAATAATGGATTGATAATGAAAATGATATACAACCTCTCTTTACTATTTCAACCATTAGTGAAGATAGTCAAATCTTAAATACAATAGAAAATTTTGAATCATCCCCAGAATATGAACATGATCAATTTCAAAAAAAATCCAATATTGAATATTTGTCATCTAGGCAGATGTCTCTTTATTCTATGGAAGAATTTGGTAGCTCTACAGTTGAAATCTTTCCAGTGAAAATTTTGAACATAAATAATAACTTGGAAAAATTACAACAGGAAAAGGTAATCAAAACATTACAACAACATTCTTCTGCATATGCATGGGAATACACTGACATGAAAGGAATTAGTCCTAAGACTTGTATACATCACATTTACATTGAGAAAAATTGTAAACCTATCACACAACCTCAAATAAGGATGATTCCAAATCCTAGGGAAATTGTGAAAGAGGAGTTACAAAAGTTGCTAAATGTAAACTTCATTTACCCAATTTCAGACAGTCAGTGGGTTTCCCCTTTAGTGATTGTGCCAAAAAATAATGGTAAATGGAGGGTATGCATTGATTATCGAGAATTGAATAAAGCTACCCTAAAAGATCATTTTCCTTTACCTTTTATAGATCAAGTGTTGGATACATTAGCAGGTAAGAAGTAATTATCATTCCTGGATGGTTTTAGTGGTTACAATCAAATTCAGGTAGCACATGAAGATCAAGATAAAACCACATTCACCTGTCCATGGGGGACTTTTGCCTACCGAATACTTCCTTTTGAATTGTGCAATGCACCTAAAACATTCCAAAGGGCAGTAGTAGGAACTATTTCTGATCTAATACATGATTGTGTAGAGGTGTATACGGATGCCTTTGCAATTTATGGTAATACATTTGAATAAGCTTTAGAAAATTTGGAAAAGGTTATTAAAATATGTAAGGAAGCAAACTTTTCACTAAGCCATGAAAAATGTTTCATTATGTTTATAGAAGGGATTGTCTTAGGACATCACATTTCAGGAGATGGAATTAGAGTTGATAAATCTAAAGTTGAAGTCATCTCCAAACCATCAATTCCAAGTTGCGAAAAGGATGTTAGAATTTTTCTAGGATTCACAAGATATCATAGAAGATTTATATAAAATTTCAACAAAATAGCATCCCCACTCTTCAAACTACTCAACAAAGATTGTGAATTCAGTTGGAATCCTGATTGCCAATTAGAATTTGAGACTTTAAAAGCAAAAATTTCTGAAGCACCTATCTTGAGACGTCCAAACTGGAAACTACCTTTTCACATTTCAACAGATTCTTCAGATACAGCTCTAGGAGTTGTATTAGGAAAAAAAAATTTGATCCCATATGCCATCTATTACACAAGAAAGAATTTGACTCCCACAGAGTTAAATTACACTATAACTGAAAATGAATTCTTAGTTTTTATTCATGCTATCAACAAATTCAGACATTGTATAACAGGCTATGAAACCTTTGTTCATACAGATCACTCTACAATTAGATACTTAATGAATAAATCTATTACTAATGGAAAATTTACAATATGGTTATTACTCCTGCGAGAATTCAACATTACTGTTCTAGAACGACCTGGAAAACAAAACACAGTTGTTGATTTATTTAGAGTTTCTGGTTTCAGAATCTACACAGAAGAGATTTTGCAGAAAGGCTTCCTAAAGCCTTGTGGGCCTACAGAACTACATGGATAAATAAAATAGGACATACTCCCTATGAAATTGTTTTTGGAAAGAAAGTCTTGTTCCCTATAGAGTTTCAGATTTGAACCTTCAAGATGGCAGTCCAATTGGGACTTGATTTATCAGAAGCACAGAAAAAATAGATTGGAACAACTCAATGAGCTAGATGAAATCAGACAAGATGCAATTCAAAGAACCAGTGTAGTCCAGCAGCAAAGGGCTAAATGACATGATACGTATATCAAGGAGAAAAAGTTTCAAGCAGGGGATTAGGCACTTTTGTTCGATTCAAAATTCAAATATTTTCAAGGAAAGTTTCAGACTCATTGGCTTGGACCATATGAGATTGAAAAAGTCTTTGATAATGGAGCAGTGAAGATAAGGACAATAGATGAAGAAAAGGTACCTCTTCTTGTGAATGGTCATTGGTTGAAAGTATATCATAAACCACTTTCAAAAGAAGATTTTGTCAAAATTTTCCAAGATAATCTTGATATGAAGTTAGTGAAGAAGTATTCTTCTTCTTCACTAACTTAGCTTTTATTTTTCCTACATTAAAAAAAAATAATAGAGTGTATAAGTATGAAAACCGATCAATGATTGGCATACTTATATAGAAAATACAGGGTGAAAATCATAGATGTATGACATCCTATATTTTCCATTTTCTTTTATGTAATAAGTAGTGACACAAAACTACATTCATTGTAGTTCGTAATCTACAAATTCATTTCATTTTACAATTGCATTCCATCTCACTCCACTTCCATGTCGCAAGTCATTCCATTTTCACAGTCATATTTCACTTCCATTTCATCTCACATTCATATTCCATAGCCATACTTCATTATTTTTACAGAGTACATTCTACAGCTGATTCTATTCTGCAGTTGATCACATTCTACAACTAATCACGTTCTGCAGTTGATTCCATTCTACATCTAATTTGATTTTGCTGCCACATCTTATTCAGCATTTTTGACACATGATGATTTCAAGGAATTGAAAGTTTATGTTTTGAGGACCAACATGCTAAAAGGGTACCTAAGGATCAACACCAAAGAAAACAACAAACGAAAAGGTTAAGTTCTAAAAGGTAAAGTGTAAAAATTTATTTTAAATAGCAAGGTTAAAACATAGAACATGCATAATATGGAAATTCATATGTTTCCTTGACAAATCATCATTTTATTTGATTGCAATCTCCATCATACTATATATCAGCCAGATCCTCTATATTAAGTTTCATAACGGTCCATAATTAACTCCCTCATTCATGATTAACAGTCATGACCTATGACGTGACATACTTGTATACGTCTCTCCAAAACCCCTACCATCTATTTGTTCCTACAAACCCTCAATAAATTTTCATCAGATCCGCAGCCAATTCATAAAATAGAAGCGTAATTATGAATGTTGAGAATTCTACATGGTAGAAGGATTGGGCTAATTGTTAGATCAGAACCAATGGGAGAAAAGTACATGGAAGGATACCCACAGATCAAGAATTGCTGCAGAAATCTGGATGGCTTAAGTTCATAGAGAAATACAATGGTTTTCATAAGGAGATTACAAAAGCCTTTGCTTGGTCTTTCGATGGCACTGGAGTAGAAATTCAAGATATCAAATTTGCAATGATTGAGTCATTCATGACCGAGGCTACAGAACTCCCAAGGCATGGTGAAAGATGGTTAAAAAATAAGGATTTCCACAGTGAATCATGGAAAGTAATACTAAAAAACCTAGGTATGGATGTCTCTATTTTTAGAAAAGGTATCCCGAGTTAAGCTCTTAAAAGTAAATGGAGGAACATGCTCTTGTTTTTACAAAAAATTATCACTTGTGAAGGAAGGTTTGGTTGCATGTATGTCTACCATATCGATTTACTGATGATTTATTAGAAAATGGTGAAATCAATCTTCCTTTCTTTCTAATAAATAGTTTAAAAAGGATGGCCTCAATTGTGCAAAAGAGAATACAGTTCATAGACACCACCATGCATCATCATGGGTTGGTAAAGATACTGATTGAGTTTTATTTAAAAATCACAGGAGATACCTGGGAAGATTTCCTTATTAGAAACCATTTTCAAGAAGCACCAAAGTCACCTAAAGAAGATGATGTCAGAAGAAGAAGAAGAAAGAAGACTGATATAAATGTTGAAAACAAACATGAATCTTCATTACAGAAGAATTATGAAAAGATAATCTCTAAAGAACTGATAGAAATCAGAAAGCAAATCAAGACAAGGGGTAAGATAAGAAAGAGGAGTAAGGTTACAATTGAGGAGAATGTAAGTCCTCCACAACCGAGAAGGATCTCTAGACTCTAAGTTTTTATGAAGAAAACATTATCAAAATGGACAGAGATTATAAATTTAGATGAGGAAACCCCAATACCATCTTCTGTTAACATTTCTCCTGCGCATAGTCCTCAAAATTCTCCTATTCATCATTTTTAAGGTAGCCCCAGCAAAATATCTATAAGAATAGACCCAGTACAACAAAGAATTTATGATTATGTAGAATCATTGGAGAAGAGAAGTGCATCAATGAACCCAGAACCTTCTGTCAACCCACAAAAACCTCTATTTAAT
Organism: Pinus albicaulis; assembly: GCA_034641835.2. Taxonomy (NCBI): domain Eukaryota; kingdom Viridiplantae; phylum Streptophyta; class Pinopsida; order Pinales; family Pinaceae; genus Pinus; species Pinus albicaulis. The sequence goes on from CM076572.1 coordinate 528,278,705, forward strand.
TCTCTCAAACATGATATTTATGAACTATAGATATCGAACAAACGTATCAAACAAGAGAATGAGATCTTGAAGCAGCATAACAAGTTGGACAAGGTAATTCATGACAATACCATTCTGCATCTAGGAAATATAGGAAATTGAAAAGAAAGAATCATTTACTACACAGAGTAGTCATTAGCCTCAAGTATAAGCTTCTTATGAGAAAGCCCAGGATGACAGTCATATCAAAGAAGAAAAAAAGAAGGAAATTGGATATGCTAGTAGAAGTGTCTGAGCAAATGCAATAAGAAAGGAGAACTCACATTTTTGGAAAATTTCATGAGGATATGCAATGATTTTGCAGTGGGGGTATGTTGAACCTCAGAATTACCCTGTCTTTAACAAATTTTCTCACCTCTTTCCATCACTTTCTCATAAGATCACAGACCCCAATCAATGATAAATGCTAGGTTTTGTCTTAAGGAATGCATTAAAATGATTGCCATATTATATTTTCATGTTCTTGCTATTCGAATATATTTTTTCAAGTTAGCTACAGAACGCAACCTATTCTACAGCTAACTATGGATTCTATAGCTTCTCTCATGGTCTGGTAGGTTCTAGGTGTCAAATGAAGAATTTGGCCACATGGGAATTTCTAGAATCATCTCCACATGGATTCTATCCTATTCACTCGATCTAGATAGACTGAAAAGTAGGCCTAAGATCATGGTCAAAGATGTGGTCAAAGTACATTATCCGAAAGAAAAAGGACTCTTGATTTGCTCTATCGTAGCAAATCAAAAGTCTAACAATCCTATTGCAAGTCTAATTCGAATTAGCCAGCTATAGCAAGTTTATCTCACAAACAATTATGTTATTTTCCTTTAAAAACCGGTTGTACAAAACTGAGAAGATAGTTCAGAAATTAAGTGTTAAGTTTAAGCTTTTTGCTGATACTCTGTATCTAGACTTCATTTTATCATAATGCAAAGATTGTTTAAGTGCATCCTTAATTAGCTAGCAGTTCAGCCGAATCAGTTGCAGAGGGCCCTTGCACTCGAGGAGGTTTTTCATTTGTTGTTTTTAGTTCAATTTCCATTTCTCTATTTTTAGAAAATCTATTTTCTAATTAGGTTAATGTTTCATTCCAGTTTTTTATCAATAGCATAACATTAAATCACAATTGTGCAACCTTGTTCTTCTAAGATATTTCTTGAACATAGATAACTCTGTTTTCAAATCGAATTAAGATTGAAGTAATAAGAATACACAACTGCCTAGTTTCCTTACTGTCTTGTCATTCATTTTCTTAGAACATAATTGTCAATTAACTGTGTCAATGGATGTTTTCAAAATCCATTTCAAGATGATGATCCTAAACTAAATGGTTGAATTTCTAATTCATATAGTGATTGAATTTACTCTGCACATTGTTATTTTCTTTCTAGGAATTTAGAAACTAAGGCATAACTGACTTCTCACATAGCATCTCAAGAGGGCAATACTTCACATTAAATGTTGCAGAAATTCAAATATACATTAGTTATTTACAGTGAGTTTTACATGCTTTCACATTTTGCTTTCAGATCCTCATTTAGTTGCATCACTAATATTCTTAAGGTCATTCCAAGGAGATTGATTTAATCATATTTTAAGGCTGAACGATTGCATGTTTAATGAATTTAATTATTGAGTTACCTTCTGCATATTTTAATTTATTTCTAGATCATTAGGTATAATTAGTTACTTAACACTATCTCAAGAAGATCACACTTCATAATTGAATGTTGGAGTAGCTAAATATACATTAGATATTTTCCTTTGCATCTTTTTCTTACTGTTGTATGACATTATAAGTTAAAGTACAGATAGTTTCTTACACATCATCTCAAGAAGGTCATACTTCATAATTGAATGCTGGAATAATCAAAAGTACATTAGTTGTTTTCATTTTCTGCTTTTACTTAAGACAAGCACTTAAATTTCAATATTATTTATTATAATTTGATCCATGGAATAGAACTAATGATAAGATAAGATAGATGCTCTATTTTCCAAATTAGGTCCTAACTAGCCAACATTTTTTTGGTTTACTTTTATGAAAATTAGACTAACTTAGGAACATTTCCTTTTCTTCCTTCTTAAAATTCATAAGATTCATTTAAATCTTTTCATAGTTTTAGATTAAAAATTATTAGACATCAAATAACAAAAACCCCCCAAAACAACATAAAATACAAAACAACGAGGTAAGAGAAAAGTTAACTAAGCACATACAATGCACCACACTTCATTAGTTTACAAACCTCGGTTGATAATTAATTCAAGAAATTTAAGACATTAAATTGACTAGACACTCCGCCCTGGTCTTTATTCAGTTTCTAAGTGTGTTGATCTATCCTGAGCTTGTTCCTCTATTCACTATTCACTCTAACTTGAGATTCTTTCACTTGTTGCACACCTTTGCTTCTTCTCTGTTGCCTTCGCTGCCTCTGTTGCCTCTGCTTCTTTGCTTCTTCTATGAATATCTCCTGAGCTTGTTCTTTTGGTTATTAATTCTGACTTGAGATTATTACGCTTGGTGCACACCTTAAATGCGTCGATCTCTCCTGAGCTTGTTTTGCTGCCTTTGCTCCTTTTTTTCCTTAATTGCTTCTCTGCTGCCTCTGCTTCTTTCTACTGCCTTTTTTTCCTGTGTTGCCTTTGTTCCTTTTCTGCCTTAACTACCTTTGTTTCCTTTGCTCCTTTGATTCTAAATTTTCTCATCTCTGCACATTTTCCTTTGCTGATGGTCTAATGCTGCTCCTTGCCTCTCTACTGCTCCTCTACCTCTCTTTTATGCTTTCTTAGTGCATTATTTATCCTCTTCTTCTTTGCCTTATTGTTGCTGCTTATCTGCTCCTTCTATTTAATGATAGTTCTGTTGGTGCTCCTTTGCCATCAATGACAATATTTCCAAAAATAGGAAGTTGTTGTGAGTAAACCAATTTGTGATGATGATTTTTTGCAAGGAGATCAGCTAACAGATATTTTTTTCTTTCATGAAGAAGATAGGGTTGTCATGTTTAACAATATTGAAGAAGTTCTACTCAAATATGATTTAGAATATGAATTTGAGGAGTATATGCCGAAGAGAGACAGTATGCCAGAGATAGAATCAGAATTTCTCATGCTTTGGGAATTTTTAGCCAACACTCAGATAACAAAAATTCAATATACTTCCCTATGCTCTCCTATGGATCAACAACCAAGTGTTCTTTTAGATCAAAATGAAGAGTGTGCTTGTGTTTTTTTTGGATCTCAAGACAAGCTAACATTTCATATTTTGGAAGATCCCTTTACTGATATACTATAGTTAGCAAGGAAGATGTGTTTTCTTGTTTTCACAGACCAGAATCACATGTTCAGTAGACACTTGGAGTGGCATAGTTTAGAGTAGAATTTCAGTAAGTAACCATCTGCTGGATTGGTTAAACTGGAAGGATAATTTTAAATGATTGTACATATGTCTTTAGCAGGAAGGTGGTTTTCATCAAGATTTGAAGCCATAAAGTCTCGGTGATATGCTACCATCAATAAGTTTAGTAAGTTTTTTTTAAGTAAGTTTCAAAGTCAGTTTGGGTCATTTGAGTTGTCAACATTTAGTCATGTTTCTCAGTTTGAGTTTTGACCGTATTGGCCCACATGGTTAAGCATTTGGTATACGGTGTTCTTGACACCTCCAAGGAGCTGAAATCCCCAATAAGGCTGATGTTAGTGTCAGAATATGCATTCTTCCATCAGTGATCAAATTCACTCTTTTCATTCTCATTTTAGGTGTCCCACTCTGAAATTTTTATATCATTCCATTAGGCCATGCTAAAAATGGTTTCACTAATGGTAGTCCGAGTAATAAATCCTCACTCTCCCTCACAAAGTCTCATTTGCTGGCCCGCCTTCATGTCTTGTTGAGCATAAAAACACTTTTGAAAAGATCATTTCTCTATGTCTTATGTCAGTCAAAGTCAACCATGAAATCAAATTTATCCAAGGTCCCACTAGTTCATTAGGTTACAAGGTTCAAAATGCATCATTTCATCTCAATAAGGTCAGCAAAGGATGTGAGAGTGAATAAATAAGCATTTCATTATCATCTGCAAAATATTATCAGCATATAAATATGATATTTTTAAAGTTGTGATTTGGTTTTAAAGTTTGATTTCATATCAAAATTTTAATTTTGATATGAAAACAGAGATGTAATTTATTTTTTTATTTTTTTATGTAATTTTATGCTTCCTATATGTAATAAGTTTGGTCCCTGGCTGTCAACTCAAAAAAAACATGAAAAAATGAAAGAGAAAAGTGTCAAACTTCAGCAAACAATCCTGCAAGAAAGAAAAATCAGATGAAAGGGTAATTAGCAAAAGTTTTCAAAAAAGTGAAACGAGACACTAGGAATGTGGGTTTTTCAATTCAAATTTAAATTCACTTAGCTATTTATGATTCATTGAAATCAATTCAAATTCATTTTCCTACTCCAAATGTCAAGCCTGCACTCTAAGAGCCCAAATTCTCGATTTTCTAAGCAAAATTGGCAAAAGAAGTTGAATTTAGGACGCAAATCCTGAAACGAGGGTGCAAATATGTTCAAGAGGGCACAAATATGTTTAGGAGAGCATAAATACATATAGGAGGGTGCAAATGTGTAGTTTATGGCGCAAATGTTTAGACGATGGCGCAAATGTGTAGAGGACGGCGCAAATCGCCTGTCAAGGGCGAAAATGCATTGTTCATGGCGCAAATGACTAGCAAGCTCTACAAACTGCCCAAGTGACCAGAAATTTCCTTCAAAGCTCCACCAAATCAGTCATTGACCTCCAAAAAACTTGTAAGAGGCACATGCCATGAAAAAATCACCTTCTTAAGTTTATGTGTTTAAGTTTTGCAAGTTGAAGTTGTAATTTGGTGTTTAAATTGAGGAAAAAACCTAGTATCCCATTACACTTGTGAAAACTGTTAAAATAAACTCCCTTACCCTTTGCATCCTTCCCACAGTTATAAAAACCCATTCCCAAACCCCTAATTTGCAAAATTACCTTTTCCTACAACTTTCTCCCAAAACCCTAAGTCCTATGTGTTACATCTACCTACGCTCCCAATTCCTAAATCCCTACCCTAAATCTATCCTATCATTACTCCCTATCCCCTCCCCATTTCACATATCCCTATAAAAAATCTCCCTCGTTTTTCCTTTCCCATCTCCCTTTTCCATTTCCCTTTCCTAATACCTATGGTTTTAACAAAAACACCATGGTAACAGAAGAGGAAAACACATCATTCAGTGAAGGAGAGGAAACAGAGATAAGGAGGCCACATAAATGAGGAAGAGTACTCAGACTTGAACCTGCCAACACTAGGGAACTCTTAGCTTCTCCATTAACTGTCACATGCTTTAAACATGATGGTTGTAATGATTTTTATGAGAAAATTTAGAGGGTTAAATACCACCCCATGCTAACCAGAATTTTTTATATCTAGACTCCATGACAACAAAGTTAAATTAGTTGGGGTCACTTTTACCTTATCCACTATTGTCATTTCAGATGCTACAAGGATCCAAAATGTTGGGGAGAAATGGTTCAAGAAAGGTAAGTTGAAGAAATAGGACTTTGACTTCTTCCTAAAACCAAGACACCAAAATCAAACAAAGAGGTTTTTCCCTTTTTCACACCTCTTGGACAGATATGCACCAATGATGAAGATAATAATGAAGTATTTTTCATGTGAAGGTGGATTTTCAAGGCTCTATTCCTATCACATCCGGCTCCTAATGAATTTCACTAGGGTAAGGATCCTTAACATACCTTATTATATTTTCCGAAGTATAGATAAGATGGCATACATTGCCCAGAAAAAGGAATATGAACAGCAAATGAAAAGCCTATTTCATCATTCCCTCATAAAAATCATAGTTCTCCACCATCTCAATTAACTGAAAATTGCATGGAGCACCTTCATAGCTAATGAAATTTTCAATGAGCCATCCACACAACATGTACAAAATCTCCCTTCATCATCCTAGCCATCCACTTCCATCACTCCATCTCAGCCCATAGCACATTCATCATCATCAAAGCATTCCCTTTCACCTCTTTCATCTCCATCTCATCATGATTTTAGGTCACCTAGTAGGATTAAGGACATTGAATCTAAATGGGCTAGTATGGTTGAGGTTGAGCCATTGAAAAAATCCTACGAGAGAGGCTATATGAATGTGTTTGATTCACTTGGAGTAAAAGGGGAAATGCCTTCTACATCAACACAACAGGTGGACAAAAGTAAAGAGAAGGTCATTGATCCAGTCATTTATGATGAGGAGGACACTCATGAAACAAAGCATGAATTCTTTCTTGTTGACCTAGATGAGGATGAAAATGATAAAATCACAAATGCAGCCATCAAAGGTAAGGATGCCAAGATTAGTGAGCTCCAAACTAATCTTGAAAGGGATATATATGTCATAAATTTTTTTGAGTAAGAGAATGAACAATTGAAAACCAAACAGGTCATTGATGAGGTTAAGTATTGCACTGCTCAAAGAGAGGCTCAAAAGGCCATAGTCATGCTAGATGAAACATTGGAGAAGTATGTCTTACTTTGAGAAATAGTTACTAAGACAGAGACCTAGAACTAGACGGTTGAAAACAACTCTAGCTCTAGAAAGGTAAAGGGAAGCTGAGCTTGCTGACTAGCTAACCCTAAATGAATAGCTTGCTATAAATATCAATAAGAACAGGGAGCCATGGCTTGATAGAGCCAATAAACACCTGGAGAAGCTTCTAGGAAAGGAAAACAAGGATAATGAATTGTTGAGAAGGAAAGTCAAACATCTGGCATGGAAGGAGAAAATTGCATTGGCCAAGCTCAAAAGAGCGAATGCAAAAATTGAATATTTGACCATGAAGGAGAAAAATAAGTTGGAAATCCTTGATGAGGCTTCCCTCCAATATTAGACACATCATAATTAGCCATTCCAACAATTTTGAGGCATTTTCTAACTTTTTGTCAAAATCTAGAAATCTTTGTGTTTTTTTAGACAGACTTTAACAGAAAACTGGGCATTTTTATAGCACCTTTGGCGCTACGCAAATAATTGAGACAATTTTGAGGAGAATAAAGGCATCATTGGATTCCTAATTACCCATGCATCTCAGAAAACCATGTTTCCACCCTTGGTTTGCAGTTTTGATAGGTGAAAAGCTCAAAAAACAATGAAAAAATCACCTTTCTACCCATTTTTTGACCTAGGTGCTGCGCAAATACCAGTGTTAGGAGAATGAATTTTTGAAGGGGAAAATGACCTCCATTTTCAGAATGTGAGGCATATTTAGAAAGAGGACAGGAAAGGCTTTCCAACAAGACATATTGGGCCTGATATGGACAACTGTAGGTCACCCAAAGGTGGCCCTGAACATGGAGGGCGCAAATGACACTACCAGGGCGCAAATGCACAGTTGAGGGTGCAAATGACTAATTTGCTAATTTTTCCAAGTTTCTTTGAAATTTTGACTTTTCTTTTAAGAAATCATATTTTTAATCATGTAATTAATGATGGTAAATGTAATTATGTTCAATATTAGTTACCTATGGTAGATTCATTGGGTAAAAGTCATCATTGAGTCATAATGAATCAGTTGAATGTAATGAGGAGTGAGTCACTTAGACCATCCTACATTTCAGTTTGTAGTTCAGTATTTTGTGGATCTATTCCTCACCTCATGGATTCGACCCCTAAGGATGAGTGAAGCTTTTTTTGATGTGTATTTATTCCATTACTTCACTCTTAGAAAGGGTTGGAATCAGTTTGATTTTTCCTTATTGATCAAGGAACTATTATACTCAGTTTGGAAAACTAATAAAAAGGAGTTGCAGCTATTTTATGGGATACTTGTGGTTTGATGTCTATCATTGTCTTTTCTTCAATTTGATATGTTAGAATATATTGCATTAATCTTCAATTCATTTCTCTAGTATGATGTCTTTCAATTTAGATAATCAGAATACATGCTTGCACATGCTCTGTTTTTGGGAATCGATCATAGTTTTTCCATTTTCATCTGTCTCAGAAGAATATATCTCCCATTCTCTTCCTAGCTTATTTTCAGTCTCAACACCATTCCATCACAATCCTTTTCAAGTAATAAGCCTTGTGCCTACCTTGCCCCATTGATCCCTGCAACCCTGTCTCATTTTCCTTGACCTAGCTCCCTTGACCTAATTTCTTCATCCAGTGATAACCCAACCAAATAAAATCGAAACAACCCCCTGCACTCTATATCTAGCCTAAAAACCCTAATTTCTCCAGCCCTTCTGGTTGTGACCCTTTTGGAGAGAGCCCTCTCCAACTTGATAGGGCTAGCTATCAAGTCAAAATCTTGGTCTGTGGTTACCTCTGTTGGGATTCCTTCTTCAGCCTTGGGAATCTGGCGGAGTGACAAGAGGGCACACAATATATCTAGAATAATTTCTAGATAAAGGTATTTTAGGATTTATATTGAAAAGGTTCAAGCCATCCTTTCTGCTACAACCAAGGATGGTTTCCCATAGGAAATTCTTAGTTGTTTGGTTGTACATTATGTAAATTATGTTTTAATATTTGAATATAGTGAAGAACCTCCTAAAAAAACAAGTGCATTTGTATTTTTTTTTAATGTTGTAATTGCATTTATGTGTGTGTATAAGTGTTGAATACATTTTAATATAAGTATTACATAAGTTTTTAATTTTGTATGTGAGAGATTATATATATATATATATATATATATATATATATATAATTGTAAATTATAAATAATTAAAAATATTGATATTTAAAAACTAAAAATAAGATATATATGTTGTGTAAATTAATAATATGTAAATTTTAAAAACATATATATTTACGTATATTGATGAAATAATAAATAAAAAAGTATAAAAAAGTTGAAGAAATAATGAATCTAAATCTTTAAAATCACAGTAAGTGTTATTTCTCAATATACATATATAGTCATGTTGGAGCCAAATATAAATGGTCATGTTTTTTTTATATGTAAGAATGTGTACTTGATAAGGAGGGGCTTATATTCATGAATTTAATGAGATATCTTATACAATTGATTTTGAAAAAGTATGAAAATATATTCCATGAAAATATCTTAAACTATGGTAGAGTTCTAATCTTCCTTTATCTAATCAAATTATGGTTAAATTCTAATTTAGCTATGATCCAACCAACTATGATATGTGTTCAATTTATGACATCACATTACAATGAAGTTTCTCTTCAATTTAACGTTGCATTTTAATGCACTTTGCAATATAAAAAATATGTTCCACGATGTCGGATTGTGATGAATACTACTAGTTGTTTCAATGTGACCAAAATATCCAAGCCAACAATATATGATGTCATAGCGTAATGAACATTTCTCAATCTCACAAACATTTTTTGATGTCTTAATGTGACAAAGGTCTCCCAATCATTGTAATTTGATGAACATTCCTCAAAATTGTAATGTGACAAGGATTCATTGAGTGACAAACATCACTCAACAATGCAATATGAAAAAAATTACACAATGTTGCAATGTGATGAACATTACTCAACATTGAAAAGTGAAAAACATTTCTTGAATGTCACAATGTGATGAACATTTCCCAACATTGAAAAATAATAAACATTACTTAACATTGTAATGTTACAAACTCAATATCGCAACGTGATAAACATAACCCAACATTGCAATGTCACAAGAAAATCAAAACATCACATTGTAATGAAAATTGCTCAATGTAGCAATGTGAAGAACATAACCCAACATCATAATATGATGAACAAACTAGATATATGATGAACATAGCCTCATTTTACATTCAACCATGGTCAACCATCATCAACCATCGTCAAGCATAGGGAATGATAGGCACCCATAGTCAAACATTGGAAATCATAATCAACCATAGATAACCATGGGAAACATGAGAAAAAAGTATCAACCATGGTCAACCATTATCAACTATAGCCTTCCAATATTATCCACCCCTAGGTATACTACAAGGTACGCAAAGGAAATCATGGTAAACCATGGTGAACACAAGGTCATATATAATCAACGTGGTCAATCATAGTCTACCAAAGAAAAAATGGCCAAACATACTCAACCATGGTTAAATATAGTGGACACTAGTTAATAAGGTGAAGTATGGATAACCATAGCCAACTATGTGTAACCATGGTTAACCATGCGTGATATTGTCAAACATGATCATTCATGAACAACCATATTTAACCAATGACAACATGGTCAACCATGGTCATCTTGGTTAGCCATGGTTAACTAGGTCAACAAATGGTTAGCATGGTCAACATCCTTAGCTTGGTCAACATTGTTACCATGTCAACATGGTTAATATGCTTAAACATGCTCAACCATGTTAATAATAATCAACCATGATCAACCATGCCCAACATAGTAATGATAGTCCTATTTGGTCAATCACAATCACCCATGGTCTATCATGGTAAAACAATGTAAACCATGCTTAACATGGTCAATCATGGTCACCCTTAGACAACCACAATCAACCATGGTTAAATATAATAAGCCATGGTCAACCTTATTCAACCATGGTCTTATTTTATTAATTATTGTAACCATAGGCAACCATGTTAACTCATGGTAGATGATGGTCATCCATGGTCATTGATGGTCAACTATGATCACCATGATTCATTATGGTTTACCAGAGTTGACTATGGTTTCCCATAATTAATTATGGTTGACAAGGTAAACCATGTTCAGCATGGTTAACCATGGTTAACCTTAGTTAACCATGTTCAACCATAATAACCATGGTTAGAATGGTTAACCTTATTCAACTAGGATAAACCATGGTCACCATTTTCAATCATCGTCATCCATGGTAAATCATAGTCAAGCATGTTCAACCATGGCATTCATGGTCAATTATGGTCACCATGGTTGACTATGGTTTATTATAATTAATTATGGTTGACTATGGTTCCCATGATTGATTATGGTTGACCATATTTAACAATCGCTAGTATGGTTAACCTTATTCAACTAGGATCAACCATGGTCACCATTTTCAATCATGGTCATCCATGGTCACCATTTTCAATCATGGTCATCCATGGTCAATCATAGTCCATCATGTTCAACCATGGCATTCATGGTCAATTATGGTCACCATGGTTGACTATGGTTTATTATAATTAATTATGGTTGACTATATTTCCCATGATTGATTATGGTTGACCATATTCAAAAATCACTAGTATGGTCAACCATAACTAACCATGGTTAACCATAGTTGACTATGGTCAACATGCTCACCATGGTTGACCATATTCAACCATGGTCAATCATAGTCTTCCATGGTTAGCCATAGTCAGTGATAGTCTACCATGATTAATTATTGTGAACCATGGTCACCCTTAGTCAGCGATAGTGAATCATGGTCAAGCATGGTCAACCTAAGTCAACCATGATAAAGCATGATGAACTTTGGTCAACCATAGTCACCATGGTCATCCATGGAAAACTACAGTCCCCATGGTCAGCCTATGCTCAATCATGGTCAAAATTGACGAACATGGTAAAAAATGGTCACCATGGTCAACCATAGTCAACCATGGTAAACTATAATCAACCTTAATCAACCATGGTCATTATTGGAAATCATAGTGATCATAGTCAGTCATAGTTTCCATATTCAACTCATGTTTAGTCATGTTAAACATTTTAAACATGGTAAACCATGGTAAAAATGATAGGAAATGGTCAATCATGGTTTCCATTATGTCCATAGTCAACCGTGGTCATCCATTGTCAACAAGGTCAACCATAATCTATTATAGATAACTACAATCAACCACTAACAAAATGGTCAAACCATGGGCCCCCATGGTCAACATGGGCAACAATTCTCAACCTTTTGTAATATGGTCAACCATGCATTATCATAGTCAACCCATAAGGTATCATAGTCAATTATAGTTAAATGTGGCTACTAATAGTCACACATAATAAACCATATGTTAACCATAATAAACTATCATGAACGATAACTTGACCATATTTGGCCATAGTCAATAATGGTCTACAAATCCTCTCATGCACCAGGGAAAATTTTAAGGATGGAAATTTATCTTAAAGTTTAGAAACCTCAGCAAATCTTGTTAGTCTCTAATATGAGAACTATAAAATATTTGGTGATATCTTTGTAAAAAAATTCAAATTTATTATGTTTTTATATATATTCTCTATATAATTTTGGTGACATTTAAGGTAAAAGAATTTTATATTATAAAATTTGGGAAAAATATTTTTAGAAAAAATGGAAATTGGCGAATCTTTTTTTTGGAAAAAACATGGATAATTAGCCCACCTACTAATATTAGCCCCTAAAATTTTCCATGTCATGCACATCTATTTTCAACTAGCACATCCACATTAGTAAATGTGGTTGATATAAGTCAATCGACGTCATTTTCCACCTTTCAAAAACTAATGGTGTCAATTGGTGTATATCAACCAAATTTACTGATGTGGTTGTGCTACTTTGATTAACTTTTGAATTGTAAGATAAATATTTTTAAAAATTAAGTGAGTTAAAATTGAACAAACTCAATGTTTTGGAGAGTGCATTTTTCTAAATAAGATAAATCTCCTCTTTAATTTATTGTTTTTTTAAATTAAAATAATATTTTTTAAATGGGTTAAAATCCTTAAAGATAGGGATTTATAATCAAAGTTATTTAAATGATATATACCCTATAAATTATGTGTTGAGATGCTTGTGGTATAACTTCCTCCAAAATTCTTATAAAAATTGACAAAGAATTTGAGAAAATAAGATGAAGTTTATCCACCTTTTAATTTACATTATTCAAAATTATCACCATCATAAAAATAAAAAACGTGAAATTCTAATAAAATGAAGTACATTTTTTTCCCACTTCAGTTTACATTTTTCATATATAATAATTATGCTGGAGGTGTTATCTTTGGGGGCATGGAGTGAGCAAACACTGTTCACCCCAACCAATCAAGAGTCGTTGTTATCGTCATTCTAGCCAATCGGAAGCCTTCATTTTTGTCAGTTTCAGTGGAATATAAATTTAACACATGGACACATTCAGTCGTATGTCATGCCCTGATGCTTCGTCGGCACTCCACCAAGAACCACTGCTTCACCTACGCTCATCTTCATTTGCATGCTTAGCTAGAAGCTTTCCACCGATGGAGCCGGTGTTGCGCAGATCGTTATAAGTTCTCAAACATCTCCCAAAGCCGAGCGGTGTAGTGCATCTTCTTATCATCTAGGAATTGCTTGAAGTCCCCCTCAATCACAATTTTATTGAGGCATTATTTCATCGAGTTCAACATCTTCACAAATGCGATATCGGCCTCCCGCAAATTGTAGAGATCATGTTGCGGGAGATTGCTAAGCTTCGCCTGGAGTTCCAAGAGAATGGTTTCGATTTTCTTGACAATTTTCGAGAGTGATTTTTTGATGCTTCTTGCTTGAATTGAATCAATTTCGTCATCAAAACCAGGATCCCCACTATGGATTTGTCGATATTTTTGAGTTTCAGATGGGAACTGAATAACGCCTTCTCCTTCTCTTGCGCCTTGATAGGGAATGAAATTCATGATGAACATTCCCAACTAATCTCAAATGAACCACCTGTGATATTTTTGAAGTGTGTGAGTTCATTTATCGTAAAACCCTAGCGCGAGGCGCGTTGTAGGAATCAGAATGATCTTGGTCGAGTCTCTGATTGTGTATTTTAGGCACTGCATCTTCTAACATCTGCTATAGGGCCGCCTGGCTATAGTAATCCTCTTCTCTTTTTGTTTTCATGCTTCTGGAATAGGAGGAGAAGAACTCCTTGTTCTCTTTCTCCAATTCATTCCACACTGCAAATTGCAATTCATACAAATTACATCAAGCAACTAACAAACATGCACAATGGGAAATCCGATTAGTGTAAAGCAGCAATGAGTAAGTGTGTGCAGTGTTTGTAATTAAATACCTGTTATGGCTATTATTGGTAGTATATTGGCGTGATTTCAAATGCCTTTGTGCATTCTCTCTGATCTCTACGTGTGATTTGAAAGAGCCTCTACTAGTGCTTTGAAAGAGCCTTTACACATTCTCTCTGAAAGAGCCTTTGGCGTGCTTTGAAAGAGCCTCTACGCATTGGGAATTCAAATATATTGTTGCATATACTGGTCTTTGGAGCACTTCATGCGACGTGTTAATCATAGCAGTGGTTCCTGTATCATTTGTCAAATTTCCCCATGAATTCTCATCATTCCCGTATCATTTGTCAAATTGCCCCATGAATTCTCATCGTTCGCTTGTAAATGTATATATAATTAATTCCATATTTATTGCTACTATTTTTGAATTGAGTATGCTCTTTTGCATATCACTGCACAATGCTTTACATATAGTTTTATCTGAGAATTTTTTTCCACGGGTATAACATCATAGTTTTTTTCACAAGTATAACATCAGATATTATGTATGACTAATATAAATATACTGTAAATTATATTCCATATGAAGAATATAATATATAATATATATTGACAATATTATCAACATTAGTTATGAATAATATAAGATATATTGCTAATATTATCAACATTAGTCGTACCCGCCAAAATTGAACCTATCGAGGATAACTAATATTAAGAATCTTATTTAATATTTATCTATCTTCTTATTTTAAAATATCTTTCAACCTATTTATTTGATCGAATCTACTCCACTGGTGAATATTCAGTTCAATCTACTCCAGTGATGAATCTATTTTTCATATATTTTTTTAAATTTTAGACTATTTGTGTTATGAATTTATTTTTCATATGTTTTTTAAATCTTAGACTATTTATGTTATCCTTGCGCATGGTCCATGTTCATTTTCTCTCTATCGTTCCAATTTTATCAGATCTCTCCCCCAAAAAAATTAGGTCGTTTGAATCTGCCACTAGCCAATATTCCATTGAATCTACTCAAATGACGAATCTATTTTTCATATATTTTTTAAATTTTAGACCATTTGTGTTACCTTGTACAGGGTCCATGTTCATCTTCTTTATATCATTCCAATTTTACCCAATCTCTTTATATATATATATATATATATATATATATATATATCTTTATATCTTTTGAGATTTGATAAAATTGGAACGATACAAAAAAGATGAAAAATAGTCACTGTATCGTTCCAATTTTATCAAATCTCAAAAGTATATTTTTTTCATATATATATATATATATATATATATATATATATATATATATATATCTATAGATATATATATATATATATCTATATATATATATATATATATATATATATATATATATATATATATATATATATATATATATATATATATATATATATATATATATATATATATATATATATATATATATATATATGACTTATTTTGCATCATATCCAGTTCACTAAATTTTAAGCTTCCTCATTAGTTTCCTCGTCCACACGGTTTCAAACGCAGACATAACCCAGTCATATGTTCACAGCGTTCATGGTTATCTTCTCGAGAATCCCTTCAGGTGCGTTGTCGCATTTGGTGACGATAACCAAATTTTGTTTGCCACCCTCGTCCACAAGCTTGGACATTCTTATGGACTCGAAGGTGCTATCCTTGGCTCCAGTTGGATCGACGCCATAATATATAACATAAAACCAGCGCCCTTTCGGCGGGACCTGCGCACCACCACCACAAAAAAAAAATCAACTAAAACTGATCTCCATTGCTGAAATTGTAGAAAAAATATTCTATATCCATTAACTACCGTTTCATTGTCAATCCTAGGCATTGCAGCTAGCGATTGAGTCAATTTCCAATGAGCAGTTGAAACTCTCTCGGCCTCCACCCAGTCGAGATACTTGGGAATATTGGCAATTGAAGAATCTCAACTCTCCAAGTTTGATAAAATTTCAAGCAACATCATCACAACCAAGATAGAAACAATTCTCATGGTACCCATAACTCATTTTCCCCTCCTAATTCCTAGTTGCTATAAATGAAATTGAAAGCAATGCTCACCTAGGGTGAAGACCGTATGAGGCGTTAGTTTTTTAAATTTCACGACCACACTACAACATAAGGGGGGGTTTTAAGACAATATTTAAGACATTTTTTGGGTAAATTGTCTTTACTTGAGACAAAAGAAAACTTGTGTATTGTCTTAAATATTGTCTTTAAGCGGGTGTCTCAAATTAAATTGTCTTAAAATTAAATTGTCTTAAAATATTGTCTCTATAAAGACAATATATAACACAAGCATTTTTGTCTCTCCAGAGACAATTTCGTTTTTGTCTCTTATGAGACAATTTCATTTGTCTCTCCAAAGACAATAGTTGGAATTAAAATAAATCAATATAAAAATATTTAATTAAAAAAATCTACAATATCATTGGATAATTCATGTTAGGGTACAGTGGAATCGAACCACCAACCTCCTGCATAGCAGGTGCTCTTCCATTGAGCTAGCACCCTTTAAAGAATTATGTGAAGAGTTATGGCAGTCCATTTGTCCCTTTGAAACCAAGAACTCTAAAAGCTTTAGGAAGTCCATATGAACAGGAATAATGGAATGGTTATTCAAAGATCTCTTTAAAAAAATTAAGAAATAAAAGAGAAAAAATTAAGAAAGAAAATAGAATGAATTATAAAAAGAACCATATATCTTACATCATGATTCCCTTCATGGCCTGCCAAATTCTTACATTCCTCCCCTTCATTTCCCTGGTCTTGGTGTAATTCGAGAGAAAAATATGTTCACTTCTCAGCGCAAACATGGTTACCCATACAATAGTGATCAAAGGAATGGCCTTTCTCTAAAACACATCGCCAAAAGCAATCGGAACATTTGCAACCACATACAGAGTCCCGGTTTCAATTCTGCAAGAGCCAAAACTGCCTCCAGTTGTAACGTTTGCACATCATCATTTCCAGAAAATTCTGCGGTGTTGCAGCAAAGCCACCTTTGAACTCGATCACACCGTCTATCATCCAATGCCTCTATGAAGTCCTGAAATTTAGAGTGCTATAAATCACCACTTTTGCCTCTTCTATCCAAGACGTTTTCTAGTACTGATATGAGATGACTTAAAATCTGATAATTTGATCTAGATTCGTCTAGAGGCGCAAGCTCCAGGCCAGTATCGTGCAAATCAATGAAGAGGTCCCCAAGTACTATTGGAGCATCACTTACCTCTTCCTGAGAGTCAAAATTCATAAGCACTCTCCTGCCATAGAAATGCACCCTGCCTTAACTGCAGAAACCAAGTTCCCACGAAGGATATCCACCTTCATAGCAACACGTTTCAAATCTACAGAGGTCCAATCCTTCACTGCTGTCTGGGAAATAACAAGCTTCAAATCTCTCAAGAAGGCACGGGCACTCTCATAACTATGTCTCAACTCTGCTATAGTCAAAGCAATATCAGATAGGCATCGCTGATGATATTCTCTTCAAGTAAAAGGAACCATTGCAGTAAGTACAACCACTCCTCCATACATCTTGGTAAGGAAGTTTTCACGAGATATTTGATAATGCCCTGAACCTGTACATGTCCCCAAAGCTAGGACCATTACTACGTGGGAGAAATCCTATTCGCACATTTAAACGAGGTTTTCATTTGGTAGCTTTTGAAGAATGTACACGATTCCTAGCTTTATATGATGCTCAAGTATCCAAGGTTTTAATATACAGGTTTGATGAATCATTCCAGAATATAGACTGGACAAGTGTTGAAATTATGTTGGAATTGTTTTCTGGGAGTACAAATATAATATGGATGCAGTGTATTCCTGGGAAAGCAGAATTGCTTCTAGTTGATGACGTGAACAGGGTTAGGGTCGTAGAACTTCATCATCATCCTTTGATGAAACCTAAGTACATTACTCTCTCTTCAGATTTTTTAAACGCATGCATTTCAGGGGATGGTTCTTTTCTCTTTGTTTTTCAGACGTCTACAATGTGTTTAGACCACAAAGAGGAATTTATCTCATCTTCTTCTCAAAAAACTGTTCAAGAAAATTCTCAAGCTGTTAGCAAGGCTTCATCAGAATTTGAGCTCAAAGTTTACATGCTAGGTGAGGCCATGTCCTTTTTCAAAAACATTTCCTTGGATAAAATTGCTGAAGACGTTGCTAATTTCCAGGTGAAGCTTGTATACTATGGGTGTCAGATTCACCTTGTATACTGCAATGTTGTTGCTGGCTTTCTTTCTTCTAGTATATTGAATCTAGTTTCAGCTACGGAAGTTTTGGAGTTTCAAGAATTAGCTAAAGACAAGTCAAATCCGGAAAGAGATTGCAAAATTTCCATGGACCAGGACTCTCATAAGACTTGTGCTACATTAGACTACATCTATCACATTTTTGATAAGTCTGTTGTTAGTTCTGCACTCAGTAGAGGAAGTATCAGGGATCTTACCATCCATGTTTTGTTGAAGTCAAGAAATACACTTGGAGCAGATGATGGGCAAAGAAAATATGAAGAGTACTTGCAACTCCTGATTGAGAACTTAGAGAAAGAAAAAGGAAAATATTTTTCAAATCTCAGGATTCAATTTCAAGTTATCATGTCTGAAAGCTGGGACTCAAATGGTGTAGGTGTCTTGTTCCCTTATTATAAAAAGAGGCTGCTGGGAAAATGGATCTGTCAACTTATTTGTCTTGTACCCATCCAAATAGCTCGGGCTGAAAACAAGGGACTACAGCCCTTGCTTGATGGATTCAGATACCTCCACATCACACTTTTGCAGATAGCATATCTCTAGCAAACTTGCTCCGCTTTGGCTTATATGACGTTGTCTTGAGTCAGTGGGATGGTAAAATCATGGTGATCTCATCAATGGGAAAGCAAAGTAGTGGCAAGTCTTACTTATTAAACCATCTGTCTGGCTCCCTTCTTGATGTAGCAGGGGGCAGATGCACTGATGGAGTTTGGATGACAGTGCAGATGGATTCAAATTGCCTCTATGTACTGATGGAATTTCAGGGATTGGGGAGTTTTAAGAGAAAAGAGCAAGAAGATATGCTACTCTCAGTCCTAAATGCTGCCTTGAGTAATTTAACAATATTCAACAAGAAGGTTTGTTTTGCAAATGGTCATATTTGTCATGGTCTTTCTGGTTGATTTTCTCATATTTTAGTGGCCTCACCTCTTTCCTTTAAATGTCATAACTACTTAAAAATTAATTGCCGTTTGTGATTTTTTTTTATTAATCAGGATTTTCATTTTGACAAGGAGACAGAAGCCATCTTCCAGTGTTTCCAAAGTGGGGTGAACTTGGTGAAGAACGATGAAAATTTATTCAAGGGAATATTTCACATCGCTATCAAGGATGTAGATGTCTCTGATGTGGAGGAATTAAAAGATGAATTCCGTGTAAAACTTCTACAAATTTGTAAAGTATCTCGTGAAAACCTCTTGACAAAGATGTACGGAGGAATGGTTGAACTTTCTGCATTGCCTCCTTTTACTCGGCGAGAATATCATCAAGAAAGCCTATATGATATAGCTTTGATAGTAGAGGAAGAGCTCGAACATAGTTATGATAGTGGTCGTGCCTTCTTGAGGGATTTGAAACTTGTTATTGCCCAGATAGCGGTGAAGGATTTGACCCATATACATTTTAAGCGTGTTGCTATGAAGGTTGATATCCTTCGCAAGAATTTGGTTTCTACTGTCAAGGCAGGATGCCTTTCTGTGCCAGGTACGAACAAGGTGCTTATGAATTTTGACACTCAGGAAGTGGTAGGTGATGCTCCAATAGAACTTGGGGATCTCTGCATTGATTTGCAGGACATAGGTCTTGAGCTTGCAGCTCTAGATGAATCTACATCGAATGATAAAATATTGTGTCGTCTCAGATCAAGACTAAAATGTGTCTTGGAAAGAAGAGGAAAAAATGGTGATCTATGGCACTCTAAATTTCAGGACTTCTTAGGGGCATTGATTGAGAGATTGCATGATCGTGTTCAGAAGTGGCTTTGCAGCAACACTGTAGAATTTTCTGGCAACAATGATATACAAAAGTTGCAACTGGAGGAAATTTTAGCCCTAGCAGAATTGAAGCAGGGGCTCTCTGTATGTGGTTGTAAATGTTCTGAATGTTTTTGCCAATGTGTTATAGAGAAAGGCCATTCCTATGATCACTCTTGTACGAGTAATCATGTTTGTGTTGACAAGTGCACATATTGTTCTCTCGAATTATTAGATCGAGGAAATGAAGTGGAGGAATGCCATAATTTTGCAGGTGATGATGGGAATCATGATTGCAGAAAGAAAAATCATACGTGTATGAAGATCTATTCCTTATTTGACAAATCATCCAATTGCAGCAAATCTTGTTGTTTGAAGGTTGGACATGAAGGCACTCATAAATGCAGTTCATCACAACATTTGTGTAATAAAATGTGTTCCCTTCCAAGCTGCAAAAACCTTTGTGTTATACAGATTAAACTTGGAGATCATGAAAAGCATGCTTGTCATGAAAGGTATTGTCCCAAAAGATGCATCATGGAGGGGTGTCCTAGAAGCTGCAGTTAAGAAGATCATTTCCATGAAAGTTATTAACCCCAAACCAAAATAATGTAGCCATCACAAGAAGAGAGGAGAAATAAATAAAATACAAGTGCTTGTGCAAAGCTTCAAGTATATTTCATCCACACGACGTCTTCCTGACCCTTTACTTAGCCTATCTTGGAGGGATGACGAAGTGCACCTGAAACAAAAAATAGTTGAAGGTCAATGGCGGTTGCACTTTTCTGTCAATGAGCAATCCTAGTGGCAAGAGCATGAAGTTTTCTACTTTACGAAAAAACATGAACTAAGAGCATATAATACAAAAATTCAGTAACAAAGAATTTAAAAAATAAAAAGTATTTAACAGAATGTTTCAAGCAGGAAAATCCAATTATTTTGTGTTTTTTGAGGAAATAATTTGAACTGCAAATCACAATATTCTGGCACAATATCAATGTGAAGAACAGATGGAAAAAAGAACCTACAAGAATCGAAACTGCCTTAAAACAACACCCTATATTTGAGCTGTAAAACTCAAAAATTCTCTCCATCCCATATAAATCAAGTATAAATATTAAATATATGCTTTTCAACATGATGAAATCTGACTTCAGTTCATCAGATGAAAGCTGACTAGTTCTTTGCATTGATCAGGTTACTAAATATTCGTCAACCTTAGCAAGTCAGTAAATCAACCATTTCTTGTTTACTATGTCTATACGAGTTCACAGCCTGGGAGTCCTAAACCTATTTATTTCATCTTCGGCATGGATCGACAAGTGAGCTTTCAAATTCTTTCTTTTTCTTCTCACTTAAATTGTGAAAAAGGTTTGCTGGGATCTTCTCTAACAATATATTGATTTGAATTACTTTACTAGTTCTACCCTTAGTGCATTCAATATGGCTCTACCTGAGAGTCCCAAAGCCATTTGAAATTGTAGAGTTTTATAGTTTGAGCTACTGCTCTAAGAAGCTATAAGATAGGAACATTTTTGTGGAGGCAGGATGAGACAGGCGGAGGAGGCAATAAGTTGCCGCTAAGGAGGCGATGAGCTGCTGAAACGTTTCAAAATACAATTGGCTAGAATCAAAATACAATTGGTTAGAAAGACTGATAAGAAAGTGTTTTGATTGGGTGAACCAAAAACCCAATCTCATAAAAAATGCCATGAAAATATTAAATGAAAATTAAAACTTTTATAGAAAAGAAATCTTAAAACATAGTTAATAATATTTATGGAGAATAAATCTTTAAAAAAAATTAAACATTATCCTATTGAAATTTAAAACTCACTTTGACTTGAGAATTACATGTTTGTAACATTTACAATTCTCAACATGTTAAGGAAGACTAGGCATTCTGATTATAACGCTGAGAGATAAGAGATACAGACATACTTTTCTGATAACAACATGATCTTGTTTTAATAATACCTGGAATATACATATGGTAACATCAGAGGATTGCGTTACTTTATGGCTGAGTTAAAAGGGCCCATCATATATTAAAGACTGTCCTTCATATATAAGGTTTCAAATCCAATGTTTCAAGATTCAGAGGCTGAATTTTCATAACCTGTTCCAAACCAACTTGGCGTGAGTGGGCCTAGGAAGCGAACAGTTATAATGAGGCTCTACTACATAATTCTTCCTAGGGTATGGCGGGCCAAGGCCCATTCTTCTAATGTTCAGAAAATTATAATAATTATTAAACAGTTATTAGAAAATGATAGCTTTCCAACTTCACCCGGATTCTTAAAAGTGTTCGAGAATTATAAATTTTATGGTGTGGAATATTATAATACCTGTAAAAACTTTAAATTCTCCTAATGCAACAATTTAAATTTAATTTGAACAACAAATTTAAAACATTTGTGTTTTCTCTGCTAAATATTTCTTTATAACCTAATCAAACTAATTGCCCCACGAGAAAATTTAATATAAATTTTGATCTAGATTTCAGCTGGAAAAATGAGGACCCAGAAAAAGTTTTAAATTAACTTAAATATCCGCCGAGTTAGTAACCGTTGGATATTGAGCTTATTTAAAGCCCTTCCTGGATGCAAACAAATACTGGAGTGGTTTCATCTCAGCGTCTTTAGCATACGGTGTTGGTTTGGCTTGGTTTGTTTGTTGTTTTTCATTTAGCAGCATGGCCATGTTGATTACTCACTATGCTATGCCTTCCATATGGAAAAAAAATCAGAAGATCGAAAGCCCTCCGCTTGGATGGATCGATACAATCTTATTAAGTGATACATATGAAATAGCTAAACATAATTAGTAAATGTACTAGAGTAAAATGTCATGGGGGATTTATAAGCAGAGTGACCCCAGTTTCTTCCCCCAACTAGTGTAATCAGTCAAACTCTCCTTGCGAACTAGTACCATCTGTTTCAATGGTTTCTACTTCCAAGGATTTGCAAGATTGTGAATCAACTGTTTTGACCATTGGAAGAGTATGGAAACCCTGTAAAGCAGGGAGAGCCAACCACTTAATCACTCCTAGTTAGACCAGCAATAATACTCTCTAATTCTGCTGATGTACAGATACTAAAAGCAACTGTGTACATTCTTTCAGAACTTGTATCTGCAAGTGATATTGTGGCTCAATTTTTTTCCAAGGCAGACTCAGATTTTGAGTGTACTCAAATTGAGCCTTTCAATATGTAATTGGAGAAGCTCTCAAGCAAGCCGACTCTCCACCAGCACACAACTAACAAGTGTAGCTAATAGCGATGATTAATTTCACAGAATCGTCCATGGAAAAGTAAATTAAGAGAGTTGTGCAAAATGAAAGGCACCATGGAAAAGTAAATTAAGAGAGTTGTGCAAAATGAAAGGCAAAAGAGACTGAATGGCATATAAATTGGGAATGTTGGTTTCACAGGATCACTTATGAACAAGTAAGATTGAGAAAGTGATGCAAAGTGCAGTGTACCTTTGCTGCTTCTGGCTATACCCCTCTCAGTGCCACTTTGCAAGATCCAACAGAAACCAATAGTGCCTTCATGCATTGCAACTTCTACCCTAACAGGATCAACAATTAAAATCTCAGCATTAATCACCACAAACATTGCAAATGCAATGACTACTCTCCATAACTCAATGCACACAGAACCTTTAAGATCTCCAAAATCAACGACTTGAAAGCCGCATCTAGGGCTATATCCACCACAACCAATATCGGAAAACTGAACCAGAGTTGCGAATCCATTGTCCCCTTTTGGTTCTATAACCTACCACAGACAAAAACCTAAGAGTCGATGCATTTCCTATCCAATCAAAGGGGCTATTATCCAATCAAAGGGGCTAAACTCTGAAATGTTCTTGGCACTGCCCCCTTAGAAGCTTCCACTCCACAATTTGTTAGACACATTGGTAAAGTCCAGAAGCATGACTAAGACCCTAAAAACCTGGGCAAATGGAGGAAGGCTAGCCCTATCAAATGGAGGCGAGGTTGACCCTGTCACTGGAGGCGAGGTTGGCCTTGTTCCGAGAGAGAAAACAATGTAACAATGCTTCATCGAAAGAGTCGACCAGTCTCTCTCGCGCTCCTCTCTCGACTTGCTAGGAACAATTACCTGTCTCCAACTTTCATCGTGTATATTTTCCCTCTTCTTTTTCATCATTTTGCCGCTCTTTCAATAGATTGTTTTAATTTCTAAATTACCACAATTAAAATAGTTTTATTTTTTAAACTAAAATAATTATAACTCTATATGCGCAGGTTCTTGGAATGTGGAGAAGTTTTATTGTAAATTTCTAATTTCTATAGGTTTCTTTTTTACATTCTGAATTAATTAAACTAAAATAATTATCACTCTATATATGCGCATGTTTTTAAACTAAAATAATTATAACTCTATATGCGTGTGAAGAGGAGTTTTATTGTAAATTTTTAAACTAAAATAATTATAACTCTATATATATACGCATGTTTTTAAATTAAAATAATTATAACTCTATATGCGTGTGAAGAGGCGTTTTATTGTAAATTTTTAATTTCTATAGGTTGCTCTTCTGCATTCTGAATTAAACATCAAAATCATATTTTCTAGTTTTCAATATATTTCCTTATTATAATTTTGATGTAATTGGTAATTTATTCATGTTTTGGATGCAATTGTTAATTTATTTATTTTGATTATTATAAAATTAAAATGAATATTTTATCTTGTATATTAAATAAAATAAATTGAATTGTGATAATTTTTAGTTTAATTTTTAGTTAAAATAATAATTTAGGATTTTAAAACAAAATATTAGTCGGCCTTTAAAAAAGTTGTTTTAGAGTGATATAATTGTTATGTAGAGTAGTGATATAATCGTTATGGTTGTTTAATCATTTATTGTTTTTATAAATAGAGGATTACTATTTTTTTTATTCATGAGGATTATTTTAAGATGTTTGTGCATAATTTAGGTGTAAGTTTAGATTAATCCAACATAAAATGTTGTTTTTGAGTGCTTTAAAGAGGATAGAGATTGAAGTACAAATTCGATTATAGAGGGAGGTGATGAGTGTCTTAATTAAAATACTTGTAGGGATTAGATGGAAAAGAAGAAAAGAATATGCACCTTATATGAAAGTAAAATTTAAATAAGTGCACTTTAATGACAACACAATCCTTGTAGCATGATAACATATACGAAAGACAATCCTTAGAATCCATTTGATATGTGAATAAAGTGTTAGAAAGTAAATCATAAAGACATTGTACCATGGGCTACCCTATCAAGCTCTTACATGCAGTAGTGGAAGTGCTCTCAAGTCTAAACTGGATGAGGGTAGGTGATGAGAAGCGATTGACACCTTTGTAAGTAAATCCACCCTCTAGAATGAGGACTTGCACCTCTCCTTTATAGAACAGGATGAGAGGAGAGATAGTGTAGTCGAGGAAAGAGAAGAGGATCAAATTGTGGGTTAAAGGCTTGTGTGCTAGATCATTTTGGATGTCAAAATTCCTCTCTAGTGAATTTTCTCTCTTTCAAAACTAGATTTGTTGAAAGTACACACCTTCTCAAAACACTTCGTAGCTAATGTTTTTCCTTTAATTGACAAATATGTGGAAATTATCTCTAGTGAGGTGCATGTCTTCTAAAATATGTGTTGTTTTAGCACATAATACTCATGATAATGCATTAAATGTATGAGCAACAAGTCAACACAACATCGTGGCACTGCTTCTCCACGATATTTATTTTTTTCTTATTATGAAGTTCCAACCTACTAGAAATAGTTCAATATGATGCCCCCTTTGTAATAACTTGTTGTTTTCATTTAGTAACCATATATATCTATTGATTGTCCTTTGTATGGATGAAATACAAACATTTCCTAGAATTATCCTCCTTGAGCACACCCTTTCCAAGACTTGAATGGTTGAAACACGAAATCTGCCCATAATAATCCCTTTTGACTACATCACCTCTCAATATTTGCCTTTCTCTTTGTAATAATTAACATGTGTGGATGAAAGTAGATATAATTCAACTTCATGAAGAAAAACAACCTTGCATATATGGCTAGGTTGAATTGCATCATTACCCAGTTAACCCAGTCATTATCATCCTCCTTAACCTCAGTCCTTACATCCTCCTTGATTGCACATAAAAATCAACCCCTCTCCACTCCTTCAACCGGGATGAAAAGGATTCAATTTCAATAGGAAAAATTGACAGGATGAAGAAACTCGAGTAAGTCGCAATCCCTGCATCCTCCTTGACTATTCATGTGACTCAACTCGCTCAGCTCCTCCTCATCTCCTTCAACTGGTATAAAAAGGCTTCAATTTCAATAGGAAGAACAGGCAGGATCGGGAACCTCGAGCAAGTTGTAGTCCATGCATCCTCCTTGGCTTCGTCTGCAACTCAATCCCTTTAGCTCCTTCAACTTGGATTAAAAGACTTAAATAGGAAGAAATGGTGGGATCAAGAACCTCCTGCAAACTATAATAGGAAGAAATGGACAGATCAAACTGTGCCATTCAAAACAACAATATAACAATATTTTCTCCCATGGGGTATAAAAAAAAATGTTGAAGCATTTGTTCCATATTTGAAATTTTAATAGACGAGAAGCTCAATGATATATAGACAATTTAAATGTGCTTTGTAATAAATTAGAGGTTTGTAATGAACATTGCAAATATGACATTTGAGCTTAAATTTATCGGAGGAGAAAAGGACATACATGTTGTGCATCTACAACACAAAACCACCTACATATTGAATGGTAAGTCCTTCATACAAATAAGAGGAAACTACCACCAATTTTGCTGGGATCATAACCTAAGAGGAAATAAATTTTAAAGGAAACTGCTCAACCCTAGCAATCTCTCGGTGCATATAAAATTTTTACAATGGCTTGTATTTATTACTTCAATCAATTGTAAAGGTGAGAAATTTAAACTCACCGATAAAAATCGGGCCCTTGAAATCTGAACCAAAGGGGAAGGTGCAAGATTTTATCCTATGTACACCCAGCCCTGCACTCTGTAGCAAGAGGAAACCCAAAGCAAATATGGAAATGAGAAATGAATGTAAGAACAAAGGTAGACATCCAATTAATTGCAATACATAAACCCAAAAATCACTTCCCACCATACCTCTAAGTCTTGCTGCCCCATGGGTGATGGTAAATGATGGTGAATGACCATGATATCAGTAGTTGTTTCCTTATATATTTGTAACGAAAGTTCCCAACTAATGAACGAGTCTTGTGCCATTGGTATTGGGGCAAGCAAGTTATCTGCCAAATATATTATGGAGGTGTGAGTAGAAATGTCCACTCTCCTCTGATACGAGACATGTCATCATTGTTTAAAGCTTGGTCTTCACAAACAGATCTGTCTAGAGCATTACAAGGACCCATCAATATTTTTCTCAAAAAACCTCTAAATGATAAAACCTCTGACTTTATAAAGGGTGCACCCTAATGCTACTCATGGTATGTTTCGGTCTTTCCAGATGATGTCCCCATTCATATTCGGGAGAACTAGAAATGAGTAATGATCTCATACAAATCCCAGAGGTTTTTACTATCTTTACTTTGAACAAGGTCCTACAATTCGAGATTGAGTAATATATGTTTACTCCAAACTCTTACTCGCTGAAATAATAAGGGCAGATAGGATATTTGTCTCGTGTCGAACCCTTTGAGTGAAAGCTCTGTTCATTTCTCTTGACAATAATACCACATGAGTGCACCTGAAAAATAGAATATTGCAAGGGCCTTTGAAAGGGGAATTTATAAGCCAACACCTCTCATTATGTTTCCTAGCAAGTGATTGAATTCACAAATGAGGACTTTTTAAAATGAGGGTTTTTTATATGACTGATGAACTCGACACTCCTCAGTTTGGGCTCTATATTCATCCCGTATACCATGTTCGTACAATGGCACGATGGCACTTGAGGAAACTTTGGAATGGGAAATTCCCCAACCGCATACCCATTGATGGCATGCAAATATGCCATAGATCAAAGTATTACAACCCTAAACCTTTTATGAACTGAAACAAAAGGAAAACCCAGTTAACCCAGTCATTATCATGTCCCCTTAACCTAAGTCCATGCATCCTCCTTGATTGCACATACAACTCAACCCCTTTCCACTCCTTCAACCGGGATGAAAAGGATTCAATTTCAAAAGGAAGAATCGACAAAATGAAGAAACTCGAGTAAGTTGCAGTCCCTGTATCCTCCTTGACTATTCTTGTGACTCAACCTGCTCAGCTCCCCCTCATCTCCTTCAACCGGGATAAAAATGCTTCAATTTCAATAGGAAGAACAGGCAGGATCGGGAACCTCGAGCAACTTGTAGTCCATGCATCCTCCTTGGCTTCGTCTGCAACTCAACCCCCTTGGCTCCTTCAACCTGGATTAAAAGACTTAAATAGGAATAAATGGTGGGATCAAGAACCTCCTACAAACTGCAATAGGAATAAATGGTCAAATCAAATAACACTATTCCATCACTAAGAAGCCTCGGTTTGCAAGGCATTGATTCACATATGGAGAGAGATATCATCACAAAGAAAGAAGAGGAAGAAACACTTACTAATGTGTTCCAATTGTTTGAGCTAGAGGAAGGTAAAGTAGTAGACATGATATAGCCTAAGAGAAGTGGATCCAATCCAAACCAACCACCCTATGAATTTTAAAATCCTAGAGGTAATCCCAACTTTTCATTATACTTTTGACTTTAAAGCACCTTTTCTTAGTCTCAATAAATGAAGTAAATATTCTCAACCCCTTGGAGAAGGAAATTTGAGAAAAAAACAATTAGCATGAACAAACAAAGAATCCAATGAGCTGAGCTGAGAGGGGTCTCCCTTTATAAACAAGCATCCATAGGCTTGTTAGAGTTAGTATGAATCTTTACTAGAAGGTGAGTAGTCTTCACATCACCAACCACATCTAATAAAAAGGTACCAACCCCTACAATAAAAATTATGTCTCCAAATAAGGTGTAGTCAATACCAATAATATCATCTTATGAATCTATTACAATAATATTTGCAAATTAAGTTTCCATACATTTGTGAAAGAAAAAATCCATCTGGATAGCAAAAGAAAGTCTTTTTGAAGGGCTTAAGAAACCCCCTTGGAGGAGACAAGAAGGGTCTGAAACCATAGAATACAAGTTTATCTATGAACCCTAGTTCTGCAACTCTTAAGAGAAATGTTAATAGTCAATATTCTAATCTTAGATGATATCCTAATCTCAGATCAATCTTCGATAACATTGTTTTTCCCTTCAATTGATTGAACAAATCATCAATCCTCGACAACAGATACTTATTCTTAATGGTCGCCTTGTTCAATTTCATGTAATGAATGCAAAATCTAAGAGTACCATCCTTCTTATTCACAAATAATACTGGTGTGCCCCATGGTGATTCACTTTCCCTAATGTATCCGTTGTCCAACATTTCCTTGAACTGCAACTTTAGCTCTACCAACTGTGGAGTGCTCATCTTGTATGGTTTTTTTGATGTTGGTGCTACCCCTGGTACCAAATCAATAGAAAAATACACTTCCCTGTGAGGAGAAAACTCTGAAATATCTACAGGAAATGCATCTTGAAACTATTGTAAAACTGGGTACTTGCTCAAGATATCTGCATCCTCAACTTCCTTATCTTTGTCACTAGAAATATGTACTGCAAATAACACACATTTGTTCTTGCAACTACACTTTGTTTGCATAGTTGTCACCATTCTAATTGATGTTTCCTTCTTCTTACCTTGCAAGAATATCTATTCTCCATTGTCATCCAAGCACTCAATAGCTTTGTCATAGCAGACCACTTTGGTCCTATGGAGATACAACCAGTCCATACCTAAAAGCATGTTATATGAACCCAATGACAATACATTCAAATGTGTTGATGTAGACATACCATTCAAATCAAATGCATAAGCTCTTACCCAATGATGAACTCGCTTCTTTGTACCTGTATCCAACTGCACTAACCAATTAGAAATATGTCATTTCTTGTTGTTTTGAAGATTATTCTTTAGATGTGCGCCAGACTGTCATTAAGAGTGTCTTGAAGGATATAGAAGAGACAGAGTGGGCTGTTGCAAGTCTTCTTGGAGCGATTGGAAATTGTTCCTTCTGAATGAATTGAGTGCCTGTTTGTTGTAGATGAGATGTTTAGATTGGCCCAATATTCTAACCAGTTTAATCAAAAGGCTGAGCTATGGAGACGGATCAATTGTGGAGCAATAGCAGTTATAGTGAATTACTCCAATATATGAATGAAAATTCCTATAGAGACTATGAGCCTCTGGTTAAAATGGCCAGTTTTCAGTTTTTAGTAGAGACTATCAGTCTCTAGTTAAAATGGCCAGTTCTTTGTTTTATAAAGAGAAAATGGTTATGGTGTGGCCATTTGGTTAAATTAGTTTTCAGCAGAGACTATGAGTCTTTGGTTAAAATGGCCAATTCTCTGTTTTGTAAAGATTTGCGAGTATTTTGGAATTTCAAAATTTTGTAAATGAAGAGCTATGACGAGTAGAGCCATCCTGTATAAATAAGATTCCGATTACATGAATGTCAATGGTACAGGGTTCTGTCATGAGGGCATATAAAAACTATGAGAAACTTCTATGAATCTATGCAAAACTGTATGTATCAGTTTGCAACAGAGGCTTCAGGAAAATACAGTTATTCTTATACAACATTAGAGGAAAAAATCAAATCTGAATAACTAACAAACACATCCATCAAAACAAAAAAGAGCCCTTGTTGAAGAGGTTAATCCCCTCTGCGGACAAAGGCGATCCCTACTAGCCCAGACCGGGTCTAGCAACAATCAATCACGCTACAGTGCAGGTTCCTAATTGTAAAGAAACCGACTTGCGATGAAGGCTTACCTGGAATCCAACGCCGTCGTTTGTAGAAGAGGTGGTGCTCCCGTTCCTCAGCTCTGGCAGATCACAATCCTCACGATCTCCGTGATTGGACACCTGCACACGCAAGAAACGAAACAAACCCAAGCATAAAATCCAGTATATACAACTATATGTTAGTCGAAAAGGACATAACTCATGAACATTATCAAGAACAAGAGTGGAACCATAACAAATATTCGCTTCTATTAATGAATCAAAAGAAGAATACAACCATAGCTTCGACGCAACATTCTCCTTTAGCGGGTCGTTAGCAGAACATGTCTCGATAAAGCCTGTCAAGGATGGGACAAGCCTCTCTCTTCAGCTATTTGACAATAGTCTCCTTGCTTGGATTTGGCCTTAAGGGAATCAAGAAGGCTCTTGCAGCATAAGGATGTGGAAGATCTTGGGAACTTGGAGATTTGGAGATTACTTCCAAAAACTAGCTTGCAAACGAGATGAGAAAGCTTTTATAGATGGAGGAAGGGGAGTTGGGATCCCTATAATTATGGGATTGGCCCTATCATTAAGGAAGCTTCCATGAGAGGTAGCAAACCACTTCCTCTCTATGGAAATCCGTAGCCAAACCTCCCAACTCAAGATAGATATCAGTCCATGAATTTGTTAGGACGAAACTTCTGCCATTTATTTTTAAAAAACACCCCTTAATATGGTTGGCGCGGGTATGGCTCTGTGGCAGAGCGCCAATCGGCGCACCCTCTTTGGAGGATTTTCCCCCTTTGCGTGAGGGCTGAACTGTGAAATCTCGCCAATGGAAAAAGAGCTATTTTTAGGGTTTTTTGCAGGGAGATGTCTTCAGGGAAATGAAAGCTCATCTTCAGAGGGATATAATGAAAGTGTTTTCAAGGTTTGTTTCTGCTCATAGGTCACGGAATGAGCCCTCCAATGTGCGAGATGGGGAATGGTAGGGACGGTGAAAAATTGCTGTGTAACAGCCCTGATCCAAACGAAGGAACTATCCACATCTTGAAAATTTCAGGGTAAAATACAGGCAAGGAAATTTTCAGACATCATCATGTTGAGTTTTACTTCACTTAATGTCGTAAAGACTGGCAGGAAGAGCATTAGGATGTGTATGGAGACTTACTAGGTTTGAGAGTTATGAGAGTTGAGAAGTGTAAATGCACAATCTCTGCCTGTTTGGGGATGACCCACATGTTTTCTCAAAGCCTGCTCATAATTTTCATCCTTCCGAGCTGCTTCCAACATCTTTACAACTCTAACTAAGAGAACTCAAACACCTGTATCCATAATGGTTGCTGCCCAAAACTGTATCGAGAATGGTTGCAATGCGCGTTGCTCTTTCCCCAAGAAAACCCAAATGCTTAACCAGCTTCTGCTAAGAAACCCCAAATGCTCAAACAGAAATGAAATAAAGGTCATTCACGCCACTTTTTCTTTTCGAGCCCTTTACATATTTTGTTATTTTTTTCTATTTATTTAATGGGCCCTAAGTTTGGGTATGAATTTCATGTGAAAATTCACCTACAACCTTTTTCTTCGATTTACGTATGGATTTATTTTTATTTTCGTTTTAAAACTCGTTAATATAAAATCAAGGAAAACTATAATTTAAAAGCTTTTAAATTAGTGTATATATATATTAATTTATTTATGACATTGTTTTTTATTTGTTTTATTAAAAAAATTAAATGTTGTTATAGGTAATTATAGAGAACTATAGATGAGATGCTTAATTTAATTTTAATATATTACAATTTTATACTTATGAAGATGTTATTTTTAAACCATCAATCATTTTCTCTTTTACCCATGACTTTTTCTCTTCTTGATTCATCCCTTTTAGAGAAATATCTAAGAGTGAAGGGAGTGCGAATTCTTCTTGCATCCCCTTGTCACAACTATTAGCAGGAAAAAGCATAATATGCCCAAGAATATTAGCATTGGAGCACCTCTGGTTTGGGATAAAGGATAAGGGGTTCTAGGAGTTAATGGGTTTAAGGGTTTAGGAGCAAGGGGTTAAGGGTAAAGGGTAAAGGGTTAGGGCTTATGGGATTTAGAGGTTAGGGGGTTGAGGTATAGGGGGTTTAAGGGTTAGAGGTTAATGGCTTAGTGGTTAAGGGATTTAGGGGTTAATATTAACCATCGAGGGCTTACATGTCAGGGGATTTAGGGGTTAAGTGCCTAAGGGTTATGTTATTTAGGTGTCAAAAGGTTAAGGGGTTAGGGGTTAATGAGATTAGGGGTTAGGGGTTATGGGTTAAGGGTCAAGGTTTAAGAGAATATGGGATTAGGGTTTATGGGGTTCAAGGATTCTAAGTTAGTGGTTAGGGGTTAAAGGGTTAATGGCTTTGGGTTTAAGGGATCAAGGGGTTAATTTGTTATGAGTTATGGGTGTAAAGATTAAGGGATTGTGGCTTTGGGGTTAAAGGGATAGGGACTTTAGTGGTTATGGGTTAAGTGCGTATGGGTTGTGATAATGTGACCCCTAATCCCCTTATCACAACTATTGGGGGTTCCCCTATCAATTTCTCTCATTGCCTTACCTATAGGTCCCCTAGCCCATATGCCATAAGGCCCTAAGGCTCCTTCTCATTCTCTAATGTTAGGATTATAGATCTCAGTAAACCATGCTTAAACCTCTCACTTCTACCCATCCATGCTACCCTTATGTCCCCTTACCCTGCTCAATACACCAAAAGACCCCCTCCCCCAAAATTCATGAGAATTGAACATTTGGAGGCGATCATTTAACAACAAATTCACAACTACTCCATTTATAATGGTGTCTTGGAGCTATTATATGTCATTTCATTGAGCTACAGTGATAGGTGAGAGCTATGCATAGCTCACTAAAGGTGTATCAAGAGACTATTAGTCTATTGGCTATAGAATTTGACTCTTTTTTTGTAACTTAGCGAAATGGAAAAGATGTGGAGACAATCTCCATTCTTCTTCTTTCACCGGGCCATGTAAAATAAATGAAGCAAATAGTCTCAACCCCTTGTAGAAGGAAAGTTGAGAACAATAATTAGCATGAACAAACAAAGAATCCAATGAGTTAAGCTTAGAGGGGTCTCCCTTTGTAAAAAAGCATCCATAAGCTTGTTAGAGTTAGTATGAATCTTTACTAGAGGTTGAGTAGTCTTCACATCACCAACCACATCAATAGAAAGGTACCAACCCCTACAATAAAAATGATGTCTCCAAATAAGGTGTAGTTAATACCAATAATATCACCTTATGAATCTATTACAATATGATTTGGAAAGTACGTTTCCATACATGTGTGAAAGAAAAAATCCATTTGGTTATCAAAAGGAAGTCTTTTTTAAGACCTCCAAAAACCCCCCTTGAAGGAGACAAGAAGGGTTTGAAACCATATTATACAAGTCGATCTATGAACCCTATTTTTGATGTTTTCTATGCATGTATTTGTTCACTCGGTTTGACATGTGATAGACAATATATGAAGCCTTTTTTTCCACATATCATCTTCATTAGATATCATGTTGCTAAGAATGAAGTGTCTGGATTAGAGTTAAAGTTCCTATTTTAGTTTGTTGTCTTTTTTTGTCTTTTAGAGTACAAATCTTTCTGGTATATTGTGCTAAGGTAGTTTGGCTTTCAAATATTCAAGGAATATGTGAGCTATTATAAGAAAATATTGTAATATTTGAAATAACATGATGAACTATTTAGCACACTTTATGGTGTTGGATTGATTGAGATGTTTATTTTTGGATGGATGAATGTACATCTCTTTAGCCAATAGACAAAACTCATTAAGCATTGTGGCAAGTATGTTATTGACATGTTGAAGTGCCATTGAGACTTAGAGGTAGAAGATTTAGACTTGTATGTTTTCACCTATCCGGGTGTGATGATACCTTGTGGAGGTAAGAAAAATTTCCATTTTTTTAACTTTTGGATATATTCTATATGCTCTTGAGAGAATTTCAACCTTTTAAATAAAACTACAAACAAATGTACATTCATGAAATAATTACTAATTTATTTGGGGGTGACTCAACAAATTGTAGCATGTTGGCTTGTTGAATTTCTTAGTAAGTTAATTAGGGCTTGATAAATTTGTAAGCTTCAGTGGGATTTATTGCAGTTGTATGTGCTTTAGAGAAGCGAGTTTGGACTGGTGGTTGTGCTTCCTTTATTGAATTTGATTTCTTTGGTTCTTCTTCTTATGCATGCCCACTGTGGTATATTCTCATTACTGGTTAAGGGGTTAGGGATTGGGGGCTTAAGTGTTAGGGGCATAATGAATTAGTATTTAAGGGATTAGGGATTGGGGTTAGGGGAATAATGAGTTAGTGGTTAAGGGGTTATGGATTGGGGGGTTAGGGGTTATGGGATTTAGGCGCATTTATGGGTTAGAGGAATAATGAGTTATTGGTTAAGGGAATAGGGATTGGGGGCTTAGGTGTTAGGGGATTTAGGCGCAGTTAGGGGTTAAGTGAATAATGAGCTAGTGGTTAAGGGATTAGGGATTAAGGGCTTAGGGCTTAGTGGATTTAGCAGTTAAGGATTTAGGGGTTAGGGTTGAGGGGTTAATGGGTTAATGGTTAAGCGTTAACGGTTTAGGGGTTTAGGGGTTAAGAGATTAGGGGTTTAGGTGTTAGTGGTTTAGGGATTTAAGGGTTTAGAGGTTTAGGGTTTAGGGGTTAAATGGGTTAGGGTTTTAGCGGTTTAGGGGGTTAAATGGGTTAGGGTTGGGAATTAGGGCTTAAGGGGTTAGGGATTAAGGGTTAGACGTTTAGGGTTTACGGGGTTAAATGGGTTTAGGGGTTTAGAGGTTTAGGGGGTTAGGGGATTTAGCAGTTAAGGATTTTAGGGGTTAGGGTTAGGGGTTAAGGGGTTAAGGGGTTAGAGGCTAAGGGGTTAGATGTTTAGGGGGTTAAATGGGTCAGGGGTTTAGAGGTTTAGGGGGTTAGGGGATTTAGTAGTTAAGTATTTTAGGGGTTAGGGGTTAGGGGTTAGGGTTTGGGGGTTAAATGGGTTAGGGGTTAAATGGGTTAGGGGTCGGGAATTATGGTTTAAGGGGTTAGGGGTTAAGGGTTTAGGGGGTTAAATGGGTTAGGGGTTTAGCGTTTAGGGGGTTAAATGGGTGAGGGGTTATAGCCATTTATTAGGTGAACAAGGCATAATCTAGTTGTAGTAACCATAACTTGGTCAATTTGTTATAGTCAAGGCAAGACTTGGTTGGGTTCCCAAGTTCCAAAGAAGTAAGGGTAATTGTGAGGGCATGAGAACTAAGGAGTGTCAGTGTGTGCCAAGGAATGAAAAGGCATGCTAACACATGCTAGAAAGTGTCAATGGACGTTGAGGAGTGTTAGGGAGTGCCAGGACATTGCAAGGGAGAACTAGGTCAAAATGCATGGAAATGAACGAATAAGAGTGTGTGCTAAGTAGTGTCAACGAATTCCAAGTGTCTCAAGGATAAACTGTGTTAGGAGAAGGTCAGAATAAGACTTGTAGGAGGTAAGCCTATGGTTACATAAAGGGTTGGATAAGGTGCCAGGGTGTGGCATGAACACATGCTAGGGAGTGTGAGGGCCAAGTGTCAGGGAAACACAAGGGGGCACTAGTTTAAAATGCATGGAAATGAAGTATAAGCCAGTACCAGGTGTGTTAAGAAGGGAGTGACACGGTATTCTAGGAATTTCCAAGGCACGTTAGAGTGCTAGGGAAGCATACAAAGTTGTTCCAAGTGCCTAGGTGTGCCAATGTGTGCTAAGGAGTGTTAGGGAGTGCCAAGAAAACATAACAGAGGCGCACTAGGTCAAAATTCATAAATGAATGAATAAGATTGTGTGAAAAGGAGTGTTAGCTAGTTCTAGGTGTCTCGAGGAGGGAGTGACACGGTATGATAGGCAATACTAAGTCATGTTATAGTGTCAGGGCAACATGCATCCAAGATTTTATATATTCACATACGTGATAGTCACAAGATGTCAACAAAATCACATACTTATTGTAATCCTCAACCAACAAATATATGCTACATTGCTTCTTAATGTGCTTGCAATTAGGTAGGCATCAAAGACAATCATTACAATGGGTTAAGGGGATCTGAGAGAGAATTATGTAAGGAGTTCCTTCTAGCTGGTAAAGGACATTGGTATTACTATTGTTAAAGGGGGTGGCCTACAAGGATACATTAGTAGCTATTGATGCAAGAGCATAATTTCAACAATTTATTTCAAAATTTGTATTTGTCCTCCATAAGGTCCTAGAGATTTTTAGAAGAGGAAGTTGGTTTCCTTGTTGCCCTATAATTTTGTAGAATTTCTAATTTCATATTTGGGATAGGAAATTTTAGTAATTTTAGGCATAAGTTAAGATGTTTTTATTTTTATTTTTAAGGCCTCCTAGTCATTAGGAAAGTTGAGTCTTATGATTAGGATTACTTGTGGCATCCTATGTATTTTTCAAACTCCAATAAACCAAGGCAAATATGTGGAGGACATTTGGGGGAAATGTGATTGTCCATGAAATGTAGATCGGATTTGGGGAACTTGTAGCTCTTTTCCTTGGACCCTACTAGTTCTTAGAGGTTGTATTTGGAGCGGTTAGTAGGAAAAAACATAATATGCCCAAGAATATTAGTGTTGGAGCAACTATGGTTAAAACACGAGATTCAAAGTTCAAATCCCCTTGAGTTGCCAACCAAAAATAATATTTTTTTATCTATTTATTTATTAAATTTTTAGAATGTGGTTTAATGAAAAAGAAAAATATAATATAAAAGAAATAAATATGACATGATTAAATTTCATGTGGTTTGAATATCGATTTTCAAAAATAAAAAATATAATTTTATCCACTATCCACTCATGGATATTTCAATGCAAACTTCTCAATGCTAATGATTTTGTCTTAATTGCTAACTATCTTAAATGGGTTTCGTCTTAATTGTCATTGTCTTAAGTCGACATTGTCTTAAATATAAAGTTCTGTCTTAAATATTTTTGTCTCAAAGTGCTTTTGTCTTAAATCTAAAATTTTGTCTTAAAATATTTTTGTCTCAAATTGCTTTTGTCTTAAAATATATTTGTCTCAAACTGCTTTTGTCTTAAATATAAAGTTTTGTCTTAAAATATTTTTGTCTCAAATTCGTTTTGTCTTAAATATAAAATTTTGTCTTAAAATACTATTGTCTTAAAATTTTTTTGTCTCAAATTGTTTTTGTCTTAAATATTTTTGTCTCAAATTATTTTTGTCTTAAATATAAAATTTTGTCTCAAATTATTTTTGTCTCACACTATTTTTGTCTTAAATTTTATATTTAAGACAATTCAATTGATATTAAATTTTAATATAAAATAACTAAAATAAAAAGTGACTTTTTGAGACAAAAGATTTCTTTTGTCTTAAACAAATGTCTTAAAATGCCCTTGGTGTAGTAGTGCCACCTTTTCCTCTTTTCTATCGACTCGTTACAACTTATTTGGGCAAGTGTGAGGCCTTTTTCTTTTGAATTAAAGGTCTCTTCCCATGGCATATTGTGTGCGTAATTTTATTGGCACATTGCAGGGTCACATGGTTGCAGAAGGCCCTACTTTTGGGGAGTTACAAGGCTCTTTTTAGTGTAGTCACATAGGTTCTTCAAATAGAATCGTTGTGGCGAAGGATTTGTACACATATAAATAGTTTGGTTTCAAATTCCAATGCGGGAGATTTCCTTGGTTACTGTTCAATTAATTAATTAATTTTAATTACGCTGAAGGCATTTTCTTTGCGGGAATGGGGCGAGCAAACATTGTTCACCCCAGCCAATCCAAAATCTTTGTTATCATGGCTAATCCTTGTCATGGAAAATACCTAATCCATTTCTATCATATATTTCTTCTCCATGCTTCAATATCTAAAAATTATTGGCCATCTCTTCTACAATATTTACAATAGTAAACTTAAAAAAAATTACTAACCAAGATTTCTCAGAGACACAAAATATATCTTATTAATACGAACCATTATCCATTTCTTCAAAGCTAAAAGTGTGAAAATGCATCATGTAATTACTATATTGGCCTTTCAAAAATTTTCTTACCAAAATAGCAAACCGCAAAAATACAAAACAAGTCTTATTAATACAAACTTGCATTAATTAATACAAATTTGCATTATGTCACTCCAAATTTTAAATTGAGCTTAACCTCAAGATATTATAGTAAAATTGAATCCACGATCTATACAATGTCGTATGAGATTGTTAATGTGACATACTGAACTTAACCTCAAGATATTATAGCAAATATGAATTCATGAACCAATATAATGTTACATGAAATCATGAATCTTCAAAGGAATTTCATAATTTTTATTGAAATTATTCACTTTCTTTATATATTATTCATTCTCTCTCTCTCTCTCTCTCTATATATATATATATTATAATTATTGTTTATAGGTCATTTATTATATAAAACTAAATAATTGTATTTATATTTTAGGTTATTTACAATGTGTAAATTTTAAATAAAGAATTAATTCAAAAATCTTGCTCTATAAATATGATTAAATAAAAATTTAAATAAAATATTATAAAATAAGATTAAAATCTATTTATTTAATTAATTTTGATATCTAATTTAAAATATTTAAATTATTTCATTAGTATAATTTTTATATATTCAAAACCATCTTTTTTTTTTTTAAATAAAAATTTAAATTAATTAATTAATTAATTAA
Source organism: Pinus albicaulis (assembly GCA_034641835.2). Lineage (NCBI taxonomy): Eukaryota > Viridiplantae > Streptophyta > Pinopsida > Pinales > Pinaceae > Pinus > Pinus albicaulis. Next base: position 528,318,427 of record CM076572.1, read on the forward strand.
TTTTATTTTTTTTTAATTATTTTAAAATTTAAACTTTCTTTTTAAATTTAATCTCCTATTACATTCTTTAAAAGATATATAGAAACTAAAATTTTCATATTTTTCACTTAATTATTGTTTTTTACATTCCCTACTCCCCAACATTATTTTGCACCTCTCAATATAAATACTAATAATTATTATTATATTTATCCAAACAACACACAATCAACACAACACCTATTCCAAAATCTGCAACACACAATCACCAACTTTTCCAAGATCTATAGCCTCAATATAATACATTATTATCCCAATAAACATTCAAACTTTCCTTACATAATTCCAAATAAATGTTTTGAAATTACCAAAAGTCCTCACAAGAAGTACCATGAAACAGATCTATAGCCTCAATATGATACATTATTATCCCAATAAACATTCAAACTTTCCTTACATAATTCCAAATAAATGTTTTGAAATTACCAAAAGTCCTCACAAGAAGTACCATGAAACTCATGAGAACACGATCATCCCAATATTTATACTTTGCGTACGTCACAAGTCAAGGCTTCCTCACCATAGTTCCAATAGGTTGGAATTTGAATGTTCAATGATATTCTACGCCACCCTGAGGTTTACTTTTTATAAACCCGTGGTTAAAATCTGGTTCATTTTCTAATTTTTATATTTTATGCATCATATTTTTATCATCAAAACTCTCCTTTTACTTTAACCACTTTAACCTGAAGTCACCATGAAGGCTTATTTTTTATTTTTATTTTTTTAAATCTTCTGTTATATAAAAAAATATGTTTTCAAACATATAAAACCAGGTAGGGTTAACCAAGGTCACAAAATAGATAATATTAGTTTATTAAAAGCTAGTGCACTTGCTTTTCCTCTGCCGAATTTCCCTTACAAGCAATAGTTATTTTTTAAACCTTACGGGCAGCAATCAAGGGATTCTTATTACTATCTGGCGTGGACATGGGGGCTCATAGTTCTGATCGAAGTGAATTATTGTTTTTATATTAAAACAAAAAAAATCTTTTGAACCATCCATATGGTTTATGACAACTTTCAATTTTACCCTATGTAACATATCATTTTTTGCTATAGGGTTTAATCTTGTTTTACGCTCTTGATTTTGGAGGGAGACCACCTATTAAAGGCTTGCTTTGATGGTAACATGCATTTGAATCACATAAATGGGTGTTTGGACGAAAACCTAGAAAGCTCTTTGAACATACCACAAGCTAATCTAGCAAGAAGGGAACCCTTCTCCCCAAATGTCAGTGTGGGTCACTCTCTTCGGGGTTATCCTTGAGATCCTCTATTGTCAACAAAAATGTAGAGCCTTGCAAACTTTGTTAGTTAAGAGCAGTTTGGCCTGAATTTTTGGCAAGTTCTAGGAGCGGAAGGAGAAGGGTTGTTTCCTAAACTCAATGGGGGAGAAGATAAAAAGAAACGTGCCCAGAAACATGTTATGGTGTCGACGTCCATGAAGGAGCTAGCCCTAGGCTTGGATGTCAATATGGAGGGAGTGGATTCCTTGTCTAGGAGAGCGCTAGTGGGTAAGATCAGTTATATCACAATGATTTATGAACAACTCCTATCCTAGGTGAGGGTGACGTGGAAGCCACTAGTGGGCTATACAATGATAGTGAGCATTTTGGTCAACAAATGGATTCATTTCGAATTTTTGTTGGAGATTGATCTGGAACTAATCCTCGACAAGCCTTCAGTCACAGGCAGGGGCTCGCTTTGCTTACAATAGTGGCACCCAACCTTCTTCCCAAAGATGGAAAAACAACTGTGAAAGCATCTATGGGTAATTTTGTCAGGTTTCCCACTTGAGCTCTAGTCAAAAGAAGTACTTATCAGGGTGGAAAAATCTTTGGGCAGATTGATTTTTATGGAAGCAGCTTCCATATTAGTTGCAAACAAATGCATAACATGGGTTCTTATGGAAATGGATACCTCAGAAGGTCTACCAGGGTCACTAAAAATTCTTTGGGGATAGAAAGTGATCATACAACCGCTTCAGACATTTTTGATGGATAGGCCGACTTCTACTCTTGAGTCAACTAAAAGGACATCAATAGTAAAGTTGCAAACTAGATATTGAGTAATGTCTTTATGGTGGAGGAGAATTGTCACGTTGAAGGATTTTCTCATGATATCAACAAAGGCACGATCTCTGGTGACAATCTTCATGTTGGTGTTGTTGTTGAAAAGGTTGCCGATAAATATGTGGAGGACATCTATACATGCCAAGATCCCTAAGCCTCTCTCGGTCGTGACATTCCCTGCACTATGGATCTCGCCTATAAGTCTCTTACTTATATGGGCCTTCTTATTCAAGAATTGTCAACTAAAGAATCCTTACTTATTGATCAAATAGAACAGAGTGCTCTTAATTATTTTACTAGTTGTTCAACTTCTTATTCTAGTTTTCAAACCATTTCTTAGAGCCTTACAAAGGCTACTTAGAATCTTGTATCATCATTCATCACTTACCATAACAAATATAAGCCAAATCGCCAAGAGGCCTATACAAATATGGTATTGAGATCAAATGGACATCTTATGACTGCGTTATTCCAATCTTGTCTTACCTCTTCTCATACAGAGTCCACCTCTTCGATGGCTCACACTTCTCCCATTTCTGGATCCCCTGTCCCTTTTACCCCTGCCCCCGTGCCTATTGGAAAATCAGAAAGGTAGAAATATTTTCTTCTCTTTAATAATTACTTGTGATTTTCTTGAATTCCTATTATTATCCAGGGTAAAAACCCTCTCCTAGTGGAAAACCCAAAATTCTCTTCTCTTCTTCAAGAACCAAATCAAATGAGACAACCAAGACCCTTTGACCAAGACAAAGTCCACCTCCAATCCACCAAGTGAGCCTCCCAAGAAGATTAGTCAAACTCTAGCCCATTTCTTCACAATTCAACACAAATTAGCTCTTCAAGGTAAGTCAACAAGGGTCTTGACCCTCTTTGCAACACTAAAATATTTCCCTGCACCCTCGATCCTGCACCTTCGCACTTCAACTTCATATATACTCACATGTGTGACAGAGAAGAGAATATTTATGGTATTTTTCTTCTTCTCTTAGACTCATTCCTTCTTGAAATTATTAGACCTTCATTTCTAGCTTCTTCACACTCGTTTACTTCCTTATAAACTATAGATCGAATGGATTTATGGATAATCTCTCAATAGGTCAAATGCTCAGTTATTTGTAGTGGTTGAAGGCTCCTTAATGATGCTGAAATGAAGAGTGGGCAGACCGACTTGGTGGAGGAGTGACAAGTGGCACATTTTACAAAAAAAATATTTTTATTCTTTAATACAATGAGCCCAAGACGGGTCCATTACATCATGACATAGACAATGACTCATGACACACACCCTATAAGCACACAATGGGTGCTTTGACCTAGAAATAAGATAAATAAAGCATGAAACCCATGCTTATAAATAAGTTTCTTTGACAATAATTTTTCTTTTCCTTTCTTTTGACAAATAAATTACATCATCACTCAAATACAATTATGAAGACCGATACTAGTTACATTTATCAACACTCCCTCTTAACTAACGAGGTATTCATAAATGCTTAACTGGTACAAGGTTGACCTCAATTTCAAATATTCTAAGAAGATTACAACAACATACACAATGCTAGGGGGGAAAAACTGCCAAAGTATCCAACACATCAAATATCCAGTTGTCAATGACACTATTTCAAGGATCTATCAACTTAAGGATCCAAGTGTCATTTCCAAGACACTAATACAAGGATCTAAGAAACTATCAGGGACTAAGGTATCATCACTATAGGCACCATCACGATACTGCCTTGGTATCAACCCAATTGGGTATAGATACCATCTAGGCCTTCATGCCAAGACACCAACCCTTAAGGGTCCATGTATCATCAAGGTCAAACACAACAACAGAGCTCCACATGACGAAGATACCCTCCCACACTGAGATCCAGACATCATCAAGGCCAAACCACAACATGAGATATCAATACTAACTAGGCCAATATGTCCTCCCAAGTACCATCATATGGACATTTTTATGGTACTCATCCCACCCTCTCAACCAAATCAAAGATATTCATCAATCCAAACATGCTTAAAACTTCTTGGGGAGAGAGCAACACATCAATTACTAGTTCGTTACATTTTAGCCAGGCGACCCTAATTACTTCCAATATACTGGTTCTTATTATCAATATGTTAGCACAACCTTTGGGGTCCTCAACCATTCTAACGTTTCTCAGGTCATTATAGTATTCAAACAAGTCTTAACGAAATCTTCCTTCTCCAACTTCTTCAGTAGCACCTAACTCAACTTCAACAATTAAAACAACTGAATCTTATTCAGGATATATCATTACCAACCCTAAATATTGCCTTAGCTAATCCCTAATCTCGTCCTCTCCTTACTATACGTATGGTTGACACATCATGTCCTCCCTCTCAACTATGGAGGATATACACTTTCTTGCATTCATCAACAACTTTTCAGCCTCATAAACTCTTTCTTTTGCATCAGCATATCATCAGAGAATTTCGATCTTTCAAAATTAATTTCTCTTATCTTCAAATGGCAACAAGGTCATATTTTAATCATCAATGTCATCAAGGTTATTACAACTTCCTCTTGCAATCATGCTCATCATAAGGTCATCATCAAGTATGAGGTAGCCATTATATCTCTTTAACACTTCTCACAAGTTGTGTACCTACAAATCTCAACAAATACAACCATGTAGATAAATATATATGTACAAGAGTATAAAATTAACTTTATGAATATATGGTTAGCATGTTATCACAATGGAAACATCTAGGGTTATCAAAGATTTGAATAAGAAAACAAACATCAGATATCCAAAGCCTAAACCTAGTTATGTTTTATTATAATGGAATCAATTAAATAGGGTTTCAATTGTACGGAGGAATTTATACCTAGGGTTACACTTTCATGCCCTAGACCCTTACAACAACTTTTGCTAGGATTTTGTAACAAACCATAAATACCATTAACCAAACTTTAATATCAAATATTAAAACAATAACTATACCATGTTATGGTTTCATTCATATTGAAGCACATACACCTAGGGTTTCATCCCTAGGATCTTACATTAGCTGTTACAAGGGTTTTGTTAGAAAGCCTAATTCATCATGCCTTAAAAATATAGGGTTTTATCATATGTTATAATTATCATCAACAAACCATAAAATGTTAGGTTTTTGATAATGCACCCTAAAGGTTAGGGTTTTACCAAAGTGAACGAAATATAGAGAATAATGTTGGGTATGTGTTATGTTCTTTCCACGACTAACTCCATGCGGCATGGGGTTCGAGGCAGTGCCCCTGGGATTTTTTTTTTATGCGAACCCAAGGATTGGGGGTAGAACCCAAAGATAGTGGGCGAACCTACCCATGGTTTTCTGCATGGGTTTTGCACATGGTTTTTGGCATGATGGTTTTCTTCCCATGGTATTTTTTAGATCCAGTCAAGGGAACTATAATTATGTTCTAATCCATGGTTAATGGTTTAGGGTTTATAAACTATTCAACATGTATATATATATGTGTGTGTGTGTGTGTGTGTGTGTGCGTGTGTGTGTGTGTGTATTGTAACATTGAAAGGAAAATAATGAAAAAACTATATGGTAGTCTCGGTTTGGGGATCTAGGGGAAAATATTTGTGTATATTTGATTTATGTTCTCGCCATTGTATATTTTTTCGTTTTACAAATTCGTTTGTAGGTAATGTTTGTATAGGGTTAAAACCTTCATTTGGTATCATAGTTGTTTTTACTTCAAGGGGATGCCTTTGCTTCTGAGGGGTTTTACTCAGGCCTGTGGTTGACCCTATTCAGTGGGAGATCTGTGGGATTGATTCTTGCAGTGAAAGAGGATATTGAACAATGGAAAGATAGATCCTAGCATTAACCCCCCATATTTCACTATCAAAGGTGGTAGTTCAGATACCCCTAAAATGAGAGAGTGGTACTATAGCAAGCCATTATCCTAAAGTTGTTTCCAAAACTCTTGGATATCTATATACAACCCATAATAATTTAATAGAAAGAAAGGGCTTTCTAGAACTCTTAAAGTACCTTCCAAGATAATACAAACCTTTCAAAGAAATGGTTTAAAGAAAACATCCCTTGGATTCCACATAACCAATAAAACCCTAGAATGCATTGAGGCATACACATAATAAACATACCACCCAGGATAGATCTTGTGAAACTCCTCATGGTATTTTCCCTTAACACCACAGTTTCCTAGATTAAGATTACAAAAGGTCTATTAAGCTCAACATGTCTCTTGAGGGCACATTTTTTGGCAGGTCTCCCTACTCCATGGATATTTAGAACATTAGAATCATGTGGAACCCTCTTGAGAGGGCTTCTTTGCTCTAAGTTTCTTATGATTAATAGAAAGATTTGTAACCTGCTTGAATAACCCTCCTTGGTTAACACCTTCATGGGCCAACTCTTTCTTGTTTTTTTTTTTTTTCTTTATAATAGTAACATCATTAAAAAGGTATTCATATACTAGGACTCCAGTCCCTTTGAATTCGAGGCTGGGAAAAAAATCAAAGGGGCGAGGTTTAATACATCCTTATAAGAAGGATCTAGAGAGGAAGCCCTGGGATTTGAAAATTCCACCAACTATAGACCAGTTAAATGTTGAGGAATCAAAGAAGAGGAAAATTGAATAGAGGAAGAGGGTTTATCAAAAAACCTTCCTAATGATCCAAAGGTATCAGAACATTTTGAAACACCAAAGGTAAACTAAGTAGTTTGGGGGGAACTAGACGATATTAAAGTTGGATTATGACATTTCTCCAAACCCAGAAGACGACTAGGATAGATTTCTTATTCATAGGGGGGAGTCTTCATCGTACAAAAACTTTAGAGCCTGATTTTTTAAAGTAAGATATTCAAAAACATTTTGAACAAACAATTTTGTAACGACGGAAAGAGAAAAAACAACGTTCGATTTCATCTAGAAATAATATCACTTGTAGGCTAAGAGATTGTATTAACTTACCTAAGAATGCATTTGAGAGGGCATATTCTTCCATGGGAATTATAGGATCACATTTAATTCGAATTTTTGCCCCAAAATATTTTTCCTTTCACACCTACAATGACTGCTCCTATGAGTTCAATTCAGAAATAGTAGGTGTCTCCGAGGATCCATGCCTGGTTTGAAGAGGAACTCCAATAATATTGAAAACCTCGAGAGAAAAAGGAACATCCCCGCGTATAGTGTTAGTGTTTACATCCATGTTCAATTTTGAGACAAAAGTAATGTCATCTTGCTCAATGGTAGAGTAAGGAGTCGCAACATCTGAGCACTTAGTCCACACAACCGCTGGAGGAGTTGAGGTTTCCATATGAGTCTCAAAATCAAATGTGGAACCGTCTATAGGGAGATCACCGAGAACACTATTGGGATTTTCCAAGTCTTTCATTTGAACCACCCCAAAAACCTTACAAGGGTTTTGTTCCTCTATGACAACAACGATATCCTCTTTAGAAACCCGAGCGACCAACAATGAGAGTAAGGAACTCCCCACCCGAGAGACCAATTGATCTAGACAATCCCCAAAAGAAAATTCCTCATTTTGAGCATATTCAAAACTATGCACACCCAAGCCATGACCAAAAAGACCTAATGCTCCAGACACTACATGTTTATCTGCAAAACCCTTAAAAGGGTCCTCACTGATAGGGTCAAAGACTAGCTCATTTTTGCAATCGTTACCTAGAATATCCGAACAATTGACTTTTAAATGGCCCAGACGATGGCAATGTAAACATTTGAATGAGACTTTCTAGAATTCTAAGGGTTAAATGAATAAATAATACCCTTGAGAAATATCTATCTCTATTGGAAGTCCCAGGGACACATTCAATTCTACCAAGATTCACATAATCATTTTATTGAGTGCAACAAAAGAAAAATCATCAAAATATACAAATTTGTCAACATGGTTGGCTACTTTTTCAATAATCTAATTAGTCCAGAGCTCCAGAGGAAAACCTGCCAACTTAACCCATAGATTTTGTGACTTTGGTTTGTCCAAAAAAGGGTTAAAACCAACATGCCATATATGGAGCCAAAAATTACCGCGATTAATCACCCAGGGCTTCTAAAGGAACAATTCAAGGTCTTTTTCTCCTTGGAAGTGAAAGTGCAATCAATGGTTCTTAAGTAGACTAATGTTGGGTGCATTCTTGAGCAGTGGTTTCAAAGTATGAGACACCCAATTTAAAATCTACTCCTTATTAGGGGTGACATATTTAAATTTTCCCACCAATGCCCTTTTCACTATACAGATCACTATACTCATGTCTTCATTGCAAACTAGAGTAAGGGTTGGCTTCTTAGCATGGGCTCTGATTACTTTGGAAAATCTTTTAACTCTCACCGCTTCTCCTAGAAATTTCGCTTTGGGCTGATGCGACTTGAATTTATAACACTGTCCAACACACCTAGGGTTCTACATTCAACCCTCCTTAACACTGACCGTGTGTGTATCAAAATTCCTTGACTGCCCATGCTTAGCACTGCTAGGGTTTTGTGGAAACTTCTTGCAATCAAAGGTCGAGATCAGGGTTAACAAAGAGAAATTATTCGAAAGACGAAACTTAACGCTACCAGCAGGAGAAAAACCTTGGTTTCTCGAAATAGACACCACCTCATATCCTTTTATCACAATCTTCGAAGACTAGTGTGTCTTATTCTCCTCACCCTTCATGGATTCTGAAAACAACACAAACTTATCTACAATCGATGCTCCTCTATAACCAATACTTCAACTACCATGCCATTTGTCCCCTTACTAATTATATAATCATCATCTAATTCAAATACTAAAATTAAAACTTGAATATTCAATGATCATCCATCTAACCTTGAGATTTACTATTTTTATTTTTTCCCAAAGCCCAAATTAAAATCTTATCATTTACTAATTTTATATTTCTTACCCTCAAAACTCTCTTTTCCTTCCTTTAATCTAAAGCGACCATGGAGGCTTACTTTTCCTGGTTTAATATCAATTTTTTTCATATTAAACGTACTTGTCCTATGGAATCTTACATTTCTTTCCGTGAACATGAAGCAACCATTTAAATCTGGTTCATTTTCAAAATTTGATATTTATACAAATAGTAGGATTACATTTTCTTCCTCAAAATCTGAAGCCTCGACTAGGATATTATTGTATTTGAGATTTAATATTATATAAAAAATTATGAAAATTTAAGAGAGTTTTCAACGTTTTTTAATTATTTACAGAGCAATTTAAGCTCCTGCACTTGCTTCTCCTTTGCGTAATATCCTTTTACAAGTAATCACTAGTTTTAGCTTACGGACGGCAATCAAGGGATTTATATGTATTGCGAATTCGTAGTTTCTTCGTGGAAAATAAATTATTGTTTTTACATGTAGTTGATTGTAAGATATTAAATTTTAAGTTTCTTTATTACATAATTGATTTAAAGAAAGAAATTAGTTTTATTTAGCATGAGGGTGATTTAAAAGAAAAAGAAAGATATTAGTTTTTTTTTAGCATAAGGGTTAGAGTGAAATGATTAGTATTAGATTTAACTGGTAAGTATCAAAATTTGAAATATATACAATAATATTTATCCAAATATATCAATAGTGAAAATTTGAAAAAAAAAAAAAAAAAATCTTCCACTTAACCACTTAAAATAACTTTCATTAACATATTTATAATTTTATTATTTTCAATATTAAATAAAATTATATATATATATATATATATAATATGCTTCTTTACTTCTTAAAATTTTATATTCTTTGCAATTTCATAAATCAAATCTAGTTTTACTTTCAGTGAATATCATATTTAAATAAAATAAAATAGAAAATCTACCTAGATCAATGAAAAAATAAAGCACGTAATACAAGGGATTTCTGGAGAAAAGGCGAAAAGTGAAAATGACAAAGGGAATCTTGTGGCGCGAGTATCGGGGAACATGGGTGAGGTATAATACAAATTATGGCAGTCAAATCTTTTCACAAATGCTTCATTCTTATGCGATCGAAAGTCACGTATATGGTGGTTGATGGTTGCTGAATTTACATCACTTTTGGTTTGATCATATATTCTTTTTGTGATTTTTAACGTTTGTGATTGCAATGTAATTTCTTTTATATAGTTTCACAAATATAAAACTTTTTTTATATGGTTGGAAAAGGATTTTAAAATTTTATTGCAAATTTTTAATTTTTTATTAATTTTTAATTTTGTAATTTTTTTTTAAACGTTAAAAATAATTATATATAATATAAGTTAGTTTCATTTCTTAAGTAAATTTTTCAAAAATTTAGGTTAATTAAAAAAAAATTTAATGTATTTTTTTTTTAATCTAAAATTTTAAGTTTTGTGTTTAATTATGAGTTTGACGAGAACAAAGTATTTAAGTATTTATGTGGTGTTAGTCATATGACAAATAATCAAGAAGCAATAGATTGTCTTTACCAGAGACTTTTGTTACCCAAAGAATATTAGGTGAACACACTTAGTGTTATGGGAGGTTTTCTCATAAACCTGCATCATTTGATTAAGGCTCCCTCCCAAAGGAGAAATATATGGAAAAACATCAAGGATGCAACTTTTTAAATAGATTCATATGAATTCTCTAATTACTGTGAAAGTGTTACATTCTTTAACATCTTGAGTGCCACCTACATCACCTCTTTAAATAGATTAATTTGACAAATCTTACACTCCTTGGAGGTTGTCTAACACACATATTCTAACTTCTCATTGGCATGTTATATGTGCTAATTTTGATATGTGTAATTGTTCACATGGATGTTGCTATTATTCACCGCTTTCCATGGATCCTACCAACATATATGAACACTAATTGGGTAGAAAATATTCATATGAAATTGAGGAGAAGGAACATACCTATATAATATCATTGCAAGAAAAGTCACAAAATCCTTGCCAGAACCTCAATGATGTCCAAAAGACAAAAATAAGGGTGTTCCTATTACAACAAAAAAAGAGTAAAGTTGTGAGTATATGGACCACAAGTTGATTGCATCACATGAGAACATCATGGCCTTGGAGGAGAGTAGGCTTGACCCAAAAAGCTTAAGCAATAATGGGAAGGGAATGCATTATGTGCCCATATTGGCATCACACACAACTAATACATTCAATCCGATATTGGAGCCTATATATATATATATATATATATATATATATATATATATATATATGAATATAAATAAATATATTTGATTGGATAAAAAACTACTTGAACAAGCAGGTTGGTGGCATGAGTGATTGGATCCTTTTATTAACAAGCATGAGAGATTGTATAATTTCCTTCATTTCCTTGTCTAGCTTCTACTTCTATGTTTAGTGGGTTGAATATGCATGTTTACTTGTAGTAGAGCCCATTCCAAGTCCCAACAAAGCATCTCCAACATTATTTTTAAATTCGTATGGAAATGGCTATGTACAACCAAGCCTATATGATATTGGCAATCTCTTCCTTTAATTTGTTGGCAAGCCATGATGTTGAATTGAATGAATGACATATTTTGATTGTGAAATTGAACATAATCTATTGAGTTTCACATTTTTTTTTATACATTTTAGTGTGGAATATATGAAGCTAGAGTGATCGATACATAAAGTTGAAAGTGTAATAAACAAATGTTGAGGATCCCATAAATCATCGAAGATAACTAACTTATGCGAAGGCTATGAAAATTTCACTATGTTTCTCCTAAAATTATGAGTGACCACATTTGTAAGGGCTGATGGCCATATAGTCCCATCCTCAAAACAACCTTTAATAGCTAAATTTTTCTCTATTTCTCTCCAAGAATAAGGCCATGTATTCTCATGCTAAACAAAATTTACAATATCTAAATCATTCTTAAATCATTTAGAGAACATGAGTGGAGAACATGTGGTTATTAGGTTAAATGCATGTGCTGAGGAGAAAATGCCACTTATGGAGGTTATCATGATGGATTGATTACTTGGTTATGTGTGTGTGTGTGTGTGTGTGGGTTTAAAATGTTGCATCATTCACCATCTGAAAAGACATGATTGGTTTACATGGAAATGCATGATAATTTTCTTGTTTCAAATATTGATAACCCCACTCTATTCCTTCCTAATCCACAATGGCAATTGTACTAAATTTTTAAAGCTTGTATTTGAAATATTTAGTAGGGTAATTGATCATGTGCTTTCTATGAGATTTGGTTCCCCCACCCTTGTAATTGTTTTGGAAATAATGCATCCTTTACATTCAATTAAGAAAATGCTAGAGAACCACTTAGCTACTTAACACCTACTTAATGTAGTCTAGATAAAATATACCATGGAATTGAGGTTCAACCTTGCTAGCCATTTGAGTATTTGCACCCCCAAGCACTGCATCAACATCCATGCCATTGCCACATGGTATACAAGTAGCAATCCTTTTTTCCCTATTGTCATCATCATAAAATGCTACATTAGGTATACATGGTAGGCACATGGCAAACCCTACCCACATTCGAACATGACATAAGGTCACATCCTCAAAGGGGCATGTTATCCTATTATCCCTATCTGGATCCAAAATTTCCAAGAATCCCCTAGTATGGCATTTATTCTAATCCCTAGAATATCAATTTCATTCACACCCTTTAGAAGTTATAGAGCCATTTAGATCCATGATTTAACGAAAGTATCATTTTAAAAAACCACTAAACCTTCAAATCTCCACTACTTTAGCATTTTAGCTAGCTACATAGCCTCCACATTGTCTTAAACTTAGCTTCGACCTTAGTGCCACTATGCACTCTAATCCACGTCACCCCACACCAAGTCATCATAGTTAACGTGGGTCAAATCCTCGCTCATTTAGGTATCCAAATCTTTAAATTTTTGTATTCATTTATATATGGAAAACCTCCAAAAAACCCAATTTTGTGAAAATTTAGTTATCTATATTTCCAAATTCCATATCACCCTTTCCATGTAGTGCCACATCCACTACCACATCAACTCATTTATATTTTCAACACACCACATCATCTCACCACATTGACATGCCACATCAGTAACATGTTATCATGCCATGTCATGTATAATCTTTCCTTTGTGCCACATCAACTAGAACATGCCTTCTACTTCATCATGACACATCATCCTTCCATGTAAATACACACCTACCCATTTATTTTGTGTGTGTCCACATTGGCTCTGTGTAACTTCCATGTGGCCTACTACACTAAAATTTTGCATCTAAAATTTAGTTGTTTGTTAAAAGAAATGTACTAATTCTATGAATGCCAAGATATCTATATCTCAACAGATAACTAGGATAGCATCTAGATTTGGCTTCTTAGAAATGGTTCCTTTATAAGGATTTTTGGAATCCCAAATACCCAAGTCTTCTACAACCTTAATTTCTAGGTTCCTCTTGCATAGAGTTCTATCATGTCTAGGGTTCACCATTTGAAATTTTGGAAGGGAGTGCTCCACAACGATCCCTAGATATCTGGATACCCTAATGTCCCCACTTCTCCCGATTTAACAAAAATTTATTGTTGAATATAATATACTACACTTAACAAATATACTAGTTTCTCATCTAACATAAAATGAATTGGAATAAGGTCACTAATGAATTTTTCTAGATGCCCAAATGCCCAAATATTTAGATCTTCAAATATCCAAAGTATCTACATTTCTACTCCTTAGTAATTCATTTGGATACCCAAACATTTAAAGCCTATCTCCTATCAAGGACTTATGCACTTACACTCCCTTCGCATTGGCCTTGTGTCATGATCCTCCTAAACCATTCCATGTGACTAGATGTTGGAGCTAAATCTCTAATCCCTCTAAGCTTCCACTACAAAACACAAAAATTCAAAGTGTATTCCCGAAATCCAAAATCTTCCAATACTCTTCTATGCCTATCTTGAAGACACAAAAATACTAAAAAAAACATTAATTTTCCCAAAAGAATTATAATACATAGAATTCATATTTAGCCTTTAGAGGCTTTCAAACTCTATCCTTACATAGAAATTCACATAAGAAGGAACAAAATATGTTGAAAGGGAAACTCCACAACTTGACAATAGAGATGTGGTTCTTCTCATTGTTTTGGGTTGCAAATTTCAAATTTAAACTTTAAACCTCCAAAACTTATAAACCAAGAGGATATTATTTTAGTTTATCTATAAATGGAAACAAAGTCCCCAAGGCTTCTTAACCATAGGTCTAAAACCTATCTTATATATCTTTTCAAATAGTGAATTATCCTCCTTCTCCAATGTCTTCAATTAAGGAAGACCTCCCACCCTTCTCATCACCATAAGTTTGGGACATAGCATAGTTATTCCATCTCACATATTGGCTTGGTATGAGAAATTCTCATTAAAAAATACTTGAAGAGCCTTGAAGCTCAATTCAACTTATAAATTCCACTTGAAAATATTTCTTATTTATCATAGAAAACATATTCCATGGAATATCTCTATATACGTATGTCATAAATAAAGAAAATAATAACTATTAAATTAGCATAATCACACATTGATCTACCTCATCCTCACATCATAAGAAATAACCCAACATAACAATAATTATGAAACAATGAACAATATTTTCATTTCATTAATGTTGGGTATGTGTTATATTCTTTGCACAACTTATATTCACAATGAACAAAGGGAGGTTTTAGGGGGGATTGTTGACCATCCCTGTTATGGGGTATGCAAGGGGATGGGAGACCCCTAAATGGGGTTTGGAGAAACAACTTGAGAAAAAAATTTGCGATGGTATTTTGTGTCTATTTTTGGCCCACAATTTTGCTAAAAGTGATTTAATGGTGCATGGTGGTTTTTCCTATGTTTTTTTAGTTTCAATTATGGAACTATGATTTTATTGGTGGTTCATATGCCATGGGATGTATACTGTACAAAAAATATAATGAAACAAAAGCCTTGTTAGTTTTCTCGGGTTTCAGTTTCTAGGATAATATCTCTATCTAATTTTGTGTGTTTTCTATTTATTAAAAATCTATTTGCAACAATTAATTTTACAAGTTTAAAACCTACAATTAAAAGATAAATAATTATACTTATCTGAGTCACTTAAGCTTGTTGGAAATTTAAGAAGGGAGAGCCACTCTCCACTCAACCCTACACTGATCTACACTAAAATATTTATTACAACTAACCACTCCTGAGCCTAATCCGAGGCCTTGAGAGGAAGTCTCACTCAAGTTTCAACAAGATTCAAGTCAAAGTAGAGACATTTAAATGCTACTCCTTCATACACATAGATTTAGTATTTTTTCTTTTTTCCACTGAACCACAACCTATTATCTTTCATAGTTTGGCCACATTGTGCTTGCATCGTAGAAAGGGATCCCTTCATTGATCCAACAGTCCTTGGGTACTCCCATTTCTTAGTTATTTTTGTGCATATATTAAACAATATTTCTCAGTAATTCCTTCTATCTCCTCTTGCTCAAAATGAAGACTACAATGATTACTTCCCCAACCAATCAGGTAAAAAACACAACTCCACATGTGATGTTGCATATTTGAAATATTTTCTCTCACCTTGTATTAAAAGTCATAATCTTATAATCCACATGCAAATTTTAAGTTCATTCCATAGGTTACTTAGGTTACATGAACACTTCTCTACAATTCCTTGATTCTCATTCCATAAAATAAACTACTTTCTCTTTCCTTTGTTGTCACTCAACTCTGCCCTTTACTACTCGCATTTTCATTCCCCTTTTTCAACCCAATGCACTCTTCATAGCATGAGAAGTTTGGCCCCTTACTCAAGTTGTATGGTAAATCCAAATTCTCTATAATGGATATGTATTCCATACCTCTGGAGTAGTTCAATACCACTCCCATTTGTTCTCATAATTGTTGGAACTTGGGTGGTTCAACTACCAAATTGGGAATCAAAATATTAACTTCAAGAAAGATGGGAACCTTCTTAACTCCCCCTTGTAACTTCCCTTATGCATCGATATCTTTGGTGATCACTCCCTCCTTAAACTTTAGTAATTTATTAAATAAAAATGAATATTTACATCAAATTAATTTTGGAAAAATACCCATGTTGGTTATTCCAACCTTATCGATCTTAATTATAATTACAAAACTTGGGGTTTAAAAGGGTGTGTTACAAGATTCTTCTTTTAAATGAGACTAGCAATAATTTACTCCTTTTATAGCTAGTGTAAGAGTATTCTATTACTCACAATGTTGTATAAAAGTACATAGATGACCTTCATTATATAGTAATGGAGGAGTCTCGGTTTTAGTCAAGGATAAATATGAAAACTGGGCAGATGCAAGTCCCTATGTGAGCTTGAAACTCACCATACTTAGCTCATAGGGAAATGAAGTGTTTGAAAATCCAACTCTAACACCCCCCCCTTAAGCGAAACATAGGGAGTCACTAAAGAAGGAAAACAAAGAATGGGTTCTGACAACAAGGCATGATTAGGGACGCATGTACAAATTATCATTAGCGGAAAAAGAGAGAGAAACTCATAGGAAAAAACTCCCCCCAAAAGAGAGAAATACGTCAATTCTCAAATTATCATGGAGCTAAATTTGTAGATCCCATAATGATCCGCTGAATGGAAAGAACCTAGGCCTACTCCAATCAAGAAGTACAAAATGTTGAAGTATCAATACTCTGAAGATGAGATCCCTAAAACTTCAATGAGGTCAGTCGATCCCTGAACTAGAAATGTTTTAGAGGCATAAGGGAGACAAACAAAATTAAATTCTCCCAAAATGCTTTAGAGAAAATAGGTGCGGGAAAAGAACCAAGACAAAGGTTTCAAACAAAAGAAACACCATCAATAAAAAAAAAACAATGAGGCCTGTAAATATGGAAGACTCAGCTCAAACATCATACAAAATCACTCCTGAAGTTGTTTGAACATCGTCACCATCACAAAAAATGACAATAATCAACAAAGAAACGATAAAAATATCCATCACCAGCTAACTTCCCCCCCTAAAATACAACCATGGGAGGAGCGAGAATCAATTGTCTCCATTGTCATCGAATTCCCCCCCTGAAAGAAAAATGAGGAAACAACAACAATCAACAATGAACAACTAAAACAATGATGATATGAATTCTGCAAGCATTGGTTCAATTGGTGCCATGACGCTCCATCGATCCACCCACAAACAATCTTGATGGTCGGAACTAGTCCACGATTCATTCTCTCACATCTCTTCTGTAAAAATTTGAATGCAAGACTAGTAATTGACCAAGAATGTTGATGCTTAGGTAATTTATTTTAATGAGGATGTGCATATGGCTTAGTTTTTTCCTCTATAAACTTATACCCGAGTGCAAAATACTTTCATTTGGAATGACATTAGCAATCGTGTCTTTGATCTGTTTATTATTATCAGTAGGAACATTTTCTTTGAGCACCTCAATCTTAATTTCTCCCACTACAAATGCCATCTCTATAGTATCAAAAAAACATAATGTAGATGATGAGGAAGCAACAAGATCGTATCCAAGACCTGCTCTTGATTTCTGCAGCAGGTCTTGATTTCTGCACTATAGGGTTAATAGGGTCAAAATTTTCAAGGAATTATAAGCGTTTACCCCTGATGATGGACTCACTTAGGAAGTCCGAAATGTTGGGTTATTAAAAAATACTCGAAACAGGTTATTCCTCTACTTCTAAAAAAATAATTCCTTGTCCATTCTTCCCAAGTCCTCCTCTAGTATATCCCATTTTACTCAACAACCAGGATCCAATACTAGTAGTATGCTTTTCAAAAATAGGTGCAACAAAATTATATGATGGGTCATGATCATCAACGTCATGCTTATGAAAATCGAAATCATGGAGTGTGTAAGAAGGAAGGCTTGACACCTTAACATCAACCATATCCATCTCAAATTTCTAAAGACGACAATCTTCCAATTCATGTTCCTTCTTAAACTCTTGCAACTTTTGAATAACCTCATCCTTCTGAATCATTTGTTGAGAAAATGCATCATAATATTATTTCAAAAATTGATATTGTTCTAACATTGTTTCTTTTAAACAATTAATCTCCATAACACACTGATTGTTTTTCTCTTCAACCCGCTTCTTCAAATTTTATGTTTTTGAGTAAAAAAAGACTCAAATTCCTCCTCCAAGTCATCAATGAGGTAAATATTCTATTGAAATTCATATGTAAGCATTTGGAAATATTTTCCCATGTTTGATTTCAAATGTTTAACCTTCTTGATTTTTTTAGTGATTGAAGTTTGCAACCTATTCTTAAGAGTTGCATTCTCTCTTGCAATAGAGTTACAAGTGGTTTCAATTCAAGGACCTCTTTATGAAGTTCCTCAACTAAATTTTTCTCATGAAGCTCCTGCAATCTTTTACCCATCGTGAAAAGACCAAGTTAAAAATGTACTAGCCAAAAAACAAGGATGGTGACACCAACAAAGGTGCTTTACACCTCGAAAAAATTACACAAATCAAACCAATCTCTCTAGATTTGCATAACTAGCCAACAAAAAACCATCACAAACCATCAACTACTATAGCTATATTTGCATAAATAGCCAACAAAAATACATCACAAACCATCAACCACATGACCATTCTCCAATGAGGATCATTTACAAATTCTTTTTAAAAAAATCTTTGGACATTAATATATTTTAATCATAAAATCCTTCCTTTGAAAGCAAAAAAAATTCCTTACTCAAATTTAAGTATTAAGTGTGAAAGCCTTGCCTCCAAATAATTTCACCCTGAAAAACCATTTTTATAATATGTTGTTCTCCTTTTATGAAAACCAAAAGATGTCTCTTTATAAATAACATTTCTTCCCCCTTTTTTGATGTTTTCCCCATTTGAAAAAAAACAAAAAAAAAACTTATACTAAGTTTCTTTCTCTCTTTTTGTTTAATGATAAACCATTTTTTTAAAAATTTTGGGTAAATTAAAATAATGGACCAATCACATTTTTTCATGTATTTTTCATTTTCCGTGTAGCAGGGTCTGTTGGGGTTCCCATGTTTTGGCAGATTTGGCAATACCAAAAGATGAGAAAACATCAAACCACTTTGGGGCCCTAGGATCTAGCCCTCCTGGACCCGGAGAGGGATCTCTCCAATAAAACAAAGAATGATATATCTTTGAGGCTCAAGATGAGATGTTAGGCTAGTTATGAAGCACCAAGGGGGGTTTTTAAAAATGATTTGGTTGAAGGGTTGCTGGGTTGGTCACGAGATCATGGACTGAGAAAGCAGTGGGAGGAAAGGAACAAAACAGCAGGCTGTTTCAGCAGAGAAAAAGGGCCAAGACCGTGCCATCCATTGGGCTATGGAGTCATGAAAGGAAATTACATGCAACAACTAGCCAAGGCTTTCAAAGGGCAAGTCATCTATACTAAAGGATCTTTTTCGATAGATGATGGGATGGAACATTAAGGAGGAAAGTGAAAGAAGGAAAGCAACCAATTTTCTGTCTATAGATCAGGTCAGAGGTCATTTAACTCCAGACCTGCTTGGAAATACTCAAAGGCAGCTCTCAAAGAGACAAAGGGGCAGCTTATAGATCAGACCAGAGGTCATTTAACTTCAGGTCTGCTTTAGCAACTCCAAGGGGAAAAAAAAGATAAGATAAACAAAGGGATCTTAGAAAGGCGAGCTGGTCGCGCAAGGATCCTAGTGGACAGGGCTAACACTTATCCCCAGTGTTCCCAAACCTTCCAGCTTAAACCCAACAAGAACTTCTAAGAACTAACTCAACCAATTCATACATCAGCCAGCAGGCAATAACATCCGCTGCGCTGGTTAAATCAACTGAAACCAGCTCTTAGATAACACATAGAGCAGAAAACATAAAGGTAGGGAGAGCAGACAGCATAGGGCACCTAACAAGGGTGAATCCTATACCATTATTCTGATGCCTACCAGAAGAACATGAAACAATGTGAAAATGTAATAAACAGAGTAAGAAAACATCACCAATAGCAATAGACCAGGATCCTGTGAAAAATGTTTTGATTAATAGATGCAAAACCAGTCATGTACAATAAGCTCAATGGTTGTTACAGTCCAGACTTCTCCTCTTGGCCTATTACATACAACTACTCTGCTACTCCCTCCCATGACTGTTCTAACAGTCAAATGAATCCCTCTAACAGCAAACTACCAGCAACTGAACAACAACCGGGCAACCGACAACAACCTTTACAATTCGTTCTCAGGGATTTTATAGGAGAAGAGGAAGAGACAGAGGCAGATAGACAATTAAATGAGACTCATTAAGACAGAATGGCGGAAGTGTCCACGCTCGCACTGCTTAATGGCTATCTGCAACACTGTAGGTACTCTGAGACTGGTTCGGAGATCTCTGTCAGGTCGATTTTGACCTCTAATACATTCTTTGAAGTCCTTTCTGGTGCTTGGAGCTCTGTGCTAGCCTTTCTGAAATAAATGACATGGATGGAAGTCCGCGACTTCTCCATACCTCCATTACTGCTGCTCAGACAGTCTTTAATGAAGCTCCTGTCTGTGTATTTAATTTCCCTGGGCTCGAGAGGCATGGAGAACGCTGTAGGAACGACGTACATTTGGAGAGACCGTAATATGCTGATATTTAACACAGATAAGACTTTACAGTGTGTGCTTGGTCTTCAAACTGTGCCTTAATCCTTTGACCTGCGGGTTCACATTGTTAATCTTTAATTACAAGCGTAAATCCCCTTTAAATTCCGTCTCTGCTGTTTCGCCGGCCGGCTGAAATGGCCTCTCTGTACTATCTGCACACTGAAATAACTTTGTTTAAAACCCGGGTAGTGGCGGCAGAGGAAATGCTGTGGAGGCGGTGGAATGGTGGCGGAAGAATGGAGAATGGTGGAAAGAACTCAGAGCGGAGGAGAAACGATCAACAATGTAAAAACCCAAAGATTATTGTTTGGGCGAAACACAAAGGAAAACACGAAAAACAATGGAGCGGAGGCCATGGAGGTGGGAACCGGCGGAGGCGGAGAGGGAATAAACCAGTATCGTCAGATCTGGGAGGAAACGGACGGCTATGATCTAATCGCTCAATCGCAATCGGAATCGGAGCGATCGTCAATCGCAACACACCCTTTGAAAGTTCTGATTGCGATCGAGAATGGGGAAGCGATTAAGCGATGACCGTCGGATCGCGGGTTGAACGGACAGACAGTATTGAATCGGGGGGAACGCGGAAAGACTTGCGATCGGCGATCGGGTGGAGGATGCGATTGGCGCAGGACCGTCGATCTGGGGGAGGAATGAACGGTCGGGATTAAATCGGAGGACGGAGGGAAGGCCTGTGAACAGCGATCGGAAGGGGAAGCGATTGAGTGCTGGCCGTCGATCTGCGGGAAGAATGGACGGTCAGGATGCAATCGGGGGACGGGAGGAAAGACTTGTGATTGCGATCGGGAAGGGTCTGCGATTGAGCACTGACCGTCGATCTGGCGGGGAGATCAACGGTGGAGAACACAATCGGAGGGGATCTGCGATTGGCGGAGGACCGTCGGATCAACAGGAAAATGGACGGCGGAGATTAAATCGGCGGATCGCAATCGGGGGTCGGACAAGAAGGCTTGCGATTAGCGGAGGACCGTCGGATTAGGCGGGGAGATCAGCGGTCAGGATTGAATCGGAAGATCTCAATCGGGGTGGCACCATTGTGAGTTGCGATTGTGATCGGAGGGGATTTGCGATTGGCGGACAACCGTCAGATCTAAGCGGATCAACGGTTCAGATCGGAGTGGGGACTTAACGATATAATCAAATCGCATCGGGGGTTTTATGATGTAACAAGGGAAATGGACCCGCCGATAGTTCCGATTGCGATTAGCGCTTGGGACTTAAGCGCTTGGTCCCAGCGCACGGGCATGTGTGGGAAGTGGTTTGAAAGGGGCTGGCGGAAAGGGGCTAGGCCTTATAATAAGGTCGGAACATGGGTTTTTTTCCCATTTAAATGGATTTTTAAGGTTGGGAAGGGGAACGATAGAGAAATAAAGGGGGAAGAAGGTCAGCAAAGGTTAGGGGGGGACTTTAAAGGGGATTTTAGGGGGAAATGAAGGGTAAGAAGGGAAATAGAAGGGGAAGACAAGGGGAATGAAATAGAGGTTAAGAGGGGGAAATGAGAGGGAAAAAGGGGCCTTTGGGCATTTCTTCACATAGCAGAGAGGCTTTATAAGGGAAATCAGCAGAGGGGATTTGATCAAAGGATAAAAGGCACATAGAGGCTTCAAGGAGACTGTGTTTTCAGAGGAAATGCATTCCTTGAAGACTCAAAAATAATTTAGCCCCCTATTTGCTTGTCAAAAATTTCATAGGGGGGCTAACAGTGGCTCCACATGGGGATGGCTTCTTCTTGAAGGAGTCAAGAATTCAGAAATTGATCTCTTGGTGTAGGCCAGATGCCTGCTGCTTGAACCGTCCTTTTCTTTCTTTGATCTGCTGCCACAAGCTATGAAGACAACATATCAGCAGAAACAATTCTTCCAAACAACTACCTACCCACACTATAGTCCTAATCATTTTTTCTTCTTGGGTGAATTTGGACTTGCAGACCCTTTTACATCATCAATTTTTACAAACAGGAAAAATAAACCTAGTCTACTTCTACCCTTATTGCTCCATGAGACCAGATTAGACCGTTGGTCTCACATGTTTCTCTACCTACACTACTACCTGCTAGGATTAGACTGTCTAGCAGGTTTCTTCTCTACATTCTAAGACAGAAAATGAAACAACTAACTACATACTCATAGGCTGAGCTTTATTGAGCTTTCCTACCTACCCTACTCTAATTGGAAATCTCTGATGTTCTAGGTGATATGATAAAGCCAATACAGCCAGTCAAGTAGTAGTGAAAAAGGATATGAGCACTGGCTGCCTGTCAGAGATAACCACAGGGTGCTCTGCTTGTGGTTCTTCAAAACTGTGGTCACCATCAGTAGTGACCATTTCTGATGAATCTGGCCCGTGCTGAGGATCAATGCCGGAGCGTTCGAGCATATCAGGGCCTCCATGTACTCTGCCACAGGATCCACGAACAGATGATGTACATTTCCTTCTTTCAGGCCTGCCATGACTGATAGGCTGTCTACATCCTGGGCAGCTTCAATTACTGCATTTTCCATTGCATCTTCAAAGGGGCTTTGGGGAACCGGATCGTCTTCTTCTTCTACTTCAAAGAGCAACGGAATCTCTTCTCTTTTGGGGGGCGGGAGACTTTCCAAGAATGCTCTCGGATCTCTGAACTCGTATGATATCTCCTGTGAGTTCAAAAACTCAAGCTCGGCTTCGCACCTTTCAACCACCAGCTCCAAGAATATTTTCCTGAGCACGGGTCCGTATTCAGAGCTGAGGAGAACAGCCCCTGGAAGGTCCTCTACCCTCAATTTTTCCAAGTCACTGGAAATTGTATCGCGACACCCTGCCAGGAGAACTGGAAACATTTCTTCAAACCGTTCAGGGTCTTCCTCTAGCGAAGTGACTTGGTCTTCGGCATGGGTGATGTTGTACTGCGACATGGTCTCCCAGTGGAGTCTTATGTGAAACCACAAATAATCAGTGGCCAGCTGATTACCAGCGGAGTCTTTTAATCATTCAGGAATTGTGGAGTCGCCAGGTGGATGATTCACAACTTACTGTCCACCACAGTGGTTTACCAAATCAAGGCTGATTGGTCTCTATTCCCCAGTGGAGTCGCCATTATGTTGGGGTTCCCATGTTTTGGCAGATTTGGCAATACCAAAAGATGAGACAACATCAAACCACTTTGGGGCCCTAGGATCTAGCCCTCCTGGACCCGGAGAGGGATCTCTCCAAATAGATCAAAGAATGATGTCTCTTTGAAGCTCAAAATAAGATGTTAGGCTAGTTATAAAGCACAAAGGGGGGTTTTAAAAATGATTTGGTTGAAGGGTTGTTGGGTTGGTCACGAGATCATGGACTGAGAAAGCAGTGGGAGGAAAGGAACAAAACAGCAGGCTGTTTCAGTAGAGAGAATGGGCCAAGACCGTGCCATCCATTGGGCTATGGAGTCATGAGAGGGAATTACTTGCATCCACTAGCCAAGGCTTTCAAAGGGCATGTCATCTAATACTAAAGGATCTTTAGACTAGATGGTGAGGTGGAAAATTAAGGAGAGAAAGTGAAAGAAGGAAAGCAACCAATTTTCTGTCTATAGATCAGGTCAGAGGTCATTTAACTCCAGACCTGCTTGGACATACTCAAAGGCAGCTCTCAAAGAGACAAAGGGGCTGCTTATAGATCAGACCAGAGGTCATTTAACTCCAGGTCTGCTTTAGCAACTCCAAGGGAAAAAAAGAGATAAGTTAAACATAAGGGATCTTAAAAGGGCCAGCTGGTCGCGCAAGGATCCTAGTGGACAGGGCTAACACTTATCCCCAGTGTTCCCAAACCATCTAGCTGAAACCCAGCAAGAACATCTAGGCACCGATTCAACCAATTCATACATCAGCCAGCAGGCAATAACATCCGCTGCGCTGGTTAAATCAACTGAAACCAGCTCTTAGATAGCACATAGAGCAAAAAACATAAAGGTAGGGAGAGCAGACAACATAGGGCACCTAACAAGGGTGAATCCTATACCATTATTCTGATGCCTACCAGAAGAACATGAAACAATTTGAAAATGTAATAAACAGAGTAAGAAAACATCACCAATAGCAATAGACCAGGATCCTGTGAAAAGTGCTTTGATTAATAGATGCAAAACCAGTCATGTACAATAAGCTCAATGGCTGTTACAGTCCAGACTTCTCCTCCCGGCCTATTACATACAACTACTCTACTACTCCCTCCCGCAACTGTTCTAACAGTCAAATGAATCCCTCTAACAGCAAACTACCAGCAATTGAACAACAACCGGGAAACCGACAACAACCTTTACAATTCGTTCTCAGGGATTTTATAGGAGAAGAGGAAGAGACAGAGGCAGATAGACAATTAAATGAGACTCATTAAGACAGAATGGCAGAAGTGTCCACGCTCGCACTGCTTAATGGCTATCTGCAACGCTGTAGGTACTCTGAGACTGGTTCGGAGATCTCTGTCAGGTCGATTTTGACCTCTGATACATTCTTTGAAGTCCTTTCTGGTGCTTGGAGCTCTATGCTAGCCTTTCTGAAATAAATGACATGGATGGAAGTCCGCGACTTCTCCATACCTCCATTACTGCTGCTCAGACAGTCTTTAATGAAGCTCTTGTCTGTGTATTTAATTTCCCTAGGCTCGAGAGGCATGGAGAACGCTGTAGGAACGACGTACATTTGGAGAGAACGTACTCTACTGATATTTAACATAGATAAGACTTTACAGTGTGTTCTTGGTCTTCAAAATGTGCCTTGATCCTTTGACCTACGGGTTCAAATTGTTAATCTTTAATTACAAGCGTAAATCCCCTTTAAATTCCGTCTCTGCTGTTTCGCCGGCTGGCTGAAATGGCCTCTCTGTACTATCTGAACACTGAAATAACTCTGTTTAAAACCCGGGCAGTGGCGGCGGAGGAAATGCTGTGGAGGCGGTGGAATGGTGGCGGAAGAATGGAGAATGGTGGAAAGAACTCAGAGCGGCGGAGAAACGATCAACAATGTAAAAACCCAAAGATTATTGCTTGGGCGAAACACAAAGGAAAACACGAAAAACAATGGAGCGGAGGCCATGGAGGTGGGACCCGGTGGAGGCGGAGAGGGAATAAACCAGAACCGTCAGATCTGGGAGGAAACGGACGGCTATGATCTAATCGCTCAATCGCAATCGGAAGTCGGAGCGATCGTCAATCGCAACACACCCTTTGAAAGTTCCGATTGCGATTGAGAATGGGGAAGCGATTAAGCGATGACCGTCGGATCGCGGGTTGAATGGACGGACAGGATTGAATCGGGGGGAACGCGGAAAGACTTGCGATCGGCGATCAGGTGGAGGATGCGATTGGCGCAGGACCGTCGATGTGGGGGAGGAATGAACGGTCGGGATTAAATCGGAGGACGGAGGGAAGGCCTGTGAACAGCGATCGGAAGGGGAAGCGATTGAGCGCTGGCCGTCGATCTGCGGGAAGAATGGACGGTCAGGATGCAATCGGGGGACGGGAGGAAATACTTGCGATTCCGATCGGGAAGGGTCTGCGATTGAGCGCTGACCGTCGATCTGGCGGGGAGATCAACGGTGGAGAACACAATCGGAGGGGATCTGCGATTGGCGGAGGACTGTCGGATCAGCGAGAAAATGGACGGCGGAGATTAAATCGGCGGATCGCAATCGGGGGTCGGACAAGAAGGCTTGTGATTAGCGGAGGACCGTCGGATCAGGCGGGGAGATCAGCGGTCAGGATTGAATCGGAAGATCTCAATCGGGCGGCACCATTGTGAGTTGCGATTGCGATCAGAGGGGATTTGCGATTGGCGGACAACCGTCAGATCTAAGCGGATCAACGTTTCAGATCGGGGCGGGGACTTAACGATATAATCAAATCGCATCGGGGGTTTTATGATGTAACAAGGGAAATGGACCCGCCGATAGTTCCGATTGCGATTAGCGCTTGGGACTTAAGTGCTTGGTCCCAGCGCACGGGCATCAGCGGAAGTGGTTTGAAAGGGGCTGGCGGAAAAGGGGCTAGGCCTTATGTGGGTCGGAACATGGGTTTTTTGCCCATTTAAATGGATTTTTAAGGTTGGGAAGGGGAACGATAGAGAAATAAAGGGGGAAGAAGGTCAGCAAAGGTTAGGGGGGGGACTTTAAAGGGGATTTTAGGGGGAAATGAAGGGTAAGAAGGGAAATAGAAGGGGAAGACAAGGGGAATGAAAAAGAGGTTAAGTGGGGGAAATGAGAGGGAAAAAGGGGCCTTTGGGCATTTCTTCACATGACAGAGAGGCTTTAAAAGGGGAATCAGCAGAGGGGACTTGATCAAAGGATAAAAGACACAAAGAGGCTTCAAGGAGACTGTGTTTTCAGAGGAAATGCATTCCTTGAAGACTCAAAAATGATTTAGCCCCCTATTTGCTTGTCAAAAATTTCATAGGGGGGCTAACAGGGTCCATCAAAATTATGCAACATGAGTACTCCTTGGATGAAGAATTAAATTTTGCATCTGACAAGTACTCCCACTTGAAATTTGAGTAAATACTTAGGGATATAAGTTGAAAATACGAGTTGAAAAGGTAGTTTTATTATTTTATTAATTTTTAATATTTTTACTTTTTTACTCCAAAAATGGTGAATCATCCCCCATGGTTGAAATCATCATCTTGATTCCTGTTGGTTCTCATAAAGTTTATTTTGGCTGTACACTTTTCTTAGGAGGCCCATTTTAGACCTCAAAATTCCCCTAATGTCCCACTACTTTAAGAACTCAATCATATTCAATGAATCTCTTCCACCGACGACGACCAACAAGGGAGGTAATGGATCTAGGGCTCCACGCTTCTGCTGCTCCAATATTTGAGTCGTTGTTCACGATCAACCGCAATGAAGGTATAAATGTGGGTAGAGAAGCTGAATTCGCTATAAAGAAGTGATAAACCCTCCAACGCTACTTCACACGACTGATTTTTTCAACGGATGCGCCAGATAACCAATGTGCTGCTTGCGATGACCAATATGCTATGTCAATTACACATGGGTTGTGCCAATATCACTTGTCATTCTCAGCTTTTAAGACTGAATTATAGAGTTCCATCCATTGCATAGGGACAACAACTTTAAATAAAGAAAAGAAAAAAAAACAACTTTACATATTGCCCAGCTGATATTTGAAACACAACCTCTCCGAAACCCTTGAACCCATCACATCAGTGAGATCCCATTCAAGATATACATGAGATCAAAATTATCATCACTCAGTAGATATGGAATAAGAAATTTCAAGAACGCACCAGAGAACACACTAAAATAGAAACTCTATTCAAATTATTATAAATATAAAAAATTCTAAAAAAGAGTTCAATAGGGTGGGATTGTCTGCTCTGATACCATGTAAGAGTATTTTATTACTCACAATATTGTATAAAATTACATAGATGACCTCCATTATATAGCAATGGAGGAGTATCAGTGTTTGTTAAAGATAACTGTTAAAACTAGGTAGATGCAAGTACTTATGTGAGATTAAAACTCACCATACTTGGCTCATAGGGAAATGAAGTGTTGGAAAATCCAACTCTAACAACCAGTGTAGAGAAGTTAGAAAACATTGAGTCATCCTCTCTCTATCTTATAGATTGAATTACTATTTTTCTTATTCTTTGCACACTTGAGGGGAAAATTATTATTTTCATCTCTTCTCTGCAACCAAATATCTCTTCTCTTACTTTTCCATTATTTATTTCTATCAAGTAGGATCTACCTTTTTCAATCTTTAAGAAGTCTAATTTCCTCCTTTTGATTCTATGTGACGAAACCAAAGCCTTCTTTTTTATAACAAGGTTTTAGATATTCTTCAGCTTCGCATATGATCATAACATCCTTGATTTTTTTTCTCAATAGACCAATTAACTGCCATCTTCTTTACTAAAATGAGGGCTAAGTGTTCGAGAAAACCATCAAAGTGCTTCCAAGAATATTTTAGTTTATTTGGAAAATATTATCCTTTAACGATTTAGGATTTATTATGAAGGGGCTAAGAGGTTTTTTCTTATGTTAGGACTACTTCCAAAAGTATAGGATATATGTTAGAGTCACCTCATGAGAAAACTCGTTGATGTAATGGTAGAACTTCATCTAACAATTATTCCATGATTAAGAATTGATTTAATATTTTTTCTATTTGGGTTTCCCTGGTCTTCTTATTTCTCTATATTGGGACTAATTTGGTAGCCTTTCTGTCAAAAAGAGCTTATAGTTACAATTCATTAATGAAACATCCTAAGAGGTAGTGAACTTGAGTCACTATTCCCAATACCTTGGAAGAACCCAAGGAGAAATTTAGTTCTCAACCAAAAATTGTTAGATCTTGTCTAGGGAAGTCCCTATTGTAAAAGGTTTCCTAGTACTCCAACTTGTTGGGATAAGGCCCATAAATGTGTGTGCATATTTTTTATTTTCCCAATATCATGGAGAAAAGGGTAGTTCCCATCCTTGATGCAAAATCCCAAGAATAAATTAGAGTGAATGATCCTTATTTTAATCTTATGATATTCTACCAAAATCTTCTTATAACTGCCATAATACAATAGAAATCCCAACCCTTTAAAATTATTTTCAAGTCAAACCTTTTTCCCATCTATCATAATCTCTTGCAAGAAGATGAAACATGGGTTACAAACTTCATTTAACCCCTTCGGGGCTTTTTTGGTTTAAGGAATTGGAAAAACCTCTACAATTTATGGTTATAAGAATCATTTGGGATAATCCCTAGGGACATATTTCCTAAACACTCTAATTAAGGACAATTTAATTCCGCTGCTAAGTTTTGATTTAGCTTTCCTCTATGCTAGGGAAAAGATGGATTTTTTACCTACATGGGAGATTTTGGAGTCAATTGTAAATAGGATTCCAAGTCCTCCTACTATTCCTTCAGAAAATAAGGAGCTCCTCTAGATGTAGACCTAACATTCTATTTAAAAGTATTCAAAGTTTCAGAGCCACTATAAGTGTCCTTATCAAAAATTAGACCAAGAACGTCTTAGCGGTTTATGTAACTTGAGGTGGTCACTTGCTCTACTAATAGATCCAGGGGAATAAGGGTGAGGAAACAACTCCTTTAATTGCTAATAAGATGGGAAGAAGGTCAACAGGTTGTTCAGAATTCATTTATATCAACCCTACCTTCCAAGATCCAAAGCTAAAATGGTCATTCTTTATGCTAGTAAAAGGAAGGCGAGAGAGTTACTCGATTGGGTATTGCATTAATATAGATTGTCCATTGGAATATCCTAGTTCTACACATTTTCTTTTGAAGGTGATTCTAGTGAAGCCTTTTCCTTTTGTGGACTTTTAAGGAGATATTTGGAGGATCCATGTTTCAATGGATGACAGGGATACTATTTCCCTTATAAGGTTCCTTTCAAACGTCAACTTTACATATGTTGCGAAGAGTGACTTCCTTTTCCAAATCTCCATATGTGTGACATCGTCCACATTCCAAAATGATTCCCTCATAGTCCAAGGGTTTATAATAAATGGTTGGCCCTTTCTAATAATAATGGATTCTTCCAAACCCTTTGTTAGGTCTAAAGCAACCATATTTTCGTCATTCTCATATTTCATTGTCTTTATAAGAATTATCAACTTCGCAAAATAGCCCTAAGGCATTACCAATTTCACTGAAAAATTAATCTAACCATAGGATCGAAGAAAGACCCAATAACCTAACCTAGATCAAATACTAATCCATACTGGATGAATTGGCATTGAATTCAAGGTGCCACTTCTTGAAAACGGTGACTAGAATCCCCATTGCCATATTTCTTGAAGAATTTTATCGATATCATATTTTGAACTAAGGATCCAAATCATCCAAACTTTGACTAGTACCATGTAGTGAGTGGACTAACCAAGTATTGTAATAAAGGTATCTTATATCCAAAATTTTAAGGATTTTCCATTCAAACATTTTATTTGGAAGTGGCCTCCAATGGTTGTGTCCTCAAGCTTCATAACTTAATTTAGTTTTATACTATCTCCTAAGTGTATGTTTATCACTTCATCATTTTTTTTAATACGTTTTTGCAACTTTCTAGATTTTCATAAACTCAAACCCTCCTATTGAAATGATAATGGTTTAGAGGCGGGGATTCCACTCATCAAAACAATGAAGAGCATACCTTTAATGAAACCTTTATCGAGCTATCCATCCCCCAAATCCTCCATACCAGGAGATAATATTAGTGAGGAGCTTAGAAGCATGTCTAATGGACCATCCTTTGAATGCCTTATTGATTTTCGCAAGATCTTGAATGGTGAGAATGAAAGCTCATCAATATCCACACTTAGGGAATAAAATCCCTAACCTTTCAAATATTGTATCTTATAGCTTCCCATATTTCCCCACAAGTTGAATTCATAACTAAATAAATTCTTTGACATCATGGTGCATGGTCCCTATAATATGGAAATCCATCCATTGAATTTTTCTCTTTCCAACTCACCCAAATATCTAGCCCATTCTAAAAAAATAAATATTTGTCTTCCTTTTTTTTCAAACAAGAACAACATATAAATCAGTGCCATGGAAGTTGTTTTTTTTCCAATGTAAAAATCAAAATTTTTATTAAGAGGATAAAAATTTACATGTGTAGATGCATTTAAGCATTAAAAAAATTGTGAGTCCACAATGCGCAGAAAAGGAGCAACACAGAAAATTTGAAGGAAAATGAGATTAAACTCAGTTTCATCAAGATATCATATAAAATAAGGTAGGATATATAAACAAAAATAGTCATATACAGTCTTTTAGGATATATAAGTACCCAGGCCTCTTCCAATGAGGAGAAAACAACCTGTCTATATCAAAAAATATATACTGTCATGTGAAATTAAGAGCCAAGATCAGAGTGATGGAAGATACTAAACATGTAACACGTACAATCTTCGTCTTCTTTAGTATACAAAAACAACGAAATAAAGCATGGATGGACCATGATAAAACTTTAAGAGTCCCTTAAAGTTGATATGGCAGCTGATCTGATTCTGAAACTAGACCTACCACGTCTTCAATTATATGCCAGCTACCCATATCCAGTTGAAGACCTGCTTTAGAAAAGAGATCGGATTCAACGTTCCGCTCCCTCTATAAATGACATATAGAAACATCAACAAAACCAGATTTTATGAAAAACATTTCTTCTAAAATAGGAACCAAAAGCATATTTTAACAACGATGCTTTTTGTTTGCCCAGATAATGGCATTCAATGAGTCTCCAAATATTTGAACTGAATCAATTCCAAACTGTCTCAGCCAACATAAAAGGAGTTTTAAAGATAATGATTCTGCATAATTATTTGGGCCAGAATCGGTGCCCCCTGATGCTTTCAATGATATCGATTTGTTTAGATGTATAATGATTCCAACACCACATTTGTTTTGGGCATCTGATGCCCCATCAAAATATGCTATGGGAATGAGAGGATTATAATGTTCTGTTGTTTTTTCGAGGGTGGGGACTTAGGGAGAATAGAGAAGATTGAGGCACATTTCATAGCTATGGAAAGAAGATTTGAAACCAGATCTCGAAAAATATTTTTATTATGTGCCAGCCAAATACCCCAAACTAGAATTGGAGGGATATTCCTGAGATGTTCATCACTTGTGTAAGTCCACCAATTATACTAGGCATGACCAATCGAAATCCTAGTCCATGCAGATCTGATACCCAATATATTTAGCATATTTTCCAAAACCAAAATTAGAAGGGACAATTGATAAAGAGATGATGGGTGGATTCTTCCAAGGCTTTGCACGTGCTGCACCATCCCAGATTCTACTTGTTTATTTTCTGGAGGCTATCCCACGTTGGAGATTTATTCTTTAATATGCACTAGAAGAAAAGTTTGGATCTTTCTAGGAATTTTAATTTCCATAGGGGATTTTACCACCATTTTGGATCACCGCCCAACCTCTTGTCCGAAATATGTTTGTAGCCAAATTTTGGAGCATAGAGCACATTGGGGGTGAAATCCCATCTAATTTTATCAGCTCCCTCTCAGATCCTAATTTTGGATCTCAGGAGATCTCTGATATATCATTTCTAGGTGTTTCCCCAAAGTTATTCAATAGGTAGATCCTCCTCATGTTTCCACCCTTGGTTCCAGAAAGTAGATATCTCCTCCTTCGCAGTATGACTTAGATAGTTTATACCTTGTGCACTCAGGAAACCCCTCAAATTTGCAGGAAGGGAATAAGCCTCACTGAAACCCACCCATGGGTCCACCCATATCATTAAACTATTTCCATCCCCCACCTTCCAAGTAAGTCCTTTACCTACCAGGTCAAAAGAGGCAAGAATTTCCTTCCAAATTACTGAGGAGTTCTTTGAATTATTCTTAGGGTTGTGAAGCAAGTCATCCATTGAAATAGGATCAATGTATTTCCTTTTATTACTGTTTTCCAAAGGTTCTAGGATGTTAATTGCCTCCAACCTTATTTGGCCGCCTGTGAGCAAGATAAAGATGATAAATATTTGAGGCCCCATCCTCCCTTATATTTTGGCTGAGCAATTTTATCCTGTGAAACCCATGGGAGGAACTCCTTTGTTTTATACCCTGCCCAGAGAAAATGACCACAAAATTTCTTGATATGCTCTAGTACTCCTTTTGTGACCCAATTTAAATCTATATAGTAAAATGGAATAGCTATGAGGATTGATTTAATGAGTACCAGATGCCCGACTCTTGATAACCACTTGAAATTCCAATGCTTAACTCTCTTTTCCACTTTGGCGACTAGCCAATTCTAGTCATTTTTTCTGTATGTTTCTGGTTTGAGAAAGAAAATGAGGTATTTGAAGCTCGTCGAGAGAGGTTTAATGTCAAAGGGAAACATCGTTTGGGAGCGATGGACCTCCTCCCTTGTGAGACCATTATAGGAAATGGAATACTTATGAAAATTTATGCTCATACTTGTGTGTTTTAAAAACAGATCTAGGGTTGAATGGAGAAAGAGGAGTTCTCTCCAAGAGCCATCACAAAATAAGATTTTGCAACAAAGAGGAGGTGAGTAATGAAAAGGTTTACAACAACCTCAATACCTTTGAGATCTTCCCTCCTGATGGCCGCATGAATAAGTTGACTAAGACCTTTTGCTGCAAGAAGGAAAATTAATAGGGAGAGTGGGAATCCTTGGCACAACCCACACTGACTATGAAATAAATTTGATGCAACCCCATTGATGAGAACTGTAAAGCTCACACTTTTTATTCACCCCATGATCCAACTTATGAAGCCAATACTGTATCCTAAATGGCTCAAAAGGAGTCGAAGATACATCCAACTGATTCTGTCAAAGGCCTTGGACAGGTCTATTTTAACAATACAACCTTTTTTATTTTCTTTCTTAAATTTGTGGAGTGTTTCCTAAGAAAAACCGATGGCCTCATGAATTAGTCAGCCATCAAGAAAACAAAATTTATCCTTTGAGATATTACGGGATAGGATTGGTTTAAGACGGGAGGCAATAGATTTAGCAATGATTTTGTAGATATAGTTACATAAAGAGATCGAGCGGTAGTCATCAAAATGCAGAGGGTGATATGTTTTGGGGATTAAATCCAGGAATGTAGTGTTGAGAGGTTCATGTATAAAAACCCTAACTCTGGACTCCTCAACTACCCCATTCAATTCTTGCCCCAAGATCTCAAAAAAGTGTCAGAAGAACTCCACGGTCCAACCATCTGGCCCCAAACTCTTATCCTTTTGCATGGATTTTATGATTCCTTCTACTTCCCCTTTGGATATGGGAGACATAAGAAGGTCATTATCTTCCTCCTCTACAAAACTTGGGAAAGCTCGTGCCACTTGAATGAATTCGGCAATAGTAGCCTCTAAGGGGCCCTGTATAATTATTTGAAATGTGAAACCCCTAATGAGGCTAGTTCATCAAAGGAGTTTTCCATGCCACCATCTTCCTTCCTCATTTCCCAGATGGTATTTAAGTTTTTTCTACCCTTATGATAGTTTTGGAATAATTTTGAGTTTTCGTCTCTCGCCTCTATCCAAATAGCTCTGCTCTTTTGTCTCCATTGTTCTTCCTCCTCTTTCATGATCCTTCACTTTTCAAATTCCATTTGTTTGATGCACTAATTTTTCTCTTTTGACTCATAGCCACCCCCTTCCATACTTTCCATATCAACTTAAGTCGACTCAATGGATTGTAACAGGGCTTCATCTTTGATCTTTTTTCCTCTGGTCTATGATATCATTGCCCAATTCATTCTTTTTAGCTTTTCCATGAAGGTTTGAGAATTTGAATGACCCCGTGAATGCACAGGTGATTGCTATAGCTGATTTATAAGAGCATCATAAGAGGGATCCTTTATCCAGGAGGGGTTAAATTTAAATGGTGCACTAGGTTTTCTATTAGCTCCTTTCATCTTCAAGAAAATAGGGAATTGGTATGATTCACCACTCGAACCAACCCACTACCCAATGAAGGGAGATTGAGCTACCAACTACTCTTTGATCAGGAAGTGATCCAATCACTTTGCTACTCTGTCCTCGCTAGTTCTCCTATTCCTCGAGGTTGGTTTTATCTTGATTGGATCCATATCATTAAAATTTTCCCTCCTAAATCAATTGAGAAAAAATTCCACTAGGGGATCTGCTTGGGCATGACCCCCCCCCAAGGCTCCGATAAACCTAAAGAGACATTAAAATCCCCTTCCAGGATCACCATTGGGTTGTGAATGATATATTTTGAGAAAAAAGAGTTCCAATATCCGAGTCTATCTTGGAAGGGTCCATAGATATTAAAAATGATGAACTATAACCCGAGATTTGAAGAAAAGACCTCGACCCTGAGAGGTATATTTGACCCCCATGATTTCAGAAGTCTGATGCTCTGGTTTCTGAAACCCATTGCTAGTCCTCCCAATTTTCTAGATGCATCAGGGGCCAAGAATGACCATCCAAGAAGGATTTGGTTTAAAAAATTCATCACAGTGTCCCCTACACCTAGTGTTTCTTGACGCATAATAATATCACAATGAACTAAACACAAGAGGCACTTAAGAGCCAGTTTTTTGTGGGCACTGGGCAACCCTCTACAACTAAAATACATCACTATCATCAAGAGACCACCATAGGGGAAACTTATTCTCTAAGCGCCCATTTAAAGGATAATTTCTTTCCATAAGAAGTATCAAGTTTTTCTTTAATATTTTCTTTAGAAATGTTCGATTTTATCCCTCTTTTTTTGATAGGAATGGAAGGGTACATGTGGATTCGAAGACCTCCAATAGAGATACCAATACCATATTTTTTGTCTCTCGGCCGAAGGTTATAGTTGGGAGTTTGAGGAGGGCACGCAGGGCCCAAGGGATGCTCTTCCAGCAATTGGGGATGGCCGGATAAATATAACTCATGGATGGTAGATATGATACTGTTAAGAGCTATAGAAACATAAACGAGGAAGTAAGACTCAACAAGTTTATGCCTGGAGGGACTAGGCTCGAGACAAACATACTGAGGAAAAAAATTAATAGACAACGGAGTAATAGGGGGAGTATCAATACCTGCGAGAAGTGGCGCATATCCCGTGAGTTCTACTTCGCCTTGACCCTCTCAAGCAGTGTCTAGATCCACCACTTGTCCCCCAAGAGGTGGCATATGAAATTACATGGGCTCTATGAAGCCATCCCACTGAATATCCACTTCTTCCTATGGTACGTCCACCTCTGCCTCATCCCCAATACTACCCTCAGGGTCAAGCTCTTCCCTTTGTCTCCTTCGTCTGTGGAAGCCTAAAGGACAGTCCCTTGCCAGGTGACCATAATTATGACAACGATGGAAGCGGAAAGGTAACTACTATAATTCATAAGATGAGAGAAAGAGTGGCCATGCACTTGGATCTGCATCATATCTGCCAGCCCCTCTCTTGGGTCTAAGAAAACCAAAATTCGAGCCAACTTCCACTCTTTTGTCACCAACAATGACATGTCCACTTCGTAAAAGGTGCCCAAAATATTTCCAATGGATATGAACACTCCCACTGACCATAGCTAGGGCACGAGGGCTAGTAGATGCACCTAAACCAGAATTTCTTTGAGCCTTTATCTATGCGTCAAATAATGTCGTCTATTTTTTGAAGAAAATTGGGGATTTCGCAAAACCCCAGTTCCTTTCCAAAACCCATTCCAAAACTTATTCATTTATGAATCTAACCATGAACTAGCCTCTAGCCAAGATGATAACCTTAATTTGAATGGATAGACCTCCACGTGAATACTTCTGAATCCACTTGGAGATATAGTTTGCTGAATATTGTCGACCTTTCATACGCCCCACCAGGATAATTTCTGAGGCTGTCGTGGCCTTGTCCATCTGAATATCAATTCCCAATAGAAATTTTGGCCTTTACTCCTTCTTCCTGATTACTTTTCCCTTCTTCCTCTTGGAGCAAGGGGTCTACCCAATTCTAGATGATGTGTGGAAAGCTTCAACATTATGTGGTTCTTCTACTAGGGATTGTTTAGGAAATGAAACTGACACCCCATCTCTATGAGGATATGCCTCTAATCCTAGAGACTGAGTCTCATGACCTAATAGTTGACTGCTCTCCTTCAACCCCAGATAGATGGCATTATCGATTCCTTGGCTTTGTTGAGTGAATATATTGCCTTCCTCCCTTATTTCTTAGGCAGGCCTGAAATTTTATTCCAACTCCTCCAGTACCAAGAAGCCTTTGAACAGAGGCTCCCCATACAATCCTTCATTAAAAATACTGGGACAATTCGAATATGAAACTGGCTTAGACTCAAGACCAGGACATGTAGAAAGAGGGATTTTTTATCCTTGAGTCTTATCTAAATGTTGACCCACTCCTGGAGTCACCACCTCCACCTCCTTATTTAAATAAGATTTTAAACCTCATGCCTTATTAAACTACCACTCTTTACCATGTCTTCCAGGCCACCAGTTAAGGAATAAGAGGGACATAATGATCTTACCCGAAAATCTGTTGGGGAAACAAAACCTTCAGCTCTTTGAAATAATGCATTCTTTAGACCAATCAGAGACTCTATTTCCTACAGCCAGGAAGTTGCCTTTGATGAGAGGCTTATTGACTGTTCTAGAATACCTAAACCACTACCGAATTCCCAGTCCAAATCAACACCACCTTTCTTGCCACGTGGAGACCTAGCTGGCATGTTAACCTTCTCCAAATTCTGTTGGGTTGGGTCCCAACCCCATACCAAAAAAATGTCCTATGGTTTCAGCTCTAAGTTGACATGGTCTGTGGGACTTGTTAGCACCCAATCTAGACCTCAGGCTGAAAAAGGCAAATCAGGGTAACAACTAAACCACGCTCAGCCTTGTAGCTAGCCCTACAAGGACAGGAGAGGGCTCTCTCCGTAGAATAGATATTCAATAAAATGGTAATGAACTGGTTTTAGGCTAGGTATATAAATGGGAAAAAGAGTTTTGATGAATTACTGAAATTTCAAGGATGTATGGGACAAGAGGATAGTATGAACTAAGGAATTAAATTGGGATACAAAATATTTCATAGGGCAAGATAGGCAGGAGGTTTAGCAATCAAGTCTAAATAAGATGAAATGGAAAGACTATTGAGAAGTTGAAAAGGGCATAATAAATGAATCCTTTTCAAACAGAAGAAAATACACAGAGTATGAATGATTCCCCAAGGCAGAGCATATAAAATGGATTCTACCTTTCTAACTTGAAAACATTCAACTAGAGATGTTAATGAATGAATGGTGTAACATAACAATGTACATATGAAACATAAAGGAGAAACATATGCTAAAACTCATACCACATGAATCCCATAAATCAGAGCTGCATCACTTTATTTAATTCCCTACCAAACTGTACAACGGAGCGCAGAGCTCACTGACACACTATTCCCCTACTTCTGAGTTTTCAGACCTCAGACTTTTTTTTCTTGCAAATAATTAGAATTTACAATAAATAGACAAATTTTGCCGAAATACAAATCGATGGAAGGGGAGAAATCACAACTGAAGATAGAAGGAAAAAAGCCAACAGTCTCTTCGTAAAGGAAGAGCTGCATTACATCTGGCCAGTGAGAAGGCAAAAAAATGTAACGTAGATTTCTTTACAACGTAACTGAAGATGTGACTGTTACAATTTGGGTCTCGGCCTCTGGCTGTCGCTTTGCTTTCCATTATTCCTTTTGAATAACTGGCTTTTAATAAGATGTCATTGCAGTAAACTGGAATAAAATGAAATAATGCCTTACGTGAAGGGAAATAGTGAATAAGAAGGAAGGGAGAGGAGGCCGGACCAGCATCTTAATCGCAATCGGGATCGGGGAGCGGGAAAATATATACAAAATAAGACTTTCGATGCGGTTGGATTAAACCATGGGAAGTCCTTTAATAAATGTAATAAAATGCGATTTTGGGACTTACAAAGGGGAAAGGGCCTTTATATTATAATGGGGAGTAAGTGTTGTATGGTGGGCCCGGGGATAAAATCGCAATCGCAATATTGGAATTTGCGATGGGAATTTTGCAATGGGAATTTGCGACGGGGATTTTGCGACGGGAATTTTGCGATGGGAATTTGCGATGGGAATATTGCGATGGGAATTTGCGATGGGAATTTTGCAATGGGATTTTGCGATGGGAATTTTGCGACGGGAATTTTGCGATGGGAATTTTCGATGGGAATATTGCGATGGGAATTTGCGATGGGAATTTGTGATGGGAATTTTGCGATGGGAATTTGCGATGGGAATATTGCGATGGGAATATGCGATGGGAATTTTGCGACGATCGCACATCGCACATCGCAAATTCCACATCAACAAGACACTTGAATCTCTAAACTTGCGATCTTGCGATTTTGCGCTAAAGTGGTGGGGTTTATATATATGATATAACTTTGTTATAAAATTTGTGGGGTATTGGTCGGAGAAGTGTTTAAGGGGAGGGACTTTGTAATATGAAGTTTTTTATTATAAAGTCCAAAGGCATGGAGGGGAAGTGGTTGGGTAATAAAATTGCATATTTTATTAAATTATTTACAATGCGATATTATAATCGGAAGGGGGAAGGAAGGGGTTTTTAAAGGGATTTGAACATAAAGTTAAAGGGGAAACATGGGAAATAGGTGGGGCTTAGGGAATAGAGGGCTTTTACTTCACTTAAGCACAACATTCAATCCAGAAGCCAGTTTTGAGATTGTAGTATACCGTTGGAAAGCTCTTTCCGGGCTCTTTCTGATGGATCTACTTTGAAGATGATTTGGCGCTGAGCATACTGCGGAAAACTTCTCTGAAGGCAGAGACATCACTTTGTGGAGATAACAGCTTCTGAATTGTGGCTGAAAGGAAAAGTATCATGTCTTCACCTCAAAACATGGTTTTGAGGTGAAGCTTGCATCAAACCGAAAAAATGATATCTTTGATCTTCCTGGTGCTATGACTTTGTATTTATTGACTTCCTCATGACTTCGCTGATTTTTATTTGACACTTGACTCATTAATTTGACCATGGCGAGACCTTAGAGACTAATGAGACCCATCCTATGACCTACTAATATGATTTTGAGAATGAAAGTGACAAATGAGTGAAGATCATAGGAAGGAAAATTAGTAAGTACCTCATGAGGAAAAACTGGTAACAAATTACTACCATCAATGAATCCATGACCTAACGGAATGGAAAAATTGATTATTATGGGAATCCTAATATGCAAATTCAAAAGAGCAATTTTGATCACTGATGGCAGTATGACTAGAGTGACACTAACATTGGCTCCAATGGGGATGGTAGCTCCTTGGAGGTGCCAAGAACACCGTAGACCAAGTAGCCTTATCCATTGGGCATGGAGTCAAAAATACTGAAAAAACTGACACAATGCATACTGACACTGACTCAAGACTAAGACTAAAAAACTGAAATAAACCAAACCATACACATATCATTCAAGTTTTATAGCCTTCACTTCGGGCCCCAAACTTCAATGACTGTGTACTCTAAACTCTGATAAACATAACATGGTATATACAATGATGATGACATATATCCTGATCCTTTGTTTTCAACGATGGTAGTGCTTCAAAAGCCTACCATTTACTGCTCCTCCAGGACAATTTTGGCCATCCATTTCTGAAAGCAAGAAGGCATTCTGTCCTCTGTAAGTTGAGATCCTGTATGGTCCTTTCCACAGATTGTCGAACTTACCATGCTTCCCTTTGTCTTCATTTCTGGCATCCCATTTCAACACTATCTCATCCAGCTGAAAATTTTCTGCCTTTGTCTTCCTGTCATAGATATTTTTAATTTTCTCCTGCAACTGAATAACGTTCTGTGACACTTCCTCTCTTGTTTGTTGAAGGTGGATCATTTGATTGATTCTTCGCTGTTTGTCATTGTCCTCGCTGCCAACTTCTTGCAATAATTTCATAACTGGGACTGTAAGGGATGTAGGAAAGACAGCGTCAGTACCATAAACCAGCTCAAATGGTGACATACCTATTGATCTTTTACTGCTAACTCTGTCTGCCCACAGCGCGTTGATGAGCTTTCGGTGCCAATTTCTTTTGTTTGCCTCCAGCATTTTTTTAATTATATTCACCAATGATTTGTTAGATGACTCAGCCAGGCCGTTTCCTTGTGGATAATAAGCTGTCGAATGGCCCAGCGCGATGTTGTATTTGTCACAAAAGTCGATCATTTTCTTGGATCTAAACGCTGCTGCATTGTCTGTTACGATTTTACAGGGGCAGCCAAAATGAGATAGAATATTCGATTCCAAGAATTGAATGATTACCGTGTCTGTTGCTTGCCTAGCTGGGACGGCCTCGATCCATTTAGTAAAGTAATATGTCCCTGTCAAGATCCATCGGTGCTGTGCTGAGGACACGGGATGAATCTCCCCTATAAAATCGAGCCCCCACTGCTGAAAGGGTGCGTTCACTGAAACTGGTTTCAAAGGAAGTGGAAGCAATTTCTTCTTCCCTTGGAAGATTTGGCATTCGTGACATTTCATCACTGTCTTATATAAATTAGAAAATAATGTGGGCCAATAATATCCTGCTCTCAATATCTTGTTAGCTGTAGTCTTCCAAAACAAGTGACCGCCGCAGTCGCCTTTATGAAACTCGTGCATTACCTTCTGCGCTTCTTCTTCAACCAAACAATTGATCAGAACGCCTCCTGGATCTTTCCAATATAGAGTGTTGTCTAAAATGCAGTATTTTGCAGATTTTAGCTTCAGAGATCTACCTTTGCTTTTGGACATGCCCGTAGGAGGAGACAAATGCTGAAGGATATAGACGATATCTAAATACCACGGGGACTGTAGAAAAATGTCTGCAATTGGAACCAGCAAACCTTCATCTTCCTCTTATGCCACTGCTGTTATAAGGTTTATATCTAAGGTGTGAAGATTTAATTGGGCCATCAATTTCGCCAAGCCTTAGCCTTTGATCAATTTCGTGGGCTTGATCTCGAGATCATACTCCAACATGGCTGCTATCCACTTATCTCTTCGACCTTCTGGATTAGTTTGCATCAACACCTCCTTCACTGCTGCGTTTGGGACATATGCTATAGTATGTGAATGCAGAATATAAAACCTGAAATCCTTCAATGCTTTGATAAGGGCCAATGCCTATTTTTCAATAATATTATACCTCAAAGCAGCGTCTCTAATAGTTCTACTGAAAAAGGAAATTGGCTTTTCGATCTCGTCTCTCTTTTGCATTAAAACAACCGCTAAAGTATGCTCAGATGCAAACGAAAATATGATAAAGTCTTGAGTGTAGTCAGTACTGATCAAAACTGGGGCATTGGACAAAGCAAACTTTACCGCCTCCTCACTCCATTTAACAGTGCTGTATTTCTTTAACATATTAGTCATTTCCCTCAAATGCTCGGCCAGATTGGGTATAAATCGACGTAAGAAGTTCATCTTACCATTGAATGCTTGGATCTCCTTCTTGTGTCGTGGCATGTCTATGAGCTGGATTTCCTCCACTCTAGCTGGATCGATGCAAATACCATCTTTGGAGATGATATGTCCCAGCAGCTTGCCTTCATCCATGGCGAAGAGGCACTTCTTGGGATTGAGAGAAATTTCGAACTTTCTGCATCGCTGAAAAAAAAACTCTCAAATGGTACAAATGCTCATCATCTGATCCTGAAAACACTGTCAAATCATCCAAATAAACAACCAGAAAAACATCTTTTTCATTTGCAAAGGCGATGTCCATTGCACGTTGGAAAGTAGCTCCTGCATTCTTCAGTCCGAAAGACATTTTGGCATACTGGAAGGTTCCCCAGGGTGTTGTGAAGGCAATTTTATCTTGGTCCTTCTCATGCACCAAGATTTGGTTGTAGCCTGAGTAGCCATCAAGTAATGACATCCTGGATGCTCCAACTACTCTCTGCAGAATATGGTCCATTTTTGGAAGTGGATAATTATCCTTTAAGGAAGCCTTATTCAAGTTCCGAAAATATATGCACAACCTTATTTCTCCAGTCTTCTTACATACCGGGACCAAATTTGAAATGTAGTTAGAAAATCTAATGGGGACTATGATATC
The DNA here is from genome assembly GCA_034641835.2 of Pinus albicaulis. Classification (NCBI taxonomy): domain Eukaryota; kingdom Viridiplantae; phylum Streptophyta; class Pinopsida; order Pinales; family Pinaceae; genus Pinus; species Pinus albicaulis. The sequence continues at coordinate 528,361,764 of CM076572.1, forward strand.
AGCTTTGTATAATCTGTTTACCTCTTTTTCAATGGATGGCAGCAGCTTTGGATTGCTTCTTCTCAGCTTCTGTCTGAATGGCTTTTGATTTGGCTTGATAGGAATAATATGCTGGATTATGTTCCTATCATACACTTTCAAATCTGAATAATCCCATGCAAATACATCAGAAAATTCGGAAAGCAACTTCACATACTTATCCTTCGCTTCAGGGGACAATGTCTTTGACAATTTCACGAACTTGGGCCGATCAGGTATTCCAAGATTCACATCTTCAACTCCTTTCTCTGTGGGCACCAAGCTTGGCTTCTTTGCAACATCATCCTGATCAAACAACTCCTCTAGAGGTATGAGACCTCTAGGAATTACGTTATCTTTCAGCTGCAATATGTCCATCTGGTTTGTTTCCATTTCTTGATCATCCACCACATAGTCACCTTCTATGAGAGTGTCCTTGAATTTTCCATCACCCTGCAAAAATGCATTTATCTCATTATCATCCCAAAATACTTGCCAATACCTCAAATTATCCGAAACAGCAGGCCTATGTTTGACATGGATTTCGAATTTGTTGCTGGAATTCATCGAAATTTTCAGGTTACTTGCAGTAGTTGCAAGAGAATCAGCAATAAGATTCTGCATCCTGGGCACTGCTGTCAAAGTGTACTCTGGGAATGTCTTAAAAATGTCCAGAAATGCATTTCTGTATGCCCTCAGTCTTGGATGTTTAGCTTGGTACTCTCCTTTCACCTGGTTGATTATTAACTCAGAGTCACCATACACAAAAATCCTTTTTGCCTTCAACTTCTTCAAGATTTTGAGGCCTGCAATCAGAGCTTCATACTTTGCTTCATTGTTAGAGCATTCAAAAGCCAACTTGTAAGCACATACTCTAACATTACTAGGGACCTTCTCAGGTTGAAAAATAGGACTCCTAATCCATATTCCAATGCCAGCTCCATCCTTACCAACAGCTCCATCAAAATCCATACTCCACAGACCTTCTTCTTCTTCTTGTAGATGCTAAAAATTCGTTTCTTTCTCTTCTTTGCCTTCGCTGATTTCTGGCTGTTCATTATCCATTTTCTGCTGGCAGGCAGAAGGCTGAGAAGTACTTGCTGCTTTGTCTTTTTCCTGTTTGAGGATTTCTCTGAAATTTTCTGAAATCTCAGGTATCTCCTCCACTTGTACCAACTGAACATCCTCATCATTTAAACCACCATCTGAATATAAGACAAAAGACTCTAAATCTGTGTGTACTGCATTGATGGGATGATTTACTGGCTTGTCTTTGCTAGTGATCATGTATTTCATTTTATTTTCCCTATATAACTTTCTCAACTGGCCAAACACAGGGATTGTGGCATAGGAGAAATCAAGCTGTATGGTCCCCTTAAGTTTGGCACCCCAAGACCTAGATAGGAGCATTCCAAACCTTGGTGGGACATCAGCAACAACTACATCCATCAAGACATTTTTAGCTGGGATTTGATCTAAAGACACTACTAAATCTTTGATGAGACCAATACAGTGGACCCTACTTGAATCAAAAGAGTACAAATCATGGTATTTTCTAGTAACATCAAGGCCTAAATTCTCCATGACAGCTTTGGGCATTAAATTATGGGAGGCCCTGGAGTCTAACATGGCATTATGCAAGATAAACTCATGTAACCTAAGACTGAGGTAAAAGGGAGGAACTTCATTTTCTTCAGACTCTTGTGTGGCTGGAGCAAAAATAAGTTCGGGGTAGTCATCCTCCACATTAACCATATCAGAAAGAGGGTCAATTTGCAAGACTTTAGACACCTGATTTTTATATACACTATTCTTTACCAAATCGATCAAGGGCACGAACACTTTCAACTTGGAAATTTCATTTTCTAAATTAAAGGAGGGAGCTTTTTCTACCTCTTTAATAGGAGGGTCTTTCTTCTCCATTTGTTCTCTCGCTACATTCTGCTGGCCTTTTTCTTTTGCGGCATTCTTAGATGTGGGTGCTTTGCTGGATGAAGGATTGGCCGACTCTTTTCCTTTCTTCTGTGCCTTGTCCTTCATTTGTAGTTCTTTTCTCCTTTGAATGGGGCTGATGGTGACGTTTCTATTCCTTAGAGAATACTGCCCTTGCTGGGCTGACAGCGCGTTCATATAACCTCTCTGGTAGTCATCAGATTTCTTTTCTAACACCACGTCATTGGCCAAAATGAAATTTTCATCCCCTTGAATGTCTGGAGTCGCCACTATGTATTCTTCGTCTTCTGTATGGAAAATGGGTGCACCATCAGCTGTGAAAAAATGATTGGTTTCAAACAGAGGACCATCATCGTCTGAGTCAGTCCCTTGCACGTAGTTCTGCTGTAACGGTGTTTTAATTGGCTGTTGTGGTGTCGCTTGGTCCTGCGCCCTTTGTTCTCTCTGTCTAATTCTGAATTGCGTTTGCTGCTGTCCTCTAAAATTTGGATTTCTTATTTGAGTTTCAGGTCTGTCAGAAATCGTCAAATGCTCAACCATCTTTTCCATTGTACAAATTAGAGTGTCCATTCTGCTGTCCGAAGTGGAGGCTTCCTCTTTCACCACGACTTTCTTTTCGGTTCTAGCTCGAGCTCTTCTGGTCAGCAGATTAGCTTAAACGCTTACTGCTATTTTTTGCATTTCTTCAAGAGACGGTGGATCTCTTTCACGCAGCTGATATGCCATATCGGCATCAAAACCGTCCGGAAACTTTAGCATAGTTGAATCCACGGGTGGTTTGAGGTTGGCCGGAATAGCATTGTATGCAGCGTTGAATCTTAAACAATAGTCTTGCACAGTTTCACCCACATTTCTTTTCATATTCTCATATTCAGAAAGAATTTGGTGTGGGTTCCTTTTCACCTCCCACCGGTCTAGGAACTATGTGTGTAACTCTTGCAAAGTGTGAATAGATCTTGCTGGTAAAGCTCTGAACCACTTTATTACTTCACCTCCGAAGCTTTGAACAAACAACCTGGTTGCTACATTCTCTTCTTCCACTTCATGCAAGTCAAAAAAGTCATTCATCTTGTCAACATGCTGCTGGGCTGTAATGCCCTGAGTGGCATCAAAGATAGCAATTTTACTCTGATAATCAACAGGCATATCATTGAGAACCTGAGGTAAAACCAAGGGTGCATACCGGGCAGCCATATTTCTGGGAGGATTTACCACAACGTTTGTAATGCTGGAATTTGAGGTAGGTGTTGATGGAGGAGATGAAAACTGGGAATTGATTGATGGGAATGCTGATGAATCAGGAGGATGGAATGCTGCGCCTGATGATTTTGAAGGCTTAGGAATATAAGTTTCAGTGATGGACTGAGGCGAATTCAAAATGTAGTCATCAATGGAAGAATTTGCTCTCTGAACTTCAATATCTACAAGAAACTCCGAATCTAAAACCGTGTCTTCAAGTGCAGTGTCAGACTTACTTCTAAACAAAGAAAGCTCAAAATTCTCATCAAAAGAAATCTCCTCTAAAAAAAACATTCACTGGGCCAAGTATGGGACCTGAAAATAGGTGTAGGACTTGGCAATCCCTCTTGTCTTCTGACTATTCTTGGGATAAGATTTTGGATTCTCGAACACAGGGGGAGGATTTGGATTAGGATTAGCCCTTGTATATCTTCTTGAAGCCAGTGTGGTCAACTTACTACTATACAATATTTATATCAGCCTAGAAAATTCTAAAATATCATCATCGAGAATTTGCAAGAAAAATATTACTGGGGTGATAAATCTTCTACGCAAAATTTTGTAATTGCTTCCCCAGTGGAGTCGCCAGAGATGTTAGCACCCAATCTAGACCTCAGGCTGAAAAAGGAAAATTAGGGTAACAACTAAACCACGCTCAGCCTTATAGCTAGCCCTACAAGGACAACATAGGGCTCTCTCCGTAGAATAGATATTCAATAAAATGGTAATGAACTGGTTTTAGGCTAGGTATATAAATGGGAAAAAGAGTTTTGATGAATTACTGAAATTTCAGGGATGTATGGGACAAGAGGACAGTATGAACTGAGGAATTAAATCGGGATACAGAATATTTCATAAGGCAAGATAGGCAGGGGGTTTAGCAATCAAGTCTAAATAAGATGAAATGGAAAGACTGTTGAGAAGTTGAAAAGGGCATAATAAATGAATCCTTTTCAAACAGAATAAAATACACAGAGTATGAATGATTCCCCGAGGCAGAGCATATAAAATGGATTCTACCTTTCTAACTTGAAAACATTCAACTGGAGATGTTAATGAATGAATGGTGTAACATAACAATGTACATATGAAACATAAAGGAGAAACATATGCTAAAACTCATACCACATGAATCCCATAAATCAGAGCTGCATCACTTTATTTAATTCCCTGCCAAACTGTACAACGGAGCCTAGAGCTCACTGCCACACTATTCCCCTACTTCTGAGTTTTTTGACCTCAGACTTTCCGCCCTTGCAAATAATTAGAATTTACAATAAATAGATGAATTTTGCCGGAATACAAATCAATGGAAGGGGAGAAATCACAACTGAAGATAGAAGGCCAAAAGCCAACAGTCTCTTTGTAAAGGAAGAGCTGCATTACATCTGGCCAGTGAGAAGGCAAAAAATTGTAACGTAGATTTCTCTACAACGTAACTAAAGATGTGACTGTTACAATTTGGGTCTCGGCCTCTGGCTATCGCTTTGCTTTCCATTATTCCTTTTGAGTAACTGGCTTTTAATAAGATGTCGTTGCATTAAACTGGAATAAACTGAAATAATGCCTTACATGAAGGGAAATAGTGAATAAGAAGGAAGGGAGAGGAGGCGGGACCAACATCTTAATCGCAATCGAGATCGGGGAGCGGGAAAATATATACAAAATAAAACTTTCGATGCAGTTGGATTAAACCATGGGAAGTCCTTCAATAAATGTAATAAAATGCAATTTTGGGACTTACAAAGGGGAAAGGGCCTTTATATTATAATGGGGAGTAAGTGTTGTATGGTGGGCCCGGGATAAAATCGCAATCGCAATATTGGAATTTGCGATGGGAATTTTGCGATGGGAATTTGCGACGGGGATTTTGCGATGGGAATTTTGCAATGGGAATTTGCAATGGGAATATTGCGATGGGAATTTTGCGACAGGGATTTTGCGACGGGAATTTTGCGATGGGAATTTGCGATGGGAATTTGCGATGGGAATATTGCGATGGGAATTTTGCGATGGGGATTTTGCGATGGGGATTTTGCGATGGGAATTTTTCGATGGGGATTTTGCGATGGGGATTTTGCAATGGGAATATTGCGATGGGAATTTTGCGACGGGGATTTTGCGACGGGAATTTTGCGATGGGAATTTGCGATGGGAATTTGCGATGGGAATTTGCGATGGGAATTTTGCGATGGGGATTTTGCGATGGGAATTTTGCGATGGGGATTTTGCGATGGGAATTTTGCAATGGGAATTTGCGATGGGAATTTGTGACGGGATTTTTTTGATGATCGCACATCGCACATCGCAAATTCCACATCAACAAGACACTTGAATCTCTAAACTTGCGATCTTGCAATTTTGCGCTAAAGTGGTGGGGTTTATATATATGATATAACTTTGTTATAAAGTTTGTGGGGTATTGGTCGGAGAAGTGTTTAAGGGGAGGGACTTTGTAATATGAATTTTTTTATTATAAAGTCCAAAGGCATGGAGGGGAAGTGGTTGGGTAATAAAATCGCATATTTTATTAAATGATTTACAATGCGATATTATAATCGGAAGGGGGAAGGAAGGGGTTTTTAAAGGGATTTGAACATAAGGTTAAAGGGGAAACATGGGAAATAGGTGGGGCTTAGGGAATAGAGGGCTTTTACTTCACTTAAGCACAAAATTCAATCCAGAAGCCAGTTTTGAGAGTGTAGTATACCGTTGGAAAGGTCTTTCCGGGCTCTTTCTGATGGATCTGCTTTGAAGATGATTTGGCGCTAAGCATACTATGGAAAACTTCTCTGAAGGAAGAGACATCACTTTGTGGAGATAACAGCTTCTGAATTGTGGCTGAAAGGCAAAGTATCATGTCTTCACCTCAAAACATGGTTTTGAGGTGAAGCTTGCATCAAACCGAACAAATGATATCTTTGATCTTCCTGGTGCTATGACTTTGTATTTATTGACTTCCTCATGACTTCGCTGATCTTTATTTGACACTTGACTCATTAATTTGACCATGGCGAGACCTTAGAGACTAATGAGACCCATCCTATGACCTACTAATATGATTTTGAGAATGAAAGTGACAAATGACTGAAGATCATAGGAAGGAAAATCAGCAAGTACCTCATGAGGGAAAACTGGTAACAAATTACTACCATCAATGAATCCATGACCTAACGGAATGGAAAAAATTATTATTATGGGACCCCTAATATGCAAATGCAAAAGAGAAATTTTGATCACTGATGGCAGTATGACTAGAGTGACACTAACAGGACTAACCATAATGTGACCGATATGAGATAAACCATAGAAACGATACAAAATTCGCATAGTGAGGGAGAGTCTCAAATGCAGGAATGGCTTCCACGATGGGGAGATAAGAAAATGGGGAAAAAGAGAAGTTGTTGTAATAGTCCTGGTAAAAATACATGTAAAAATATATAAGACCATGGTGATGGGACACGTATTCCAAGTTGAATGGAGGTAAAAGCATCCTAGTGGGTGTTCATTTATGTTATTATGGCGAAGGAAATTTGCAAAGTCAAAGGAAGAGGCTTTGGAAAGGCATGAGACATTATTTGACATTTTATTTATGAAAATAATGGAAATTAGGAGAAAAGGAAGGTGAAAGTTCACAGGTTGCATGTGAGGAGGAAATTGAAGGAAAATAATGGAAAATGAAGAAAATAGAGGCCTCATTAATAAAAATGCTTCTGAGGATTAGTGGGAAAGGCTTGGTCAGTTCATTTTTGGAGCTATCATTATTCTCTCTCTCTCATACTCTTGATCACTTAGAGTATTCTTGGATCACTCTTGGAGAGTGTAGCATATTGAGAGATTTGGATCAAGAAAGCAAAGGAAGAGCAAGAAAGCATAGAGGACATCAGGATCAACACTACAATAGGTTTTGAGTGCAGGTACCGAGTTTCATGTATGATTTCCTCACTAGTTTTAGCATGCATGGTATTTCATGTGGTTACCTGATTATGATCTATCATGGGCATGGAGGATGGTCGGGATTGACATTTGATTCCCTAGCATTTCCATTTCTTGGATAAACATGTTGATTATGGGTTTATTTCTGTTGATTGTCTTATGGATGGTTCTCACGGTTCCTTTATATGTTGGGTTGATTTATTAGTTCCTTGAGTCTTAGTTGGACAAACACTCTGGAGCCCGATGGACAACTGTTGGGTTGAGTTACTAGTCTTGGAGCCTTGGTTGGAAAAACACTCTGGAGCCCTAGGTGGGTTGAGTTACTAGTCTTCGAGCCTTAGTTGGAAAAATTCTCTAGAGCTTGGGAACAGCTGGGGTTGAGTTACTAATCTTGGAGCCTTGGTTGGAAGAAAAAATCTGGAGCCCTGGAGTAGCTTGGAGGGAGACCAATCCATGATGGTTAGTGATGTCCGACCGTGAGGTGGAATCACTGGTTTGGGGTTGAGACAATTTGTTCTTTGGAGCCCCGGTTTGGTGTTGATTGGTGTGTTTGATAAACTCCCACATTGATTCTTATCCTAGCATGCCGTAAATCACACTACTTTCATTTCATTGATGTACCCCTCAACATTACCTGTCCATAACATAAACATATTACAAGCATATAACATTAAATCATATTCACATGATACTGACCTCACAGATCTTTCAATGTTACTCTACCACTTGATTCTTCATAGCCAGGAACCTCTTCATGCGATTCACCTGCAAAAGAAATCATTCCTCCACAAGAATTATCCTTGAATCCATATCATACAGTGACATAGATACATAGATACATACATATATATAATCATTAGCATAAAAAAATCATGATCCTATCAGACAATGTCATACATACATACATACATACATACATACATACATATATATATATAAACCATCAACATAAAACCATCAAGATCCATGGCAACCATGTCAATCAACAAAATACATACATGCATGTATACATATGTAAACATAAAAAAAATCATGATTACAATGCAATCGCTAGATATCATAAGTTCTAGGTTAAGAGAACTTCTTTTATTTGTGCACAAAATGCACAACCTTGAGAACACTAGTTCCCAACATAGCCAAGGCATCTAACACCTAGATCCACTTTATTTACCTTATTTTTTACCTTTCTCATTTATGTATTTCCACCATCCATTTACCACAATGGACCCAACTAGTCCAACAGACTGTCATACTCTTACCTTCCGCTACGCTTACTCATGCATTGAGCTTCATTCATGTCTTACATTACCTATTGGGTACCATAGATCTCTCCCCAAGCTCCATTAACATTCCTCTTTCCCAACCAATTCCCAAGACTCATGATACATAAAAGGAAAGAACAAGAACCAATCAAGAAGAATACCACAAAAACCAATAATAATACAACAACAACAGCAGAATGGTATAGCCATACACTGGATGCAATCAAAACTGCAAATCAAGCACAAACAAATAAAAAATATTGAAAGCACAAGACTTAGTAACAAACACCATGACTCAATCCCCACAGTTCCCAATAATTCCAAGGGAAATCTCAGCCCGAGCCTTCTTAAATAATTCATGGAAGTATCTTTTTCCATGCAATCCCCTGCATCATACTTCCATAAGCACATAACTATCAGTTCATAAATAAACATAGCAATATACTAACTATCCTACCTCTATGTGGCAAGCACACTGACCTATAACTGAACACACATGTAAACCATATGTACCAAACATCAAGACAACATATCTATCAATTCAAAATCAGCTTTTACCAAGACTAACAACCATGTCATAATCCAAAATCAACTGTTATCGGTCATAATACATAATGCTACAACTATCACCTACTTACACTCATGTACATATCATCCATCCCAACACATGTGTGTTAGTGCAACCATCTTAAAACAAGACCATTTCGTTGTGCAATGTTACAAACACATATACTCATATCATGCAATTAATCAAACATCCAAACAACTTGCAAACATACCATGTTATATAAATCAACTAGATGATGTAATAGACACCAAATCACTGAGACACCAAATAGATGACATAATAAAACAATTAGGCATCAAGTACACAACATAAGAAAACTCATACCTTGATGTATCTTAGGGGAGGCTATCTTATATGCACAATCAATCTAGATTAGCACAATATAAATTCACGACACATCAACTCAACCTAAATAAAGCCATGATATCCATAACATTAACTAGATAACAAGTTCGCATCATAGACTCATAAACATATGTCATTCATGCATATAAATCACATATGCACAATTAGTCTAGATTAATGCAACACACTATCATAACTAGGTCGAATCATACCTGAATGTCATAACCCTAACCAGTTGCATGGGCCAATCCAATTTTAGCATAATACATATTACATCAAAATATTAATGCAATAACCCTAATCATCAAGTTAGCTAACACATACTCATCAACAACATATAACATAATCATCGAGCTAAATACAAGTTAAAATATAACATGCTAACATAATCACCAAGTTAACCAATAATAAACAACAACAAGTTAATCATCTAACGTAACCATCAACAACATATAACATAATGATCAAGTTAATAGCATGCCTAACTAACCAACACATGTTCATATAAACACACTAGTTAACTAACATTGATCATGTATGTAACCACAACATCAATACAATGAAAGGCATGCACATAACCATAATGCATATGACTATGCTAATCAACTAGAATTTATCACACATGTAACCAAAATAATAGTTGATATTGTTCTAACATTGTTTCTTTTAAACAGTTAATTTCCATAACACGTTGATTGCTTTTCTCTTCAACTCGCTTCTTCAAATTTTCTGTTTTTGAGTCAAAAAAAGACTCAACTTCCTCCTTCAAGTCATCAAGGAGGTAAATATTCTATTGAAATTCATATGCAAGCATCTAGAAATATTTTCCCATGGTTGATTCCAAATGTTTAACCTTGATTTTTTCTGCGATTGAAGTTTGCAACCGTTTCTTAAGAGTTGCATTCTCTGCTTGCAATAGAGTTAGAAGTGGTTGAAATTCAAGGACCTCTTTATGAATTTCATCATCTAAATTGTTCTCATGAAGCTCCTGCAATGTTTTACCCATCATGAAAAGACCAAGTTGAAAATGTACTAGCCAAAAAACAAGGACGATGACGACAACAAAATATGCTTTACACCTTGAAAAATTTATACAAATCCAACTAATCTCACTAGATTTGCATAAATAGCCAACAAACAACCGTCACAAAACATCAACTAATATAGCTATATTTGCATAACTAGCCAAAAAAAATCCATGACAAACCATCAACCACATGACCATTCTCCAACAAGAATCATTTACAAATGTTCTTTAAAAGAATCTTTAGACATTAAGATGATATTTCCAAAATTTTAAGGATTTTCCCTTCATACATTTTCTTTGGAAGTGGCATCCAATGGTTGTGTCCTCAAGCTTCATAAACTCATTTAGTTTGATACTATCTCCTAAGTGCATGTTTATCACCTCATCATTTTGTTTAATACATTTTTTCATCTTTCTTGATTTGCATAAACTCAAACCCTCCTATTGAAATGCTAATGGTTTAGAGGTGGGGATTCCACTCATAAAAACACTGAAGAGAATACCTTTAATGAAACCTTGCTCGAGCTATCCATCCCCCAAATCCTCCATGCCAAGAGATAATATTAGTGAGGAGCTTAGAAGCATGTCTAATGGATCATCCTTTGAATTCCTTATTTATTTTCGCAAGATCTTGAATGGCGAGAATGAAAGCTCATCAATATCAACACTTAGGGAATAAAATCCCTAACCTTTCAAAAATTGCATCCTATAGATTCCCATATTTCCCCAAAAGTTGACTTCATAACTAAATAAATTCTTTGACATCATGGTGCATGGTCCCTATAATATGGAAATCCATCCATTGAATTGTTCTCTTTCCAACTCATCCAGATATCTAGCCCATTTAAAAAAATATATATTTATCTTCCTTTTTTTCAAACAAGAACAACATATAAATCAGTCCCATGGAAGTTGTTTTTTTTTCCAATGGAAAAATCAAACTTTTTATTAATAGGATAAAAATTTACATGTGTAGATGCATTTAAGCATTCAAAAAACTATGAGTCCACAATGCACAGAAAAGGAGCAACACAAAAAAGTTGAAGGAAAATGAGACTAAACTCAGTTTCATCAAGATAGCACATACAATAAGGTAGGATATATAAACAAAAAAAGTCATATACAATCTTTTAAGATATATAAGTACCAAAGCCTCTCCCAACGAGGAGAAATCAACTTGTCTATATCAAAAATTATATGCTGTCATTCGAAATCAAGAGCCAATATCAAAGTGATGAAAGATACTAAACATGTAACCAATATGAGCCTTGTCTTCTTTAGTATACAAAAACAATGAAATAAAGCATGGATGGAGAGTGATAAAACTTTGAGAGTCCCTTAAAGCTGATATGGTGGCTAATCTGATTCTGAGACCAAACCTGCCACGTCTTCAATTATGTGTTAGTTGCCCATATCTAGTTGAAGACCTAATTTAGAAAATATATCGGCTTCAACGTTCTGCTCCATGTATAAATGATATATAGAAACATCAACAAAACCAACTTTTATGAAAAAAATCTTCTAAAATAGGAACCAAAAGCATATTTTGACAACGATGTTTTTTGTTTTCCCAGTTAATGGCATTCAGTGAGTCTCCAAATATTTGAACTGAATCAATTCCCAACTATCTCAGCCAACATAAAAGGGGTTTTAAAGATAATGATTTTGTATAATTATTTGAGCCAGAATCAGTGCCTACTGATGCTTTCAATGATATCGAGTTGTTTAGATGTATAATGATGCCAACACCACATCCATTTTGGGCATATGATGCCCCATCAAAATATGATATGGAAATGAGAGGATTATAATGTTCTGCTTGAATGTTTTGTTGGTTTGTCGAGGGTGGGGACTTAGGGAGCATAGAGAAGATTGAAGCACATTTCATAGCTATGGAAAGAGGATTTGAAACTAGATCTTGAAAAATAATTTTATTCTATGCCAGCCAAATACCCCAAACCAAAATTGGAGGGATATTCCTTAGATTTTCATCACTTGTGGAAGTCCACCAATTATACCAGGCATGACTAATTGAAAGCCCAGTCCATGCAGATCTGATACCAAATATATTTAGCATATTTTTCAAAACCGAAATTGAGAAAGGACAACTAATAAAGAGATGATGGGAGGACTCTTCCAAGGCTTTGCACATGTTGCACCATCCTAGATCCTGCTTGTTTCTTTTATGGAGGTTGTCCCATGTTGGAGATTTATTCTTTAATATGCACCAAAAGAAAAGTCTGGATTTTTCTAGGAATTTTAATTTCCATAGGGGATTGTACCACCATTTTGGATCACCACCCAACCTCCTGTCTGAAATATGTTTGTAGCCAAATTTTGGAGCAAAGAGTCCATTGGGGTCGAAAGCCCATATGAGTTCATCAGCTCCCTCTTGGATTATAATGTTGGATCTCGAGAGATCTATGATATATCATTGCCAGGTGTTTCCCCAATGTTCTTCAATAGATATATCCTCCGCGTGTTTCCACCCTTGGTTCCAGCAATTAGATATCTTCTCCTTCGCAATCTGACTTAGATAGTTTATACCTTGTGCACTCAGGAAACCTCTCAAATCTGCAGGAAGGGAATAAGCCTCACTGCAACCCACCCATGGGTCCACCCCTATCCTTAAAATATTTCCCTCCCCCACCTTCCAAGTAAGTCCTTTAGCTACTAGGTTAAAAGAGGCAAGAGTTTCCTTCCAAATGACTGAGGAGTTCTTTGAATTATTATTAGGGTTGCAAAGCTAGTCATCCACTGAAATAGGATTAATGTATTTCCTTTTTATTACTGTTTTCCAGAGGTTCTCTATTGTTAATGGCCTCCAACCTGAATTTTCCGCCAGTGAGCAAGAGAAAGATGATAAATATTTGAGGCCCCATCCTCCCTTATGTTTGGCTGAGAAATTTTATCCCATGCAACCCATGGGAGTGTTAGGGTCCCATGATTTAACAGATTGGTAGACCAAATGCACAGGGTAACATGAAACTAGTTTTTGGAGTCCTAGGATCTAGTGTTCCTGGACTCAGAGAGGGCTCTCTCTATTATATGTAACGGATGTGAACTTGTTTGCTTTAGATGATTGATTTTAGGCTAGTTGTTAAGTGCAGAGTTTGTTGTTTGTTTTGGCTGTGTAATGATGAGCAAGCAGAATAGATAGAATGAGGAAATATTCAAATCATTGGGCAATGGAGTCTATAAATGTCATGAAAGGTTAATTAATAGATTAGGGAGCATCATAGGGAAAATCTAACTTGGTCAATGGATCTTCAAGGTTGTTGAGGGCAATGAGATGGACATCAATTGTGAGAATAAAAGTAGGATGAAGGGAAATTAAGAATCCTTTATCATCTACCTTTAACAAGAAGGGACTCAAATATCATAAGCATAAAGAGGAAATCAATAGACAGGGAAAACCATAAATTCTTTGATTCAAATTAAGCAGATAATCATTCAAGACAAACATTCCAATGAAATATAGAAGGCGAGAAACTCATTTAACTTCTAGTGATTTCACCTTCAAGGATAGAAAACATTCAAGACACACATATAACTGTGATCAGAGAAGAGGGAACACCTAAACATCTTTGATCATAGCTATGAAGATCTCTAAAACAATTATTTAAGCAAGTAAAAAGTGTATGATCGAAACAAAACCTCTTTGGCAGACTTAAGTAATGGTACTTTATAGAGAGACTTCAGAAACAGTGTTTCAGTGACATCAAATAAGCAAGGCTAGCCATAAATCATGCTTGATACCTACTGTATTTAACCATTCATGAAATAAAAAAGCTTAGGGGGTCTAGAGAGCAATTAAGAATTCTCTAAAATGTCCTAGCAGAGGAAAACATTAAGGCAGTTAAGAACAAACAGAACTAAGGTGCCTTTAGAAACATTTCTTAGCCTAAATCCTTTGTTCTACTACAATATTGAAAGATGGAAACATAATGAAATAGGAAAAAAAAAAAACATATTAGAAGCACTTCACCATAAACCAAGCTTAGGGATCTTGCAAGCAGACCTTCCTCCATCAACAAACAGATCAAGGCATTCAAAAGCTCCAAGAAATCAATTTCTTTTCAACTTCCAAAAGACTATGTATTACTTCAAAGAGTCATCAAATGCCAATAAGATAATGAGCTCAAATGAAATATTTATCTGCAAATGAGGAGGTGAAGCTAAGTCTTAGGTTTTGGGTGTCATTTATTACAGAGTTAATGAATTCTATGTCTTGAAGACCGTGCAAGGCTCAAGGCAGGAATGTCTATAGATATTTCTCTAAATGATAACTCCTGTATTAACTTCTGAGGGTTTATAGGTGAAATGTTTGACTTTAAGGCCTATTCATAACTTTACAATAACTATTTGGTAGATAAAAAATATCTCTGACTGGGTTCAATAACTGCCTAATGCTTTATTGAAGGAAACAAAGCATTAGGTGACAGAAATATCTTTGAAAGAGTAAATGCCATAGGCTTAGTCATTCGAATGCATTTATGGGATTAATATGCCTCTGTCTTATCTTTAAAATTTGTTTTAGGCCTTTAAACTCTGATTGTCTTCTTTTATTATGTTTCTTTTGCAACTGCTTTATCTGTTCATTTAATATTTTGATTTATCCTTCTGATATTTTTGTCTTTATCCTTTAACCTTTTCACTTTTTACCTTTATCCTTTATTCTCTGTTTTGACTGGATAATATTTTTTTTTTGCTATGAATTGGGGATTAGCCCTTTAATCTTTCATCTTCTTCTCTTCACTGTTTCCTTTGACTGTGTTTGTCTTCTATGTGTAGGGGAAGTTTCATCTTCATGGCAGGAGGGTTTTCATCCATTGATGATCATGTTTCATTGATGGCAAACATTGATACAATCCCTCTGACCATCTTTGATTTGTTCAAGCTCCTGGATCGTCATCTAGGCTTTCTCTGTAACTAAATTTTGCGTTGTGGAATGTATTTCATACATTTTCACCATTAAAACCTGCACAAAAACACCATTTGTTAGTTAAAAACCTGTGGGGAGGGCGCATAACTACAATTTATACGGTTTTGGGATGTAAAAGGGTGTCTGTAGAGGAGGAGATGGTGCAGGAGGTAAGGTTCTGAAGGCGGAACCAGTGGGAATTCGAATGGGGGCAGGAAAGGTTTGAATTTTGGTGCGGAGGAAAAATGGTTTTGAAAATCGAAATCAGTTTATCGCGCGAAGAATGGGTGGTAAGAAGTTTTTGGTGGGAGGCACGCAATATACCCCAGGACGTGACACATGGCAGTGCAAAACTGCCTATTTCGCATGGGTTGAAAAAGGTTAATCCCAACGTAACTTTATTTGCGATATATGATGCGGGCCGTCGGATATCGTGATCGGATATCAACGGCTATCACACGTTCTCGAGGTGACGAACAGGTGATTGGGCCAGCGGAAGTGGAGGACAGGTGGCGAGGTCTGGTTGGATGGCGGGGTTAAGTGGAGGATGGGGCTTGGGGTCTTAATATTTTAACAAGAATGTGTTAAATTATAAGGTTTTGGGAGGGGTGCCAGGTATAGTGGGAGGTAGGGGCCCACATTTTAATATTTCAAAGGGTCAAGGAGCCCTTTTATAAGGTATATGAGGGTTTATGAAATGAAAAAGGGTGAAGGATTATTTTATACAGGGAAGGGGCTTATAGATAGCGGAGGTTGGGGTCTTATGGGTGCGAGGGGGCTGGGGTTTAGAAGAAAAAGGGGCTTTAGGCCTATTTTATATAAGGGCAGGTTTTATAATAAAAAATAGAGTTATATATATAAAAATAAAATACTTGAAATGCCTAAGTTTTTTCTTTAAACAATGTAAAAGTGGACTTTTACATTGTTTAATACATGTAAAGGGGAATGAAGGATAGGAGTGTGCTTCATGGGGTTTTACGAAAGGGAAAAATGGGTTTTTCAGAGGGAAAAGGCAATGAATGAGAGTGTGGGTTGTTTAGTGAAAATTAAGTTAATAGGCCCCACAATGAAGTCTCTTTGGAGTGGTGAGGTGAAACTTAGAGGGCAGAGAGGGAAAAGATATTGGAATATTTTGACTTAGGATAATGAAGGCAGTGAGATTTCTAAAACTCACAATATTTCAGAAATCTTGTTTTTAGAAATCTAGGACCATTACTTAGTCATCTTCAGAATCAACAAAAATTATTGATGACTAACAGTGGCTCCACTTAGGGAGGGAAACTCCTTTTGGAGGTGTCCAGAACTTCAAGTTTATCAAATCTCTGAGTTTATGAAGACCAGTGCCTCTTCCATTGGGCATATTTTTCCTTCTTTTCATTTGTTGATATTTCTTTGAAGTGGTGATCTCAATAATCTACAACCCATGATTTCTTCAACTCCATTTCTACCTACCCAACCTACTTGGCTTAACATTTTTTTCTTCCTTGAGTGCTCTTGAACTGGAAAACTCTTGACCTTTTATTTTGAAAACAAAAATAAACTATCTACTTCTATCCTTATTTCTTCTAAGAGTTCAGATTAAGCTAGTGAACTCTTTTATTCTCTACCTAGACTATTTGACTGCCAAGATTAAGTTTTTTGGTAGTCTTGATTCTCTAAACTATTGACATACAATTGAAAGCACGGTTCAAATCAGGAATAGGCAATCTAACTTACCATGGTTTGTGGCATTGGAACAAGCTGCACACAAAAATTATTTGCATAAAAAGTAACTAGAAAGATAAGGGTTGTAATATATCATTTTCTATGCATCTTTATATTTCTCTTTGGTTCTGTTTTGAGCATGTGGAACCAATATATTTTATTTCCTAATCTATTTTTTCTGATAAGTCAAGCTTCAATAACTTTGAAAATCATTTTTATACTAACTTATTAACATAAAGTTAAACATGTTCAGCCATGATTAGACTAGATGACTGAACAAAATCTTATTTTTTGAACAAGTAGTGGCATTTGGGCTCACACACTTTCAACAATACTGTTTTTTGGGTATGGGGTTGTACCTCTTTTCAAATCTTCCCTCTTTTCCGTTTTCTGTTTTCTGAATCTTTTTTTTTATGATCTCTAATCATGCAATGTTATATATAATGGATGAAAACATTGAAGCTAGGATTCTTGACAAAAATAATGTTTGAGCATCCTGCCATTGACACGACCTCCAATTAACTCTTCTCCATTCAGCTCTTGTAAGAAGAAGGCATTATGACCCCTAATTTAATGAATGATATAAGGCCTTTTCCACAAATTCTCAAATTTACCATGTTTACCTTTGCCTTCCCTCCTAGAATCCCATTTTAAAACTATATCTCTGACTTGGAAATTATTTTCTTTAGTCCTTCTGTCAAATATCTTCTTGATGCTCTCTTGAACTGCTTGTGTTCTTTTATAAAACTCCTCTCTTGACTACTGTAAATGAATGGTTCGATTCAACCTTTTCTACATGTCATTTTCTTCTGATTTCACTTCTTGGAGGAGTTTCATGACTGGAACTCCCAAGGATGTTGGGAAGACTACATCCATGCCATATACCAACTGATAGGGAGACATACTAATTGATTTCTTGGTGGTTAGTCTATTAGCCCATAAAGCATGAACTAGCTTACTATGCCATGATTTTTTATTCTGTTCCAACAATCTCTTGATAATGTTGATCAGACTTTTGTTGGAGGGTTCAGCTAGCCCATTACCCTGGGGGTAGTAAGCTGTGGAATGCCCCAATGTGATATGATATTTATAGCAGAAATCAACCATTATTTTGGATTTAAAGGCAACAACATTATCTGTAATAATATTTCTAGGATAACCAAACCGGGATATATTTTAGTCTCAAGGAACTTGATAATGACCGAGTCAGTAGCATTCCTAGAGGGGATGGCCTCTATCCACTTGGTAAAATAATCAGTGGCAGTAAGGATCCACTTATGTTGGGAAGATGAGGTTGGGTGAATCTCTTCGATAAAGTATAAACCCCATTGTTGAAAAGGAGATTCAACACTGATGGGATGCAAGGGTAAAGGTAGGAGTTTTCTCTTGCCATCAAAAATTTGACACTTATGGCAAGTCATGACTAATTTTTGTGTGTCAGGGAAAAGGGTGGGCCAATAATAGCCAACTCTAAGAATCTTGTTTTCTGTGGTTTTCCAGTAAAGGTGACCTCCACACTCTCCCTCATGCAGCTCATGCATGATTTTCCCTGCATCATTCTCAAGAAAACATTTAAGCAATATGCCAACAACATTCTTCCAATACAGAACTCCATCTAATATGCAGAATTTTAAAGCTTTTTGTTTCAAAAATCTAGCTTTTGTGTTTGATAAAGAAGGAGGGGTATTGAGATAAAGAAGCACATATATGATATCAGCATACCAAGATGAATTCAAAAATATTTCTTCAATGTATGGAGTAGTGAATTCTTTCTGTTCTTCTAAAACATCAACCATATTCATATCTAATGCTTGGAAATTTGATTCAGCCATGAGTTTTGTTAATCCTTGTACTTTAACCAGCTTGGTGGGTCTGATTTCTAAATCATATTCTAAGATGATAGCAATCCATTTTCCCCTTTTACCATCAGGGTCTTGATTTAGAATATCCTTGACAACTGTATGTGGGACAAAAGCAATGATACGAGAGTGAAAAATTTAGACTCGGAAATCTTTCAATGCTTTTATTAAGGCTAAGGCTTGTTTCTCCATGATGTTATACTTGAGTGGAGCATCTCTTAAGGCTTTACTGAAAAATTATATTGTTTGTTCTTGCCCCATGTTATTCTTTTGCAACAATACTACAACAATTGTGCGTTCAGATGCAAATGAAAAAAAGTAGAAATTCTTGGTGAAATGAGGACTGATAAGAACTAGTGTTTGAGTGAGGGCTTGTTTCACTAGTTCAAATGACTGTTTGGCCTTCAAAGTCCATTTTACTCCTGTCTCCTTTTTAAGCATGTTTGTAATATTCCTCAGAAGCTCAACAAGGTTGGGGATGGATCTCCTCAAAAAGTTGATCTTCCCAATGAAAGATTGCAACTCCTTGAGATTCCTAGGATGGATGATTTGCAATATGCCTTTAATTCTTTTGGGGTCTACTTTGATTCCTTCTTCAGAAATTATGTGGCCTAGGCACTTTCCTTCTTGTAGACCAAAGAGTGTTTTTTTTGGATTCAAAGATAAGCCATATTTCCTACATTTTTCAAAGACTTTTCTCAAATAGACTAAGTGCTCTTTATCAGTTTTAGAGTAAACAGTGATGTCATTAAGGTAATTGCTTATAAAGTAGCCTATGTATTCTAAAAAAGCTATGTCCATGGCCCTTTGGAATGTGGCCCCTGCATTCATCAAACCAAATGGCATTTTAACATACATGAATGTACCCCAAGATGTGGTGAAGGCAGTTTTGTGTTGATCACTTGGGAGTACTAGTACTTGGTTGTAGCCTGAAAAACCATCCAACAGTGATATTATTTTAGATCCAACCACCTTTTTAAGTATGTGATCCATTTTAGGCAAGGAATCATTATCTTTCAGGGAGGCCTTGTTTAGATTTCTTAAGTCAATGCAAAGTCTAATCTCCCCAATCTTCTTCCTAACTAACAAAAGGTTGGAAACCCACTCTGAGTATCTAAGAGGAACTATGATCCCAAAATCATACATATTTTTGATCTCTTTCTCAACTAAAGGTAGTAAAACAAGATTTATCCTTCTTAGTTTTTGTTTGAAAGGTTTCTGATTTTCCTTAAGAGGAATTTTATGTTGAATAATGCTGGTATCATATGATTTCAGAGCTTTATACCCCCATGCAAACACATCTCCAAACTCTTTTAAAAAGTTCAATATATTCCTGTTTGATGTGAGGAGGAAGGATTTTAGATATCTTGATCATTTTGGGTTCCTTCATGCTACCTATGTTATATCCTTTTACATTAGTTTCTGTAGGCTCCATCTTTGGATTTTTAGCTGCATCATTGAAATAAAAAATCTCCGCTAATGGTGTAAGGTCCCTTGGTATAGTATCATCTTTAAATTGTAAAACATTAAGGTCTTTTTGGTCTAGATTGTCAATTAATTCTGCCTTATAAAGATGTTCAAACTAGTTTATATCAATCATAGAGGACAACTCTGTTTTGTGGGCTTGTTTTCCAGCAAAACAATCTTCTTCATGGCTTGAGCTAGGTGTTGGTACAACAAAATCATTCTTTGATTGTAGAAAATCCTCAATGTGTTTATCACCTTCAAACATTTTCCAATAGTTTTCATTGTCAGGTACTGTAGGCCGATTTTTTACTTTGACAGTGAATTGTTCATTTTCATGGGGCATTTGGCAATTTCTAGCAGCAAAGGCAAGTTTATTTGCCAGGTTATTTTGAGCTCTAGGAATGAAAGTGAGTTAATATTTCTCAAAGGTTTTCAGGAGGTCTAGGGAAACATTCCTATATTCTCTTAATCTTGGAATTTTAGCTGAATACTCCCCTTTTATTTTCCTAATGATCATCTCTGAATCTCCTTGGACCGATATTTTCTTGGCTCCTATGTTTTTAAGCAAATGTAAGCCAAGGAGGAGGGCTTCATATTCTGCAATGTTATTAGTGAATTGGAAATCAAGTTTGTAGGAATGTCATTTGTTTGTATTATGTATCCATACACTAGCTCCAGAACCAACTTTTCCACAAGAGCCATCAAAGCTCATGTTACAAAGAGTTTCTGTCTCATATTTGCTATCACGTTGTTGTTCAAGGCTACTATATTTTGAGCTGTTATGTTCTTCTTTTGAGGACAGATTTGACTGTTCTGGTGGACTCAACTCTTTCTCATTTTCATTTTCTTGTTTGTTGATTTCATCTTCATTATACAAGATAAATGAATCAAGATTTGAATGAATGGAATAAACAAGATTGTTGTTTGGCCTATCTAGGTTGCTTACCATATATTTCATATGAGATTCCTGGTATAATTTCCTTGTTTGGTTAAATACCGGGATGGTAGCATAAGACATCCATTTGAAGGCTCCCTTGGAGTTTGGCTTCCCATGACCTGGATAAAAGCATGCCATACTTTGGGGGAACGTCAACAACTAATATGTCCATAACTAGACCCTTAGGAGGAATTTGTGCCAGATTGACAAATAAATCCTTAATTTTACCTAAACACTTGACTCTGCTTGAATCAAAAGAATAAAGGTCTTTGTAAGGTTTAGTAATTTCTAGGCCTAATCTCTCCATCACCACATGAGGTTGCGAGAGGCACCAGAGTCTAGCATGACATTGTGAAATATTTTATCATGTATATTTAGACTGACATAAAATGGAGGGAGAACTCCTTCTTGGTATTTTCCTTCAACTTTAGGACCAAACAACAGCTCTGGTTTGTCATCAATTAAGTTTAAAGTGTCATTGTCATGTCCTATATTCAAATCTTTCAAGACTTGATTTTTATATACATCTTGGGTTACTAATTCAGTAAGGGGTATGCCAGTTTTAATCTTGGAAATTTCTCCCTGAAGGATGAAGGGTGCTAGCGTTTTTGACATATTTACATCTATTTTTTCACACATAGTACTTTCAGCAATTTTGATTTGCTGAGTTTTATTAGGACTGTTATTTTGGACAGATTTTTTAGAGCCACTAGTGGAAATACTAGGGCAGCTTGGGTCAACACTTTGTTGGCCAATTTTATCTTTGTTCAGATTAGCTTTCTTGGCCATAGTGTTGGTACTGTTTGCTGTCTTTTTAGGAGGATTTTCTGAGGTTTTTCTAACTACAATTTCTGTGTTATTATTCTTGGAGGCCTCTTGGTTCTTTTTTCTCCTAAGATCATATTATCTGTGGACCTATATTATAGCATTTTCAAATCCCAATTGGTAATATTCAGAACCCTCATGGTTGTTTTCAGCTTGGTCCGAGGAAAATAATCCTTGTTCTTCTTCAATGAGAAATACATCACCCTCACTATCAGATCCTATCAGGTTTACATGATGTTCTTCCAACCTTTCTGTCTCTCTTTCTTCTTCATCTACATAGTTATCTTGGAAAGGAGGCCTAATTTGTTGGTCATTATCTCTTTGTCTATTTTGAATAGGGTCTGTTCTGAAATTCGGATTCCTATTTTTGTTTTGGGGATTTACTTGGTTCTCCCTAGGAGGTACTTTATCAGTTAAGTTTATTCTTTCTAGCATTCTTTCCATTACCCTCACTAAGTTATCAATTTTGGCATCAGATGATGAGGTTGAGGCCATTGCTTCATCTTTGTATGTAACTCTTTTTTCTGATTTCAACCTAGCTCTTTTCTCAATCAGATTTTATTCTACACTTACGACTCCCCTTTGCATATATTCTAAAGTTAAGGGATCTCTTTCTCTTAGTTGATAGGTCATGTCTGGGTCAAAACCTTCTGGAAATTTTTCTAAGGCTAAGCCTAGTGGAGGTTTCATGTTTGGTGGAAGTGCATTGCAAACACTATTGAATCTAGTGCAGTAATCTTGGACACTTTCCTCAACATTTCTTTTAAGGTTGCTATATTCTCAAAGGATTTGGAGAGGGTTATTTTTAATTTCCCATTTGTTTATGAATGTTTGGTATAGAGAAGAGAGATCATTTATGCTGTTAGGAGTTAAGATTTTAAGCCATTTTTTGGCTTCTCCTCCTAAGCTTTGGGAAAATATCCTCATCTTAATGGTCTCTTCTTCTATTTCCATGTAGTCAAAGGCATAACTCATTTTATCTACATGCTATTGGGAAGTGGTAGATTCAGTTCCAGTGAAGTGGGGAATTCTAGATTGATAATCATTTGGTGAATGAACCAGAGGTTGTGGTAACACTAGGGGAGCATACTAGGCTGCCATGATGGGAACAAATGGAGGGTTTACAAGAGGTGGGTTTGTGAAAGGGAATGAGGGATGAAATGGAGTGTTTTGAATGGTGGAAGTATGGATGGGAGTGGTGGAACTATTTGGACTAGAAAATTGATTTTGAGCAGATTTTTTTTGGAAGGAGCTATAGTGATGAAGAAGTTGAAAATCAGGAGGAGTAGAAGGAGAGGATTTTCTACTAGAACTCTGCTGCAAATCTATGGGCTCAAGGTCAGTCTGGTCAATGTGACTATGTGACTTGGTTCTGAATAGGTTCTTTGAATGGTGCAAGTCAAACTGAAGATCTTTTAAGACTATAAGGTGTTGAGGGACAAATATTTCTCTTTGAATAGTATTAACAGTAGTTAAATTTCCAGCTCTAGAAGTTTTCCACAAAATATTTTCTGGATCATCAACTATAGTAGGAGGATTAAGGTTTGGATGAGATATGGTATTGATCCTTCATGAAGCCAAATTTCAAACCCAAAATTTGGAGAGGCTGAAAGTTTTGAGACTGTTTTCAGAAGTTTGACTACTCTCAGTGCTTAGTAAACTTCTACAATATGGGGTTAGAATTCTAAACTTCTTAGGGCTGATTTGACACACTCCTAAGGAAGTCTAAAGAGAACTAGTGAAGTAATAGGCCTACTGGAGGCTAGTGGAGTCGCCAGGTGGATGTTTTTAGTTGTTTTGAGGATATGTCTGTATGGTCCACCTCCAATAACTGAAAAAAAACCAATCAAGGGATGTTGTTTTGGGGTTTTCTGAGTTTTTTATGTAGCCCTTATGGCTTGAATGAGTGTCTTATAGCTGAGTCATCACCTTGCTAGGATGAGGAAACAAATAGATTCTACTCATTGGCTATCAGTTTGAATTTCCTATGTTTTGAAAAGAGTTTCTGAAGTTCTAAGGAGTACTTAGATTGTCACTAATTCAGAAGGTCCCACTGTGATCGCCAGAATGTTAGGGTCCCGTGATTTAGCATATTGGTAGATCAAATGCACATGGTAACATGAAACCAGTCTTTGGAGTCCTAGGACCTATCCTTCCTAGACTCAGAGAGGGCTCTCTCTATTATATGCAAAGGATGTGAACTTGTTTTCTTTAGATAATTGATTTTAGGCTACTTGTTAAGTGCATAGTTTGTTGTT